>CM057454.1:111852500-112067500 GCA_016271365.2 Neoceratodus forsteri
AGGATTTTTGGGAACACTGGGTCCAGTGCAAAATATATAATGAGCAAATACAATAATCTGGGCCTCAGTTCTCCCGCACCAGGTCCCTCGCAGCATCTCCGTGATCCAGAGTGGGGTATGACCTTCTAGAGAGGTGCTGATGTTGAACCGTGAACAGGAAGGATGTGATTTTAACCGTTTCTGCTCCCCTTGCACCTTGATATGTATGGGAACTTACAGTATCATCCCTTGCTTGGGTGGGGGGGTGTGGTCACATGATATTCAAGGCTGCTCTACAACCCTGCCAGAGGAGGTGCTTAAATGGCAGAATGGTTGTATCCTTACCCTGGAGTTGTAGTACGCTACTATGGCAGCATTCCACACACACACACACACACTTCACCAGCCCGTTAGCAGAAAGTGGGCTTAAAATATGATCTGATCTTCTGCATGGTAGTGTCACAAATTGTTAAGTAATTTAATGCTACTGAATTGTGCTGATGCCAACAGAATTTTTTTTTTTTTGTTACTGGAAACTACAAAGTGCTTTCTAATCTACTTTGTGGGATTCCTAAAAGTACTGTAAGTGTCTTTGCCTGTTGACAAATGCAAAGTGACACACTTTGGTCACGTTGGTCAGAAGAGAGAATGCAAATTATGTGCTAGAATCCTGTGAAAAGTCCTGGGCTGTTTGTCGCTAAGGACCTAAGGAATGCAAACCAGTGTGCAGAAGTAATGTGAACAGCAGATGGTATCCTGGCTAATATTTATTTACACATTTTGACCAGAATGGCACACTAAGCTGTGATAGCTTATTTCCAGGTGTGTCCTGGGGGTGGGTTACATGGTCCTGTTTTATTGACTTTGGGGGGTGATGTTTGCCATGACACGGGGAGAGAACCCTACTCTTCATCGATAAGTGCCAAGGGATCTTTTACTTCCACATGAACAGTAACCAGAGATGGGCAGAAGGGACCTTGGTTTAATGTTTTCTCTGAGGGACGGCACATCAATTATGCAGCACCCCCTTCCCCAATACTGTACTACATTGTCAATTATGGGTATTACCCCGTGTACAGCCCCTGGTGTGGGGTTAGAAGCAAGGAATATTACGAGCAGATAGAAGTGTAGGGGTGTGTCTATGTACAGTATATAGATTATAAAAATAGATATATATTGTCCTAGGAGTTGCCCAAAGAAGATTAATTTTATATGCCAATTTTAAACTAGTACGGAGATATTTTGCTCCTAACATATGCATGCAGGATATCCCGAAGTCAGTGTTTTAGTGATGCTTACTTTGGGGAGGAGGGGGCAAGTCGTCTCTTACATTAGCAGAATGTGCTTGGCTGTGAACTCCAGTGGTGCTCCCTTGATTTCGTCAGTGGTTGTTCTCCAAACACAGTGGGATTTAGCAAAGGGGTTTAAATGTACCCATCGCCACTACTACTGAAACTGCTTGAACCACTGACACTCTGGACCCAGCTGCATATGTGGGACACGAGGGTCAAGAAGGTTGCACATCTGACAGTGGCAGTTCGCCACTTCTAGTTTAGAAGTAGTATTTTTAATTACAGTACAGTTAGGGTCCCCAAGAATTATCAGAATAGCGGGAGATGTGGAGGCTAAATCACTTCCTGAGGGACCTGGTGGTCTGTAGGGGAAAAAAGTTGACAGTATTGTTCAACGGCCTTTGCAAACAGAGCATGTCTAGTCAGACATATATTCTCAGGAAAGTTCTCTCAAATGTAGGATTGTGCTTGAAATAAATGTATATCCTTTCTAAAGTGTGATTTTAATAAGAAAAATTAAAATACCCAGCCTTGATCCTTATTTTAAGGGACTTTGGAAAAATGTTCAACATGCAGTTGATTCAGCCTTCCTCTCCCTAATGGTAAATATGGATACAAACCAGCGGGAGGGAAATGCTGTATCCTGCTTTCACACAAAAGCAAAACTCAAAGCAATTTCAGTTTTGTTTGGTCCAATGGATTATTCAGATTTTGAAAATTACAGGCAGATTCTGCTCATACACGACTGTACCAGAGTGTCTAATGATAAGAAAACACGATGATGGGCTCTGCTCCTAGTTCCACTCTCTTCCACAAAACAACATGAATGTTTGTTGTGTGGCACTTGCCACTTCATTAGGACAGGTGGTCATGGGTACTGTTTGCTAGCTGAGCAAATGAGGAAAAAAAACTGTTTCTGGTTTATTCTTGCACACTGCGTCAGATTGCCTTGCCTCCTAGGCAAAACCCATTATATACTTTGTATCTCTTACTGGCACGAAATTCATGTTATGAGTTTGACAAAGGGGTCTCCAGGATCGTCTGTTTTCTTGCTGTCTGAAGCCTTTCATACATTTGAGAAATCTAGTTCCATGGAGATAACCTGGCACGAGGAGACATTATTTGTGTCGCAGTATTGTGAGCTTTCAACAACCCATGGGGAAACGGTTAAAACACCACTTTTTTTTTCCTTTTTCTTAACCACTATCCACCCCTTTCTACATAAGCTGTTGTATCAATTTTTATGTATTTAAACTTTTGTTCACCGTGTAAACACATGAGCCAATGGCCCTCTTTCATGCACGACCCAAGACTATTGCATTGCAGTCAAAGATGTTACAACATTTAGTACAAATGTACACACATACATTAAGTAAAATGAACATCAATATATACAAGTTAAGAAGAATTTTTTTTTTTTTTTCAGTTTGCTATATGGTTTTAAAGCTTCTGATGCTTATCTTCTGTATGTTCAGCTTATGCAGCTGCATTTACTTGGGTCATACTTATAGTTTTGTTTAACTTAGGATCATTCAAACAAAAATGTGTGTGTGTGTGTGTGTGTGTGTGTTTCCAGTTTCCCAGCTGGAAAGGATTCTAGTTCAGGAAGATTGATTGCTATTCTTAACGGCTCTGTGAACTGGTGGTGCTTTGAACCAGTGGTGTCCACCACAGGTTCAACCCACTAAAGTCACTCAGACTTCCTTCTGCAAACACAACCCAGATACTGTATCACACTGGCCCAGCTTAGCTGACCTCTGGTCATTTCAGGAGTCACCAGCCCCAAGGACACACCATTAAACTGTGAATGAAGAGCAGTCCAGTGGCTGAGAATAGACACTTTTATGCCAAGACACATGTACAGAACATGATTTGAGCTAGAGATACAAGGGCAGCCTCGCCCAGGATGGCTGAGCTAGAGATACAAGAGCAGCCTCGCCCAGGATGGCTGAAGTGCATCCCTCTGTCACAGGCCCTGCAGCCAAAACAGGACCTGGATGTTTGGTCTTGGATAGACGAAACGTCCACGATCTTTGCAGCAGAGGTCAAGAGCTGGGGATGGGGGATCTGTGGGGAAAATGGGGGCATCTGTCCTCCCCAAACACAGAAAATAATCTATACAAATCAAGGATTTTATTTGCATCCTTGAACCCAAGATGCAGGGTTAATGGTAGCCTAACGCTGGGCTTTTTGGTACTTTGCAGAAACCGTTTACTTGGTATGTGCCTGAGTCTTTTGTTATACTAATCTTAAGAGGTTTGTTTGTAAGTAGGCACCCAGGACAGAGCTCTGAACTATGTAGACCTTTGCTAGTCTGTGCTGTGAGCACTCATTCAGATGTAAGGAGTGTGGCGGTGGGGATCAGGGAGAACCGTGATTGTTGGATTGGGAATCTGGAACTGGATCATCACACAGCTTTGGTTTGAAACGAGATCCCACTGCTGCTTTTAATAATGGATGTCCCTTGAAAAGATTGCTAAGCTGCATGTCTAGTGATGACGATATCCATTCAGCTGCCGTAATCTTTGTTAGCTTTAGGTATGGTGGTATATTTCACTGCTCTGCAAAGTAACCTAACCTGAAAGTCTGGTTAATGATTTATAATTGGTGGATTAGTTACATAGGCTATAAATACAGTCTGGATTTGGGTGTCATTTTCCACCCATCCCACTTACCCAAGTAACACTGTTAGTTTTGACTTTGTGTAAGTACTAAGTACTGCAATTCAGTGAAATTTCCAACAACAATACTTTTGTGCTTAATCTTCCAGACTTTGATTTTGACTTTGGAGTTTTACTATTACTTCCAAAGTGCTATGTACTAAATAAACCTTACTAGTCCCAGTATCCCTCATTTTTTTTTTTCTTCTTTTTCCTCCTCCTGTATTACCATGGTATCTCACCCACACAGTTCTGACTGTATTTCTGCACCAGGTGCATAGTCTATTGACCAACCCCAAATCTCACTCCTGTATCAGCCACTGGAGGTACTGTTCATCATACAATAAACCTTCCTCCGAGAAAGCCTGTGCATTACCTCCATGATGTATTCTTTCTCCACGAGGCGTGAGACCCGAGGTCGCTCTTGAATCCAGGTCTCCTGTACTGCAGCACAGTGTGCTGCTGCTGAGTCAGCAGGCTGAGCCACTCATTTTGACTTCCTTCATTAGGCTTTGGAATTTTCCATTACTGGGCAGAACAGGAATGTGCTTATGTTTTAAACTTTATTTCTTGCCTTTGTTCACCCACCCTACCACAAACATCTGGAATTGCCATGGTCTTCCTCCAGCTTTGATTGGGGAGGGGAGAGGGTGAGTGACATATTTATACTAGGCAGCCAGTGTCTTCCTGCCCTGGGAAGAGAGCGTCTGCCATCCACAACACACTGTCCTCTGGAGTGAGATTCCAGGGCTGACGAGCAAACCCTATCCTCTGAGTAAACATCATAACGTTGCACTGCTGGGCAGGCACAAAAGATAATTTTTTGACGCAAGGATAATATCTTATTCATCAGTCTAACTATTACTGGTATTCTGTTTTGCTGGTATAACAAATAACTGTTAGTTGGTTTCTGTGTAACAAACACTGGTGAGGAGGCGTGAGTGGAATTCAGTGCATCAATCCTTCCTAAAACCTGCTGACAAATTGATGTATTTGGTGGCCGAAAATAAGTACCTTAAACACATCAGGGTCTTGGAAATAAGAAAAACATGCACCACAAAAATTTAGGCTTTCTCTGTTTACTTTCATTCAGCACAGATATAGGGGGAAAACTGATCTAAACACACACAGGAAGATTCACAGGCTCACGGGAAGTACATTTCTTAACGCTGCACTATACATAATAATCCCTCCTGACTTGGCTAGAAAGTACTTGAGTCAATAATTCAGAAAATAGTATGAAACTATCAAAGTTATTACTGCAATGCCCTTTTAGTCAGTAATGTCATTAGACAATATCTCTACAAGTCCATCCTCTTTGGTGGGCGTCTTACATGTCCTGACTGACATAGCAGAAGTTAAGGCTGTTGCACTGGAATCTGATTAGCATCAGCCACATCTTGCCTCAGTTGCTGTGGTTCCACTATCTGTTCCTGTTTTTGTTCTGGAAGAAATAATACTGGATAAATACCCCGACTCTGGGTATCCCTTTTTTGTTCTGTCTCGGTTCTAGTACATAATTGGTCCACATGTTTTCACTCTCCTCCTCTGGTTAGTCAGTCGAACACTGTAGACAACATTTCAAAACTTTTTTTCTACCATGCCTTCTATCCATCTCTTCTGGCCTGTATAGATCCTGACCCACACAAGATCATTGGGGTTTGAAGGATCTGGTCTTAGGAAGCATTTCAGTTACTGACTTGCAGCCTGGAGGGTGAAGAAGGTACAATGGAGTTTGAATCTGACATCCAAACAGTTCTGCAGGGGATATTCCTGTGACACAATGTGGTGGTGGTCGATAAATCGCAAGAAAGTCCAAAAGGGCTATTTGTATTGCTGTCATTGTAGTAGGATTAGCTTTGTCCATACTGTCTTTAAAAGGCTGAACCAGGCGTTCCACTTCGCCATTTGAGCTTGGATGGTAGGGAGGTGAGAAAATATGGTGGATACCACGTTGCTGGCAAACTGCTTGGAATTCAACAGACTTGAACTGTGATCGGTTATCCGAAACGATCACTTGTAGAAAACCATGGGTAGCAAAGGTAGATATCAGCACTTTAATGGTACTCTCAATAGTTGTTGAAGACATTTGATGAATTTCTGGCCATTTACTATAAGCATCAGTTAAGAGTAACCACATGGAATTTAATAAGGTCCTGCGAAATCGATGTGCAACCTTTGCCAGGGTTTTTCAGGTCGTTCCCAATGGTGAACTGGAGCTCTTGCTGGATTTCCCATTGATACAGCACAACCTGGTATGTCTTTGTCAATGGAAGGCCAGCATACATGAAGTATGGCTAGGGATTTCATTTTAGCAATGCCTGGATGGCCCGCATGCAAGAGAGTCACCACATTTGAGTGATAACATTGGGGTACTGTGACACGCAAGCCCCCATAGAAGACACCCCTCGGCAATGGCTGACCCCCACCCCTCGGCCAAATTTCCCTCATTGAGTTAAAAAAAAAAAAAAAAACACCAACAGCTTAATCTGGTTCAAGGTCAGTTCATCTGTATCCTCCTCCCCGGGTCATGCCTGAAAATAGGTAGAATTTATCTAGTGCACTTACCCGGTCAACATAAAATAAATATAAAATAAAATGGACAACTGCTGTCTCTTTGTATAGTAGGGTAGTAGTTCAGCCGAACAAGTAGTGCTTTGTGGCCAACCTTCAAGCATATACTGATGCACTTGTTTAAAAATTGCATCTTGACTAGTCGCTTTTGCGATGTCCTTGGCTAGTACTGGAAACTGTTCTAACTGTTGTAGCTCCATTGCACATACAGCAGTAGAGTCTTCCATATCTTTGAATTGCACTGGAAAACTATCTGGTCCCACCTGACATACTAATGGCTCCTATTTAAGTCTCACATCAAACTCTATTTCTCTGGATATTGGTAACCTTGATAAGGCATGTGCATTTCCATGCTGGTCCGTTGGTTGGTATGTGACCTCGGAATTATAGGCAGACAAAATGAATGCCCATCGGTGAAGCCTGCTAGCGGCTGTCTCTGGAATTCCTTTTCCTGGACTGAAAATTGTCACTAGTGGCTTGTTATCCATCTTCAGGTGTAACTTGTGACCTTGCAAGTATGGGCGAAATTTCTGGACTCTGAACACAATTGCTAATGCCTCTCTCTGAATCTGGGCATAATTCCTTTCAGCTGCAGTGAGTTTGCGTGAAGTATGGGCTATCTGCTCCTCCACTCCTTCTGGATCTGTATGGAAAAGGACAGCTCCTATACCCACAGGACTAGCAGCACAGGCCAAAGTGATAGGTATTTTAGGGTCATAATGAGTTAAATTATTCGCATCCATTAGAGAGAGCTTGATGGCTTGAACTGCCTTACTGTGGCCCTTGGTCCACTTTCATGGAGTACCCTTATGTAACAGTTCATTTAGGATAGCACATTTTAGTGGCTAAGCCAGGTATGGAACAGTCATAATAGCACACCATACCCAAGAATGAACGTAACTGTGAAACATTCTGAGGTTCAGGCATGTGAACTATGGCTTCCACCTTTTCATCATTTGGATAAATTCCATCTTTGTCAATAGTGTGACCTAAGTACGTGACACTTCGTTGACAAAATTGGCGTTTTTCTCTCCTGAGTGTCAGTCCACTATGTTGTAGTCTCTCAAGTCTTTTGTAAGTTAAGTAAATGTTCTGCTTCTGTCTTGCCCGTGACAATGTTATACCAGGTGTTGCTTGTTATTTGGATATCACCCACCATTTGCTCAATCACTTTTTGAAAAATAGCAGGTGCAGAACTAAGGCCAAAGCATAACCGTTTGTACTTTATTTATTTAAAATTTGATGACCAAGAAAGGCACACTGAGCCAAGGCTAGTTTCCAGGTGCGACCCGGGTACAGAGTGTACATTGAAAGAGCAAGTACAAAAAGTGGGGAGTATACACACAGTTATACAGAGAACTTATACTTTACGATAAAATGAGTTAACGTGCATAGCAAGTAAGAGGCCGAGGTATAGTCCCAGACTAGGGTATGTTGGTAGAGAGTGTGAGGGGTTTCAGCTGGGTGCCGCAGCCATTAGAGCATTTTGGGTAGGCTGGGGTGGGGAGGAGCCTGAGGAGTTGCATCAAGGCGGAACGGGAAGAGGCCAGGCGAAGGTTGGGGTGAAGGTTATTCCAGAGAAGGGGGGGTCAGTATGAGAAGGCAGCTTGGCCAGAAAGAGTCTGAGGGCAGGGCAGGTGGAAGGTGCATGAGTCTCTGTGGTGAAGGGGTAATTTAGGGAGGTGGCAGGGCAAAGGTGGGAGGAGAGGTAGAGGGGTAGTGAGTCAAACCAGTATTTTGCAATGAAGGAGGCGCTGTGGATGGTTCTTCTGTGGGCGAGGGGGGCTGTAGAGAGATTAGCGTAGAGTTAGCAGTGGTGTGTAAGTGGGGGGGGAGGCAGTGGCGAAGTGGCAAAAAGAGTTGTGGAGGGTGTCTAGTCTGGAGAGAGAGGTTGTTGGGGCGGTACCATAGGTTATGTTGGCATAGTCCGTAACGGGCAAGATAGTTTTGCGTATGAGCTCCCAACGGGTGGGGATGGGTAAGCTGGCCCTGTGCCAATACAGGATGGAGAGTTTGGGTCAGAGTTTAGTGCAGATGGCATTTACATGTGAGGAGTAGCTGAGGTGGCTGTTCTTGTACAATCCTTGGTGTGTGGTGATCACTACCATTTTCTGAGAGTCTGTATCCAACTCCACTTGAAGGTATGCATCAGCTAGGTCCAGTTTAGAGAACCCCACACCACTATTCAGTCTATGAAAAAGTTCCTCTGGTAAGGGTAAAGGAAATACATCTGTGCTAAGTACTGGATTAAGTGTCGCCTTAAAATCTCCACATATTCGAACCTTACCACCTGGTTTAGATACCACCACAATTGGAGTAGCCCAGTCTGAACTTGAAACCTTTTCCAGCACACCTGCTTTTTCCCAGTCTGTCCAATTCTGCCCCATCCACCGGGTTTGAGGCAAAAGGAAGTTTCTGTTGTTTACAAAACTTAGGGACTTGCTTGGCTTTAGCTGTTGTGCAACATCCTAGGCCTTTCCACAGTTCTGGATAAAATTCTAAAATCTCCCCAAGCTTGGACGGATTACTGCTTTGTGGTATCTGGACAGCAGCAAGTAGGCCAAAATCTGCTGGATCAATATGAATGTTTAGAAGAACCTGAGTGCCTCTGCCCAAAATGTTGACACCCTATTTTGAAACCAGAAAAGTTAGAGGTGTACTAGGAGAATCGGTCCTGCATACTAAAGTGGTAAACTAACTCAGTGGCTGAATTGGTTGCTCTTCAAATGCATGCAGCAACTTTATTACAAGGAGACAGTGGTGGCTTATCCAGATCAGACCATGTTTGATGGTGGTTAAAAGTAACTAAGGAAGCAGAATCTTCCATTAAACAAAACTGATACCTCAGTTGTGGCAACTGAAGTAACACGTAAAAAGAAGGAACATCTTTAGTCTGCATTTGTGGTGCAATAGGAACCACTGCACTGTCTGTGCTCTCCGAACTGATCACTGCAGTTCTCCTGCTTTTGCAAACTTTAGCCATATGCCCCTGACGTTTACATGCATGACACTGAACTTCTCTGAATTTGCACTGGTCCCTGCTATGCGGAGACCCACATGATGCACATTTGTATTGGCCATGCAGTTTGGGTGGAGTGGTTGCATTTTTCTTTGAAAACCGTGGTTTAAACGTTGGTTTGAGCTGTTTCAATTTGGGGTTTCCTGCAGTTACTTGTAGCTCATTTTTAGCATTCACTTTAACATGCACTTCATTTTCTGCAGCCTCGTGCATTTGTGCCAACTGTAAAAGTTCATCCGCAGACTCCTTGACACAGAAAGTAGTTGCTGAATATGATGTTCATTATTCAACCCCATGACAAACTTGTCAGCTAAATTAGATTCAGGATGCTCCCTGCTCCACTCACATGTGAAAGCTAAGCTTTTGATCTCAGCCAAATAAGATTGTAATGACTGGCCTGGTTTCTGATGGTAACTGTAGAATTTATAACGTTCAGCCCTTGGAAAAGTTGTTAAACTGTATTGTGCATTCAATTTAGTCTTTAGCTCTTGATATGACAAATCCTCCGGCCGGTCTGGTGCACACAGACTGCATAAAAGTTTGAAGGTTTTACTCCCCAAGAAAGTATAAAAAGCAGCTCGAATAAGTAGTCGTGGCCAAAAATATTGGCGCCCTTGCAGTTTTTTCTAATGCACCATTCCTTCCAGAAAATTGTTGAAATTAAAAAATATTTTGGTATCTACATATGTATGTCTTTGGTTTGCAGTGGAATAAAATACAAAAAGCAGGAAAATGTACTAAGTCTTAGCTTATTCCACACAGAAATCCTTAAATGACCCGGACAAAATTATTGGCACCTTTTAGAAGTAGTTAGAAATAATTAGATTTCAAGCAGGTGATTCTCCTTCACTTTGGAACTGAACTCACCTGTGGTGAGTTGCAGGTGCCTGCAATATATAAAAATCACTCATTCAACCAGTTTGAATAGAGAAAATGACTCCTTCTCCTGTTTTGTGTCACTGTGTGTACCACAATGAGCATGGAGAAAAGAAAGACAGCCAGAGAATTGTCTGAGGAAGTCACAGAAGATTTTAGCCAAGCATGGACAATCTCTAGGCTACAAATCAATCTCCAGAGACCTTGATGTTCCTGTTTCCACCATACATAATGTTATCAGGATGTTTAAGGCCCATGGCACTCTAGCCAACCTCCCTGGACGTGGCCGCAAGAGAAAACTTGATCGAAGATTGCAGCGCAGGATTGTTCAAATGGTGGAGAAAGCACCTCGATCAACTGCCAAACAGATTCAAGCTGACCTTCAGACACAAGGTACAACAGTTTCAACTCACACCATCCGTTGCCAACTCAATGAAAGGGGATTATATGATAGGAGGCCCAGGAGGACCCCACTGCTGAGAGAGACATAAGAAAGCCTGACTAGGGTTTGCCAAAACACACCTGAACAAGCCAAAATCCTTCTGGGAGAATGTCCTGTGGACAGATGAGACCAAATTAGAGCTTTTTGGTAAAGCACATCATCTCTGTTTACAGAAAACAAAATGAAGCCTTCAAAGAAAAGAACACCTTCCCTACAGTCAAACATGGAAGAGGTTCAGTGATGTTTTGGGTTGCTGTGTTGCTTTCTGGACTGGGTTGAACGGTGCATGGCATCATGAAATCTGAGATATTAGGCCATTTTGGAGCGCAATGTTGAACCCAGTGTCAGAAAGCTGGGCCTCCATCGAAGGTCATGGGTCTTCCAGCAGGACAATGACCCCAAACACACTTCAAAAAGCACCCAGGAATGGTTCAAGACGAGATGCTGGACTGTTCTGAAGTGGCCAGCAATGAGTCCACATCTAAATCCCACTGAAAACCTGTGGAGAGATCTGAAAACAGCAGTTGGGAGAAGGCACTCTTCAAATCTGGGAGAACTGGAGCAGTTTGCACAAGAAGAGTGGGCCAAACTGCCAGTAGAGAGGTGCAGGAAGTTCATCCATGGCTATAGGAAGCGATTGATTGCAGTTATTTTGACCAAAGGCTGTGCTACCAAATATTAAGTCTAGGGTGTCAATAATTTTGTCAATGCCATTTCTTTTCATTTTTTGATTTTAAAAGGATATATTAAATTCTGAACAAAACAAAGGTTCTGTAATATTAACAGAGAAATAAAGAATTGTGGAGACCAAATACTGTACTGTTAATTTCAACTTATGTCTAGAGGAAATTGTGAGTTATTTGAAAAAGTGCAAGGGCGCCAATATTTTTGGCCATGACTGTATATCCTGTCACTCAGCACTTGCAGATTTTATGGCAGGAGTAAGTAATAACCATTGATCAAACAGTCTGGGACATATATCCCAGTCTGTTCCTGTAAAAATCTCAAAGCCGGCTGAAGTTTCTATGATATGCACAGTTCCAAACTGATTGCTTGCCTCCAATGCAGAAAGTCACAAAATGGTGCAATTCAGTAAGCTGGAGCTATGAAAATTTTCACCATCCTTGTCGCCAGTTTGTTGCATTTGGTGGCCAAAAAGAAGTACCTTAAACACATCAGGGTCTTGGTAATAAGAAAAACATGAACCACAGAAATTTAGGCCTTCTCTGTTTACTTCCATTCAGCACAGATATAAGGGGAAAAGTGATCGCAACACACACACAGGAAGATTCACAGGCTCACAGGAAGTACATTTCTTAAAGCTGCACTACACAAGACATGCTGACTTCAGCTTGAAAAAGTCGACTTGTACACCTTAATGCAGTCGCCTTTGAGTTGGAAACATGGATGTCTTAAATCCTTACTGCTGCCAGTGTGTCATACAAATAGTTACAGTGTTGTGGTGGCAGAAGGGACTTGGGGTCCATGTTGTGAACATGACCAAGGGATAGATTTTTTTTTTTTTTTTTTGGAGGGGGATATGGAGAACAGTTACTAGAACACAAGGAGGGGAAGCAGGAACTCTGGAGGGCAGTTTGCATAAATACCAGGAGCCTGAGGAAAAGATTTGTGGCCTGTAGGTACTGGTGACTGAGGCCCAGTTAGATGTGCTGGCTGTGATGAAGACCTGGGCTAAGCAGCACTATGATGGGGAACTATCCATGCCAGGATACAGACAATTTTCAGCAGGAATAAGAAGGCAGGAGAAATGTGGCAGGAGCCTCCTTGTTCATAAAGGAGGGTATAAGGGCTGTAGAGAACAGACATGAAGGGTCACTGATACAGAAACATTGTGGATGCATGTAGTCACAGATGGTGAGAGGATTATTGGGGTTGAAGTGGTATAGACCTCCATCTGAAGAGGACAAAGCATACAGAGCTGGGAGAGGGAGAGATGATAAAGATGGCGGCAAGGTAAGGTGCTGCTAAGGGACTCCACCATACACAGACTGGAGTGTCCCAGTAGCAGCAAATGTTAGACCAGAAGCTGACAAAGGCCCTGCAGGATGCTTTCCTGCTTCAGAAGGCGGAGGAGCCCACAAGGGAGGGGACAATTCTGGGTTTGGCCCTAATAGGGACAGCACTGGATAGGCCAAAGTTAGGGGACCCCAGGGGAAAATATTATCATGTCTCCTCTCTGCCACTTTTTTTAACTACATTTTGGCTGCATAATTGGAATATGTCCAGTCTCTCTCCATAGGGCATGCCTCCTCCTTTATCCACTTGTTGGCCCTGTACTAAATCATCTTCATCTCTCCAGTATCCTTTCTGCACAGTGATGACTAGGATTGGGCTTACTACCTCAGGTGTGCCCTTCTACAGGGGAGGATCACCTCCCTTGAACTGCTTCATACACCCCCACCCCCAGCATTCCATTTACTTTTCTTGACAGCAGCAGCACACTGCCCATCTGGCTTCGGCTTGCTGGCTACAACCTTTGGAGTTGCATCCCCTTTATTGTGGAATTTTCTCCCAGAATCCATATAATCTGTCCCCACTGTGGATTCCTTTAAACACATATTAAAAACCTATTTACACAGGCCTATCCAATTTATTAGGTTTAGATTTTCTTGTTCGATACTGTTTGATTTATTTATATTTTAATGTATTTGGCAGTTTTTATACCTTCGAAAGTGAAAGCTGTCATCGTTTGTAAGGTGCTCCGAACCGTTGAAAGGGCTGTTGGAAAGGGTGCCATACAAATGAAATTTGCCTTTCCTTACTGTCCACTGTTACCCCTAGATCTTCAGTTGTGCTATGCACTGTTGCACCATGCAGCATATGGGCAACCCACATTTCTTGCCCCTAGGTGTAGTCTTGAGGACTATGCCAGGCAGTCTTGTCATCTGCAGCTTAACATTAAATGCAAGCAGAACATTTGCCAACAAGATCTCCAACATCTGCCACAAGTTATCACTTGCAGATGCTTCTCCTTAAAGTGCAGACTAAGTGCATATAAACTGAATATCTGATGGCCACCCAAGATCATATGTGGGAACAGGTCAACCCTTGAAATGCTAACCCACTGTCTTCACAGTTTAGCCTTCCTACCTTTAGTATTAATTGGTATCTCCAAAAAGAAAAAGGCAAGGATATCCTGTAAGCTGAGAGATGTATCTAAAAAATGCCAATTTATAGCATGTAGATGTCGTCCACTGTCTCTAGTAAGGATCAAGAGAACACTTAAGCCACACTTCGAGGGAGCACCCTCATTTTTGTCTCTCTGAAGCCCTCTTTCCCAACTGTCTGAACTTACCTTTGACTTTAATGGTGCCCAGAACCTCCGGGATTGGGCGCCAAAATAGAAATAAAGTATTACTTGCTTATCCCACAAGATTTGAAAGAAAGCCTTCTTGTTGCTCTTTGTTGCTTAATGAACAGTACTGTTTATGAATCTAAAAGTCCACTTTCCTGCAGTGTAGTGTACTTCTGTCCCAAAAGATTTGATGAAGTCTCACATTTTGAAGGACTGTGACTCGCACTTAGGTGCCAGTCAGATCACATCTTGCTTTTTGATTAAAATGCTCTAGCTTGATTGAGTGTACCCACAGGAGCTGCTCCAGGATCAGTTTGCCTGTTGTTCTGATCTGGAGTAGTTTTTTGCGAGGATGCTTTTATGTCAAGAGCTAGCCTTTCTTGCACTTAAATTCCCTATAGTGTAAATTTACTATTCTAACACCACACTGCTCTGGATCGCCACTCTGGTAAATGTTGAGGGAAATGGAAACTTTGACATTGTTATGACTACTGGGATTCAAACCCAGCTCTCCTGTCTCATAGCCCTGAACTCCACTATGCTACTCTGAATGCTGTTCTGCAAGTTTGTGGCTAGACTCACCTCTGACATGAACTGATCAGTTAGGCTTGTAAAGGTGAGCTTGGATCGGTCCATCTGATCCTGAAGCAGTTTTTATGGACGCAATCTAAGATGGGGAGCTCATTATTAATTCAACTCATTTTTTTATATAATGCCCTTCCAAAGCCCGGAGCACTGTATATGCCCACGTGCAAAGCCTTCTATGCATGTAATTACAAAAGGTTCTCCTCAGAAAAGTAAGTCTGTGTTGGTTTTCTTTTTGTAAAGATATGTTCTAGTTTCCAGCAAAAGCATATCAGCAGAACATTTACACAATTCATCTAAAAATTGAATTTCAGAATCCTGTTATGTAACCTCCACCCCAAGGGGGCAGCTTGTATCTTTGACTCTCTTGCTGTTTGTACATTTAAAAGGTGTCTGCTGCCACCAAACAGCGAAGATTGTGTATAATGACTTTTGTGGAAAAACTGCTTTGAGACTACAAATTCAAAGCAATTTGTCACCTTTGACCTGCTGTGTCAAGGCAATGGGGTCAGAGGGTAATGAACCACCCAATCTGGTCACTGCTGAGGAGAGAGTCGCAAGGGCTCTTAGACACCAATCTCTCTTGTCGAGTGGCAGGTCTCTAGGAAATCTGAGCTGCTCTTTTCCGTAGTGGACATAAGGGAGCTGAGCTGAATCCAATTCAGGTTGTCTGCATGTGCTGCTGAACAAACTGGAAGCTGACTGCTGCTCATAGCTTGTGCTGCAGGGACTAACTGTGCATTTGTCCGAGACCAACAGAGCGAAAGCGGATCCTCTGCTTTAAAAGAAACAAAATAAAAACCAGGGCGTTCACTAGCTGAGCACTGCATGGTTCAAGCTGAAAGTTAGTTCTAGTAAAGACTTTGAAAGCTGAAACAGCAGCTGAATACCCGGATCAGCACTACTGCCAGAAGTTGGTCATTACTAGTTCTGCAGGACTGGATGCCAAGACACGTAGGGAGTGGCAGATTATGAGCACTGACACAGGAGTAGCCAGCCTGTGAGCCGCTGATCCTTGAAGCCAGGTGAGGCCTGACCTGGAACATGATCTATCTGCAACTGGGGGGTCTTTAAGTTTGATTTTAATAATACACTAATACTTGGGGGGTTGATTCTTCAGTTTTGATTTGGATTGATAGAACTGTAATAGTACAGAATATTGGGTATATACGGACATATGTTGATACATGGACATATTAGGATAATGGCATCTCAATAAAGGGGGTCTGGGTTAGGTTTGGGAGTTGAATGTGCAGAAACTCTAATCACTTGTTAGTTACAGATGGATCATGCTTAAACAGTATAAAGTTTAATTATTCATGTATATTGACTTATTGTACATTGTTCTTAAGTCACTTATCTGAATAGTACTTACTGGCCCGGATATTCAGATTGTGCCTGGCAGGGGCGCAAGCCTGGGCACAGCGCAACTGGGATGCACCAGGGCCAGGAACAGGTGATATTCAACAGTGATGTGCCATGGCGCAGCACCATTGAATATGGCACAGAAAGCGCATGGCGCAGTGGCCCTTGCGCCGGTGCAAGCCACAGATGGGGAGCACTGGGTGCATCACCTGTGATATTTAGCAGAGGGCATGCAAATGAGGCCATAATATATGCAAGGTGCAACTGGGGCAATTCACATGTCATTATGGCCCCATTTGCATGCCTTGTGCAGGGCAGCCCGGAGAATTGTGCCTGGCGCCGTGCACAGAATGACCCGTGCACAGTGGGGGTCCCGGGGCATCTCCCAACCCGTAGCCTTGATCATGAAAAAACACAGAACAATTCCCTGGTAGTTTAGTGGACCCCCACCCCACCCATTGCTGCGATCGTGGTACAGCACCGTAACATAATTCCTTGGTGATCCAATGGCAGCCCCACCCACACAGATCCCTTGCCCACCCTGCCCCTTCCCGTCATTGGTGCTCGAGATATTCAAAGGCTTCACTGAATGATGGTACAGAGAGCTTGTAGGCATACTCAGCCAGACTGTCCCAACATGTGTGACTTCATTCACATATTTGGACTGTCTAGTACAGTATGCCCTGCAAGCCATACTGTACCTGTCATTCAGCAGGCGGTTGGGTGATATGTGGGTGGGTTGTAGCCACTCGCTGATTGGGGAGCGGGTGGTCAAGGGGATCTGTGGGTGGAGGGGTGGGGGTGCCACTGGATCACCAGGGAATTATGTTCCGGCGCTGTACTGCAATTGCGGCAACAGGTGGGGAGGTTCCACTAGACTACTAGGGATTTAAATAAATGTCATATACTGGCGATCAGGGACACGGGAAGGAGGGGGGTTCCACTAGACTACCAGGGATTTAAATAAATGTCTCATGCCAGCGATCGGGGACACGGGAGGGAGGGGATACCACTAGACCACCAGGGTGCTATGTGTGCTTCTGGACGGTGTTCTGGGTGGGCGGGTGGCCACTCACGACTGGTGGCTACTATGTTGCGCCCTGCAGTATAGCAGCCTGCCTGTGGGTGGCCAGGAGTTCCCACTTTTCACGGGCTCAACTTTGAGCCCCCCATGTGGCGCAATGTGGGGTTGCACCAGCATATGCGCCGCACATCCCGGGCTGAATATCTGGATGTGCCACATATGCATGGGCACGCTCCTGCGCCGCATATAATTACATTGCACCCCGACGCATCGGGATTTGCACTGCACCTGACAGCCATTCCAATATCCCACCAGGGCGCAATGCGGGGTTGCGCCCGTACAACCCCTTTGAATATCCAGGCCTCACTGCATAAATATGGGGAACAGCTGGTTGATGCGTAATTTACACTAGGACAGATTGTCTTTTAAACACACATTTTTGCCTAGCACAAAGATATTTTCTTGGAAGACTTTCAACATTATATACCATGTATTTCTTCAGCTTAATTCATCTGTATGTTTCATGGTTTTTTCCTCAGGGAAGAAACTTATCAGTTCAGTAAATTTGACCTTGACATACCTTTCTTGTGATGGTACTCTGTTGTTCCATTCGTGCTGATTTTTAAAAAGCAGTTTAAGCCAATGGGATTTTAACAATTTTTAACTTTTTATGCATGATCTGGACTTTAAGTGTACTCTTTCAAACCAACTGTTATTTTTCTGATAAAGAATTCTATGTAATTCAAAAGCTCAAGTTCCTATTTTCTTTTGTAACATCAAATCATTTTTTTTTTTTTTTTTTTTCCTGGATCTTTTTTCACGAGGACCAATACAGCAACATAACTAATTTTCTGTGTCTTCATGAGGTGCAACAGACCATAACACGCCACCTCATGCTGTCCTATTGATTAACTTTGGTCTGTAGCCATACAGGATCCATGATGTCTGTACAGAGTGCTCAGCACACAATTAATGCACAAGCCACTGGCTAAGTCACTGGCACCTGGGACACACAAACTCAAGAAAGGAATACAGGATGGGGGGGGGGGCAGGTTCTAGCCACCACAAGTCAGGAGAGAGACCTAGGGGTTGTCGTATCCAGTGACCTGAAGTCGGACAAAAAAAATGTGAAATGGCAGTGGGGAAGGCAAACAGAATGTTGGTATGCATAGGAAGGGGCATAACCAGTAGGAGGAGTGAAGTGGTGATGCCTCTGTATAGATCACTGGTGAGGCCTCGTATGGAATACTGTGTCCAGTTCTGGAGACCGCATCTCAGGAAGGACATGGACAGAATTGAAGCAGTCCAGGGAGGAGCAACAAAAATTATGCATAGACTGCACCACAAGCCTTATGAGGAAAGATTTGAGGAACTAAACATCTGTTCGCTGGAAGAGAGGAGATGTGATGGAGACTTTCAAATACCTTGGAGGAATAAACAGGGTACAGGAGGGGAGCATATTTCAGAGAAGAAAGTGCACAAGGACAAGGGGACGCAACATGAGGCTGGAGGGAGGGAGGCTTGAGGAAATGCTAGGAAGTATATTTTCACAGAGAGGGTGGTGGATCCGTGGAACAGCCTACCAGCGGTGGTGGTGGAAGCAAAAACAGTACGGGGATTCAAAAGTGCATGGGATAAGCATAAAGGCACCCTGCTATACAGCAGAGCGGGGGAAAGGCAGTCCAGATAAGAGTAGGGATTGCCAAACCAAGTAGGAAAATGGGCAGACTAGGTGGGCTGTATGGTCCTTATCTGCCGACAGATTCTGTGTTTCTATGTTAAATAACAAGTGTAGCTGAACTTGGGGGAGGGGTCCTATGTTGTAAATAAACTAGTTGCAAGGCGTGGATCTGTAAAGTGAAGGTGCAGACAGCAACATTACATTAAAGGGCTTTTTTTTTTTATGTGCACTGCTAAAATATTCATAAAACATCATTTCAGTTCTTTAGTCCACTTTATATTAAGAAGAAAAAAGACTGGAAAGGTAGAATGATCATCTTCAGTCCTTATTTATATGCCTGTGAGGAATATACATGAAGATGTAACAAAAAAAGCAGTGTTGGTGTTTAGTGTTTCTCTGAACAACAGTAGGTTTGCATTGCTCGTATTGTAAACCAGATGATTGAAAATTCAGTTTGTCCATCCTGATAGGTGTGTGTCAGAGGAGGTAAGTTTGTTTTTTCAGTTTGTAGCTAACTCTTTATAATTGGCTTATTGTCTGCAGAATCTAGTTTGTGAAGCACCAGTACTATATTTAGACATACTCACAAGTGGCAGGGCTACCATTTGCCAAGACATAGGTGTGCAACTCGAGTTCAGGATGTTGTACTATGGCAACATGAGCTTGAGGTAGCGGCTCTGTGGAAGCTCTCAAACACCTGGTTGGGGGGGTACTGCTGTGTTGGCAAGATGCTGATGCCTGGTGCCCAATTTTGGAGTGGTGTCTAGGCCAGACACAGTGTAGGGAGGCAGGAACATTGACCGGAATTTTGCTGTCGTGCCTTTGTAACCTCACTTGGATCCCATATGCTGATGTCTCCAGGAGGTGGTTGGTATTACCACATGGAGGGGCAACAAATGAAGCCTGTCCTCGATAGTACTGCTGATGGTGTGGAGTTTTATCCAAGAATGGAGATAAAGGAGCCTGACTTGAGAAATTTGTAGACTGGAAAAATAAATGTACAGTGAGTAAGATTTCAACATGGGGACAAAAATAACCAGCATTGGATGGAGGGACATTGTGCAAGGATGGTACAGCAACTCAACTTAAATGAAAATACTTTAATTTTTTAAATAATGTATAGAGATTTCCAGTATACGTTTGTAGACTGGACGCTGATTTTTGTGTCCCTCCATGATCATATTTGAATCAAAGCAAAATGTGTCCTTTTAGGTGAAAGAGCACAGATACAGCTGATCGCCTAGAGAAACCATTCACTGTGAAGAATTTTAGAGTGCTTCTGACCCTTCTTTTTTTGTATTAGGTGTACTTTAAACAGATTGCTGCCCCCTTGGTCTTAATTTGCTACCTCTGCTTGTCTGCATGAGAAATACAGAATAGTGGATGGGGACCATCCACAACAAGGCTGTGTTTCCCTCGAGGGATGTTGATGACGACATAGAGACGTCGAGAGGTCTCTCTGATGTCATCAACATCCCGAGAGGGTAATGCAGCCTTAGTTGTGGATGGGCGAACATCCACTGTTTCATATAGTATACTTACAGTTTTTTGAAAACTGTTGGTTACCTCACAGTTCCTGCTTCCGCTCTGCGTCACCACTGCCACTCGTTTCAGGCTCACTGCGCTCCCGCTGGCTGGGGCTTCTCATCACTCCTGCTCATTCGCTCTCACATCGGCAGTTTTCATTTTTAGAAATTCAACTACAAAAAAAAATTGTTCCATGACACGAAGCCGTCTGAGGCCATTTGTGTAAGTAGGAGTAGGATCCACTGCTCTGCTGCTCTGTGCCCGCTTAATCGCGCCACCATTTTTTCTTCTACAGTGCACCTATTTGAGTCCGCCAATTAGGAGGTTGGACAAGGCTGAACAGTTGTTGTACTATCGTTCTGACATCCCATCGCTAGTACAACAACTTTTCTGACCTTTGAACTGTCCTACAACAAGATTTGAAAAGCCACTGATTTTCTATCTGCAATAAGCCCTAGCCATATACTGTGTTGTAATTCTCTGTTCATGACATTATTTCCACAGTAAGTGATTGTGATGCCATCTCTGGAGGATGCCACGTGTAGCACAGAAGCAAAGGGACACATGCTCCATTTTCATTCAGACATCCTTAGCAGTAAAGAATGATGGGAACAGTAATGCAAAAATATATTAAACATTTGCTGGAATGTACCAAAATATAGCTTAAGTGTCAGCTCCAGGTCCTAGTCTGCACTTACCAATATCTGATTATTTATACATTTTTATTTTTGTTCACCAGGTAAGTGCACTAGCCAAATGGATGCTTATTTTCAGGCACAACCTGGAAGACCTACAGAGTAATACAGAGACTAAACATTACAGATACGCAGTTTACGAGAGGCCATATGCAAGTAGTAAGATCACACATAATCTAGTATTGCATGGTAAACCATGCAAGATGAACCATAACAAGTGAATTACAATTTAAAAAGAGAAGAAAATCAAACAGTCCATATATGGTACACACATCACTGGATTAGCTGCCAAGCAAGTAGTGCAAATAATTTTGATTTCAAACAGCAGTTCCGGGCAGGAGACTGCAGACAGACCAACATAAGCACAGAGAATGCAAGATCATGAACAGGAGCTCAACAGTAATGAGCACTCATTTAGTGATTTACAGAGTTGTAGATGACTAGTAGAGAACTGGAGATTCAGTGGACCTTGGCTATAAGACGGTGCAGGATATTGCAGGAGGTCAGCTAGGGCAGCAGGGATCTAAATCTTAGCATTCTGTCAGTGAATTAGTCCATGAGGTAGGAGCATAGACCAGCTGGGGATAGCCAGCCTTGTCCTGAGTAGACAGTGTTGGATGAATCGGAAGAAGGGGGTAGCAAGGGCAAAATGACACATGGTGGTGTAAGCCACACCCCACTTGGTTAGGTTGGACTGAACAGTGCTAGGGTAGGCCAGAATGCAATATGTGAGGTAGTAGCACACCTTGAGCTATTGAGAGGTGAACCTTGGGGAAAGAACTGCAGACAGAGAAATTGGGGAAGGGGGGTGCATTTGCTGTCCATTTCTTTTTGTGTTCGAAATTACCAAAAGGGTAAGAAGTCTGTTTCTAGTAACTCTTCCTAGGGATGTGGCCCCCAGAGTTATTGCATTTTTGTGTTTGTAGATCAACAGTAAGCAGCCAAAACTGCTTCCAGAATCCTTTATTCATTTCAGCTATACTTTCCCAGTTCCTGAGTGTCTGGTGGATCTCAAGGGTCTGAACATGCAGGCCTGCAGTCGTATCTGTCTTTTGCTGATCAGGTTTTGCGTCTGCCATAGTCGGTCACTTAATTTCCTTGCTGTTCATCAGATACACTTTGCCATTGGTAAAATTGGAAAACATGGATGGGATACACATGGGATATGGTAAAATCTGGTGACTAGGCTAAACATCCAGAGGCATGCGAAGTGGTGGTCTTAGGTTTTCTCTTCCAAGAGGAAAAAGGGGGGGTCTCGGTGAGTCATCCTGGAGACAGGTTACTTGAGGTGGTGTACAGACCTCCACCACAGGGAGAGGAGTTGGATAAGGCGGCACTAGGGAAAGCCATCCTCTGAATGGCAAGCAAGGGAAAGATGCTGCTAGTTGGCAACTTTTTAATCTGCCAGACGTGGAGTGGAGCCTTCTAGATGCAACTTCAGCAATGAGCAGGGCCACCCTTGACTCCCTACACAGGGCTTTTTTCGGGCAGCTAGTCGGAGAGCCCACTAGGGATGGGGCAGTGCTGGACCTGCTGCTTACAAGCGGGGACAGCATAGCAGGCATTACAATGGGCAGTCCCGTAGGTTCCTGAACCAGTGATCACCGTACAGTGTGGTTCTACACAAGGAGAGGAGCCGAGGCAAACCACATGAGGCCTTTGGCACTGGACTTCAGTCTTCACAGTGGAGGAAGGAGCAGTGGACCACCAGGGAGAAGCAGAAGTGGGGGAGGGGAGTGGAAATGAGCCCATTTTCTGAGGGAAGACTCCTAAAGGAACTTGTAGGCCTGAACGTGGGCAAGGCTATGGGACTGGATGGGATGCATCCAAGGATACTAAAGGATCTTGGGGAGGTACTAACTGCCCCACATACAGCCTTGTTCAACAGCTCACTGGAAATCCACATGGTTGCAGAGGACTGGAGAAAGGCAGATATAGTCCCTCAGCATAAGAACAGCAGCAGGGTGGAGGCTAGTAACAGTGTGCTGGTCAGTCTCTGTGGTGGGGAAGTTAATGAGAAGAAAGACTGGTAGAGTATCTTGAATCCAGTCAGCTGCAAGACCACAAGCAGCATAGATTTACAGGGGAAGGTCAGAGACATCTTTGACCAGGTTACCATGGACAGAGATCGGTGGAGGGTAATGGACTTCCCTATCTGGACATTAGTGATGCCTTTGAAACTGTGCTGCACAGGAGGCTGATAAAGTGAGCAGCCTAGGAGCGGATCCAAAGTGGTGAATTAGGTTAGAAAATGGTTAACGGATAAGAGACAACAGAAGGTGATGGTTCAACTAAAATTGTACACCACCAAAACTGTTTCCATGGTTTTTGGCTCTACTCAGAGACTTAGATGTACTATCTACCCCCCGTCACCTCTCTCGATGGCTCCCCACTTGACCACGTCACCAGATACAAGTACTTGGGTGTTTAGCTGGCCCCCCACCAGTCTTTTTCAGCTTGCATTGAATCCATCACCTCCAAGCTGCGCCCCAAACTCTGCATGCTATACCAGAACAAGGACTCTCTCTCCCGGTACCTGCCAGACTTGAAATTGTCTCTAAAATGATCCTCCCCATACTAGATTTATACGGATGTGGTTTACTGCTCTGCCTCTGTAACCATCCTTGCCAGGCTGGATAACCTTCTAAACTAATTTTGTCACTTCGCTACAAACTCCCCCATGCACCCACCACTGCAATCTTTACTCCCTCCTCTGACTAAACCCCTTATCTCACAGGCGCTATATACATGCCCTCAACCTTATACCTAAGTACTGGTTTAACTTGCTCCCCTTCTATCTTGAGGACTGTCTATCCTCAGACTCCCTATCCCCCTATGAACTCTGGCACAGAAATGAAAGATCCTTCACCCTGCCCTGACCCTCTTATGCAGTGGGCAAAGCTGCTTTCTCCTACTGGCTTGCTTCCTTCTTGTAGAACAAACTTAACCCTGCTGTCAGAAATTAATTCATTCTCATTCTCTTTCTGTTTGCAACAGCTATGTCTGCTTCCTCCACCTTTATATGCTGCCACAACTGAGTTAAACCCACAACTTATACTGACTTTACCTTCCTACAATTCATCCCCAGCACTTATTAAAGATTCATTATGTAGAGCATTTACTATTGTATAGTTCAGCTCTAGAGATTATCATGTCATGTTTTTGCGCTCGCTGCTGTATTATGTTGATTGTAATTAGCTGCTATTGTTCTGTTGACTAATTCTCTGCATTTATTGTCTATTTCAACTGCTTCTCTCCCCACCCCACCCCCCGGGCTGCACCTGAAATTGAGTCTTGGCTCAGCATTCCTTTCCCGGTGACCAAATGTTTAAATAAAATAAAAGGCATTTGTTCTAATGATAGTGACCTGTGGGGTGCCACTTGGCTCGGTACTGGGACTGGTCGTCTTCAACATCTTCTTCATAGGGGGCATTGCAGAAGAACTGGAAGAGAAGGTATGCCTCTTTGCAGATGATACCAAAATTTGTAATAGGGTGGATACTCAGAAGGGGTGAAGAAGAAGAATGTGCAGGGATCTTGGGGAAACTCTAGGATTGATCAATAACGTGGCAGTTGGAGTTCAGTGCCAAAAAGTGCAGAATCATGCAGGTGATCCTGATGGTCATTGGACAGGAAAGGGACATTGGGGTTATCGGATCTGAGGCCCTCCAAGTGGCAGCACTGTGTGACAGGGCAGTAGGTAGAGCTAGTGGGATGCTGGGGTGCATAGGGAGGTGGTGTTGCCACTATATCACTTGCTGGTGAGACCCCACCTGGAGTACTGTGCCCAGTTTTGGAGACCGCACCGCAGTAAGGACATGGACAGGGTGGAGGCCCTCTACAGGAGGGCAGCTAAAATGGTGCAGGGTGTGCATGAAGAAGCCCTATGAGGAGAGAGTGAGGGATATCAACATGTACACCCTGGAAGAGAGATGACATGATGATGGAGACATACAGGTTCCTCACAGGGGTGAACTGGGTGCAGGAGCGGAGTCTGTTTCAAGTGAGGAGTAAGAGCACCAGGACCAGGGCACATGCAATGAAGCTGGAGGGGTTGAAGATTATAGATGTGAGGAAATATTTCTTCACTGAAAGGGAAGTAGGTGTCTGGAACAGACTGCCAGCAGAAATGGTGGAGGCTAGAACAGTGGGAGGCTTCAAGCATGTGTAAGATATAGACATAGGAGTATATCAGAAAATGGGCAGGGAGGCTAGAGGGTCACCAGACACCAGATAGCCTGCAGAGGCATATTAGGTAGGGAAAACCTGGGCAGACTGGGTGTGCCAAACAGTCCTTTTCTGCTGACATTCTAAGTTTCAATGTTTCTTTTTTTCATAGAGTTTCTGAAAAAGTATATATGGGGTTTTATTTTGTTTTTAAATGAGAAGATGAAACCTGGGGGCAGACCAGCATGTGGCAAACCTGCATGAACTCTGCAATAAGCAGGCTAGATGGCACATTTGGTCCTTCTGCTGGCATTTTCATATGTTTTTAAATCGTATTTATTTTTACTAAGATTAGCTAGTACTACCAACACACTTTAGACTGGCATTTTAGACTAATCCTGTGGTTTGTTTGCAGCTCAGATGCTGAAAATGGGGTGGAGGAAAAGCCGAAGAAAGCTACGAAGCAGTTAAGTGCCCAGCTGCTGCCTCTGAATACTGAAGAAGAGTCGTTCAATGGCAGAAAGGCGTCCCCACTTACAAGGTAAGGGGGGGGGTGGAGCAGTTACTTTTTTAAAGGCTGAACAGGTTTCACTCAATCATCCTATAGAAAAATCTACACAATGCCATTAGTGACCGTTGACCAAACCTCATATGCCCCTTAAATTCTTATTTTACCATGCACAGACTGGTTTATAAGCCTTCCCTGAATTGTCCCTCACAGTACTACGACTGTGTGGGGAAGGGGTGTTACAATGCACATAGCCCATGGGGCCACACTCTGAGAATAGTGACCCCCACCTTGACTGCTGCAGAGTTATATAGCACCTACTTCCCCTAGAACTGTTAAGGGTTGGTGCTAGGTGGTGTCACACGACTGCAGCAGTCCTATGGATGAATTGTTGGGGGATGACTATCTCTGAGAAACAGATAGTCCGACAGCAGGGTTGGGAGTGTAGTTAATTTGTTTAACTGGAGAAGTGCACTAGGCAAGTGAATTCCTGTTGTCACTGGCATGACCTGGGAGTTTGTATAGTGGATACAATATGAGCTATACATGAGAGTTCATTGGACAGCAGGGATTCTTTTGCATATGGGGCTTGGTTGGGGAACCACTAGGCCACCAGCAGTGGACACACATTCGAGAAAATCTAATCCTCAATAGTTCAAAAGCTGGCCTCAAGATGAGGGTTGATGGGATGTCTGAGGTGATGGGGTCTGTGTCACAGAATTCATTTTTTATACATTACTTGGTGTTAGTGGCATGCACCTTGTACTGCGCCATGCACAAAACTCTATAGGTGTACTGTGTAGGTTTTGCAGCTCTGTTGCCAGTCGAACTCAAGTTGTGAAAACTTTAAATCTGGTGACCTTTGTTTGTTTTGGGTCTTAGTCGCTCAAGTCCCTTTATGAATATGGCAGTTTTTATGGTGACGGTGCAATGGGGAGCATGCTTGTACCCCAAATATGCACCACTTTGACTGTATGGGGCCCCAGGTCTCTGGTCACCAAGTAATTTTAACCCAATAAAGGAATGAACAGAGAAGTCTTGCATTTGTTCCCACCTGAATTGCCCAGAAAATTGCTAAGAAATGCTTATTTCCAGTTAGTAATGTGAAGGTACACCTTTCGTTTTCCTCAGCACAGAGGTTCAGTTACACAACTGGGGAATGAGTGGCGTTAATTGTATTGGAACAGACTTTACATAGAAACGAAGACCACTCTTGGCAGATAAGGACTGCTTGGCCCACCCAGTCTGCCCATTTTCCCTACCTACTGTAATACCGCAGGCCCTACTTGATCTCTGGCTTTACCTCCCCTTTCCCCACCACTAAGGTTCCCTTATGCCTATCCCATGCATTTTTGAATTCTCTTATGGATTTTGCCCTTTCATTAATGTATGTTTGCATTCAGATACTGTTATCTGGCCCTGGGGAGGAGGAAGTGCTGTGGTAGGGATGAGAGACCGTGTTGTACTGCAGTGAGGGCAGTAAACTGTGACGTAGGGACAGTGTGGTTATGTTTAACCAGCTATAAAATCTTGAGTGGGAAAACGGAACCTCCCTCATTCGGGCCACCAACAAATAGCTTACAGAGCTCGGTTTGTACCTTTTTAGTGACATTGGCACTTTGATTGCAGCTTGCCATTGTCCCCTCCTGTTTGTCATCATCAGTGGTTCCCTCTACCTTCCCAGTAAGACTTTCCAGTCTCAACACTATGCTTCACTTAAGCAATAAGGTACAACAGGGGTTCTGTTAATGTCCTGTTACTCATCCCCTGTTGGCATGATGTGGCATGAGGCGAAGCCATGTGCCCGTGGGGGTGATTAACTGGACATTACATAAGCTCTGGAGTACCTTATTGCTATTACAATTTGCACACATTCTTAATCATTAAATTTGTTTTGAATAAGTGCCATTTTAGATGTTTTTTAACACAAAATGGTCCTAATGCCGTATATTTTTCTTTTTATGTGGATGTATGTATACATTGGTTGGTTGAAAAGTGAAAGGTTGCACATTAGCTTCTGAGTAGTGGCCGGTCCATCATGTACCGATTTTTTTAGTACTGAGTAGGTGGTACGACTCACAGTGCTGGCTAGTGGTAAAGTCCGTATTCGTTTTTTGCTGCTGTGGTTTCCAGGCCACGGGTTAGAATTGAGTAGCAGTCTAGAGGCACAGAAAAAAAATAGAAATTATAATGCAGTCTCCGATTGGGGGGGGGGGGGAAACGGAGAGGCGAAGCACTGTATCTCTTTATTGGGTGTGCAGATGCTGCCTTGCACAGTACTGTCAACTGCCGCTCACTGCTAAGCATTCTGGCCCATATTTACCTGCATCTAAAATGCCTGTGGGTTTCAAAAAATGCTAAAGAAATAAAATAAAAAAAAAAAAAGTGCTTCCCTAAATTATTTTTTTTAATGTAACACAAATGACAGGAAACTTAAGTTTCATCAGCTGCTGCCCACTACCACATCAAAGCAGTCTGGACACTACCACTTGTCAATTACAAGGGGGGGACAAAAAAGTATTAAAAAAATAAATAAAAATGCCTCAAACGGTTATGCCAAAAAATATTTTTTGCATGAAAATCTGAGACTGCTTCATAATACAGTAATATGTCTACTTGTGTGTCTTACTGCATAAGAATTTTTAGCGCTTGCTGTTTGGATGGACAGAACTGCTCCGTGGTCCTCTTTCCCAAACAGCACAAGATAACATTCTTGAGCAGTAAAATAGTTTTATTGCCATATTGGTCCTTGTGACAAAAGATCCAGAAAAAGAGAGAGAGCAGTATCTCATTTACTAGGTAGTTGGTGTTGTGCCTGTTTCTTTTATGTGCACAAACTCTTGGCATCTAGTACATGACACAATGGAGTTATGTTGTGTGATAACTATTTGTTCACACACAAAATGGATATACTGATTCCCAGTTATCAGTACATTGGTTGGGGAGGGTCCCTTAGGTTTTGTTTCTGATTTCTAGGACTGCTACTGTGTGTGTGTGTGTGTGTGTGTGTGTATATATAGCAAATTGATTATATACTGACACATAAAACAATGAACATATTAGGATACAGGATCTCAATTACTAGGGGGTCTTTGTTAGGCTTGATTTTTAATGATACTTTAATACTTGGCTGATACTGTTATTCTAATATGTCCATGTATCAATTACAAGGGGGTCTGTGTCATGTTTGGATGTTGAATGTGCAAAGACACTAGTCACTTGTTACAGAGTTGCAGATGGATCATGTTTAAACAGTATAAGTTTGAATATTCATGAATAATAGTGACTTGGTGTACACTGGTTTTGAGATATGCATATCTGAATAGTACTTGCACTGTATAAATGTGGGAAACAACTAGTTAATGTTTAATTTACAGTAGAACAGGTTGTCATTAAACCCACTTTTTTGCCTAACACAGATATTTTCTTATTTGGAAGACTATCGTAGACCTTTACTAATGCATGCACAGATGCACAAATGTAGTTTTTGTATGTTTTATGGTTGTTCTCGTGGAAGAAGCTCATCTATTCTGTGAGATGTGACCTTGACGTCCCTTTCTTTTGATGGAACTCTGTCTTTATGTGGTCCTGTGCTGATTTCTTTTTTTTAAAGCAGTTTAGGCCAATGGGATTAACAATTTATCTGCTTTTTATGTGTGATCTGGACTTTAAGAAAGTGTATTCTTCCAAACCAACTATCATTTTTCTGAGGAAAGATTCTATGTAAACCGAAAGCTCAAGCACCTATTTCTCTTGTAACATCTATGTTGGTCCAATAAAAGGTATCAAATCATCTTTTTTTTTTTTTTCTGCATCGTATGCAGTAAGAAATGCACACAAGTAGACACATTAAAATATAAGAAAAAAGTAGACTTACTGCTGTTACAACTGCTGCTGTTCAGTAGGGAAAAAGAGATCACAGGGACGACTACATTTGAGTGGAGTGATGCTGCTATGTGTTGCTGGGGGGGGTGGAACTCTTTGCTGTACAGAACCTGCAGAGGGGGGGAAAGAGTCTCGAGCTATGTAGATGTCACATTAAATGATAGTGACCAATTGTCCTTTTCATTGCTTAAAGCCAGCGTATTTTTTGGTCTGCAAAACATTTCATCATGTTTTTTTAGCAGAAACTGAAGCTTCATCTTCCATGTATTTTTACTTTTCTCCGAAATTTGTAAAACTGCTTATATGGGTAATTTTATAATGAATGGCTCTGAACATTAAAGATGGCCACCACTTGTAACAGTCTTTTCCGCCGAGGTTGTATTAGGATGGTATCGCCATGTTTCTGATGGTAAACGGAACAGCACTGTACATGGATGGATGGATCATTTTTGTGGCAGACATGCCACGGTGCATGTCTTGGTTCACAAATGAAAGAAAACAAAGAAAAATAGATGCCTTGATATTTTTCTCAGAGAAACATTATTGCTGGGGGAAAAAAAATTGTGTATATATGGTGACTAACAGATACTGGTGCTGTAAGACGCATTGAGTCTGTCATTCACCTGCAGACCGTAACAAGTTTTGACATCTAGGTACATATATTCATGAGCCTCATTATGTGAAGAAGGTTCTATATGCATGCTTATCTAACATTCACATAAGGAATGTGAAGTGTGACTGACCAATCATATATTGTTAGATTTTACTCAACATTGTAATAATGCAACTATACATTCATTAAAGGAGTCTTTCCAGATTTTGTATAGATCAGCACATTTCTTGGTTTATGAAGAAATCTGTAGTATTGGCGGTCCATTTGCATGGGTCCTTGCTTCTATGGTTCTCTTTGCCAGGATGGGATTTGATTAAACGTAGTTCAGGCATATTTTTCAGTCTCCTTATATCTAGGTTTCATGTGGTGCCCTTGTCGGCAGTAATAGTTCAAATGCAGTTTGCATAATGGAAATATATCCATTCAAACAGAGTGGTGGCTCTGCACTCCTCCCCCAATCACCACCACCTTCATTCAAAAACAATTTTTCAGTACCTGTGGAGTACATTAATTCAGATGCACATTGGAGGCCACACTGATACCTCAGACATCTGGCTGAAGCCTCTGCTCTGCCCCCCCTCTCCCAAGCAGATCCTTTGCATGTGGCATGGGAGTGCACATCTCCATTGCTTTGGCACTAGCAAGAGCTTCCAGGAGATCCAACTCCAAATACTGCTGCTAATTTCTATTATTGTAATCCGACACTCCACAAAGTAACACTGTGCCCAGTCAAAAACACAAGCAGCAAACATGAAAAACTGGCACCAGTGTAAGCTGCAAAACACATTTACTGTATCTCATAAAGTATAAAAATTACTCTGGGATGAGCATTGACAAAATGCCAAAAGGCAGCAGCAGAATGAAGGGATACTGTGTCCCCTAACCGGTTTCACTCGGAGGGTGTGTATCTGCTAGCTGCCATTGTGCTGGTTTAAATGCACTTTTTTTTTCTTAACACATTGGTCATGGACTGTAGCTTTATCAATATTAGAACACTATAAAATACAAAAAATACACATTATATTCCACAAGCATGAAAAATTTGCTAAAGCAGAAAAACACAAATTTAATCTATTGCTTTTGACGCTAAAAGGGCATTTAAGTTGCCCCCTCCCCAACCTGACCCATTCAGTACCACAGAACTAAAGGGGGATGCCCTCTCCCTTTGTAAAGCAATATGGTTGGCCAGGGCATTTGTGCATTCTTTCTTTCTGTTTTATACAAGTGTTCCCCAATCTACACTTTAAAAGCATGTGATGTCTTACCCACATAGAATGCTTCACAAGTGCAAGTAGCTAAATAAGTGTTACAATTCATGAATGACCTTGACTCAAATGTTTTTGTTGCATTAGCACTTGGGAAATTTGAAGTTTTAGAAACACTCTGGCAAACTTTACAGCGTCAGCATTGAAAAGAACTGAAAGATAAACGGCAAGCTGCAAATCAATTTAAAGACCATCCTGAATTTGGTCAACATGAGAAAAAACTAAAAGCATCATTGGACAAACAAGAAAAAAATCAAAACCACATAACTGTGCAAATTTGAGAGACCATGGAGATTATGAGAGGAGTCGAATAACTGCGTTCTGTGGTTCTTGTTTTATTTGGCGCTCAGTGATTTCATGACTAGTACACACAGCCAAAACGAAATTCAGCATTGCTGTTTTCAAGTCTGATATTACTTGAATCCATGTGGATTGTTTCATTTCCAGATCAAAGACTTATGACTCCTCATTCTCCCCAGCTGATGTGGACTATGAAGGAAAGCTAGAAAGAAAGAAATCTTCCACCAACCAGGTAGGCCGCACAAATGCACTTTGGCCATTCCAAGCACATTGCACATTATAAACCTACAGATCCTGACAGACCTTTATTAGCATAGAGTGAGAACAAATAAACAAAACTCATTAATTCTCTGTAAATTTTTCTGGAGTCTAGAAGGGGAGAATATGCAAGTGACACAAAATTAGAACCACACTGCAATTGCAAAGTGTGACGTTTACAATTTATTATGCATGTGCAAGAAGTAACAAAACACTAGTGGATGCAACTCCTACAAGAAGCCCCGGCACTTTGATCAGTAGATCTTCAAGGGGCCAACTATGGAAGTGCCGGGGCTTCTGGTAGGAGTTGCCTACACTAATGTTTACTTCTTGCATTGTGCATAATAAATTATAAAATTCATATTTTGACATTGGAGTGCGATTCTAATTTTGTGTTCCTACCTCTGAACTGCACCCTGCCTGGCCTCTGGTGGTGTGAACTACAACTGTTTGTGCTTTGTGATTATGCAAGTGGTCTGTCATTACAGTGCCTACAGTGCTGGCTCACATAGTTCATAGGTGCTCCTGCTTTCATAACATGCTGTATCTTTTTGAACAAAGTAAACAAATGGGGGAGCACTTGGCTGAGTGACCACCTGGACAGGTAGGCCACCACATTCTGCTGCAGTCCGTAACTGCATCGTGAGCCATGTTGAATTGAAGATGGCTGAATCTCACTGGATGACAACAAGCCTTTCTTTAGTATTTCAAAATGCATGGTACATCACAGCTTCAGATAGATAGATCTATTTAGCATGGCAGAGCTTCTTACCTTATTTCCCAGTGTAGCTGACCCTTACTAGGTTAGTGAGAAAGGAGTAGACCCAGTGGCGGAGCTAGAGGAGGGGCTGGGGGGGCAGTCGCCCCCTCCTGGCTGCCTGAGTGTGAGTAGTAGTGCCCCACCACCATCTTTATTCAGTGTTTAGTGCCCATTGTGGAGCCCATGATTGACTGAATGGCCCCCCTGGTTCCCAAACGCTCCCAAACCTGGCTCCGAAACTGAGAAGACCTAGAGGCCCAACAAGGCTGCTTCCCCACATGTCAGTGGTCATATATGTCATAACATTCTGCGGTGATTTTGAATATGTAGCCCATGATGCTTTGCATTGTGTGGGCATGTGTGATTTTTGTATTTTCTTGAAACTTGGCTTCCCAGCCAAATGCCCTTTGGGGTAACCCTTGCCTCAGTGTTTGCACACAGAGGTTCTTTGTCTTTTTAAATAGTTTTTTATTTTAATGGGTTCACCACAACATAACCCAGACAGACTGTCTTAGGGTAGCTGGTTCATTCCACTGGGGTGTCGGACGAGGCATACTGATGAGTCCTGGTAGGACGAAACGCGTGTCTGTCATCTGTTAGTACCCTATTCAAACTGTGTGAGAGGCCTTTCGGCACCATGCAATTCTGCTTAAAGTTGAACCAGCATAACATTCTGTGGTGATTTGCATATATAACCCATGATGCTTTGCATTATGGGGGTACGTGTGATTTTGTATATATGTAAGTCATTCCCTGAGAAGATGAAATTGTCCAGTCTGTTCTTAAAAATGCACTTGTTTAGGGATTCAGTAATTGGGTTAGGTAAGTCATTCCACACTCTGGATACAGCTTGAGTGTAGATGTGCCTACACTTGTTGATTTTGGATTTTAATTTGAGTATTTAACAAAAAGTAAGTAAATCTATCATTGTTTTCAAGAAAAGTACCCCTCTGCTTTATGCAGGTGATATGGTATTCGTCAGTCACTCTCCCAACAGACAACATAAATAGTGCTCCATCATCTGACCTCCAGGTAGTACAGTGCTGGCTTGACAAAAATAAATGTCTATTGAATATCACCAAAACCTAGGCAATGCTGTTTGGTGCACCCCTTTGGTTACGCAGCTTAAGCACGCCTCTTTCAGTGTCTGGTGCAAATGGCCGTCTTCTTGACACAGTCGCAACCTTTAAATACCTAGGAATCATATTGGAACCCTCCCTTGACTTCACCCAGCACATCTCCACCACATGTAAGGTTGCAAACTCAAGTCTGGGGATAGCCTATCGAGTCTGCAATAGCCTCTCCTCTACCACTAGAATTACTATTGCATGCTTTCTACTACTACCTAAACTTACCTAAACTTACTTATGGACTATCTGTCTTTGCCAACACCTCTAATACCCTTGTACGTAAGTAGACAGTGGGATGCAATAAAATATGCCGCTTTGCTCTAAGATGTAATCACCTCACGCATCATTGTCTTCTGTACAGCAGGCTAGGTTGGCCCTCACCCTCCGCTGTCATGGACCTTACACTAGGGGAAAATTGTCCATAGAGTACTACAAAGCCAAATCCCGCTCTCTCATGCCTAGAACCCAATGCTAGTAGTTACATCCTTAGATCTATTGGCACAGGCCTGCTAAAGGTCCCCAGATCATGTACCAGGTATGGAGAGATGCCTTTCTCCTCTACAGCCCCTAAGCTTTGGACCAAAATGCCTCCAACCGTGCAGCAAGAGCAAAATGTTGGTACCTTCTGAAGTCTCCTTTGAGCCCATATGCTGCAACGCTTCCCATGATTGCTCACCCTGTGCTGCCTCCTACGTATAGACTCACTTAACTGCACTTTACTATAGGACTCTGTGCCTAGTACTGTAAGCCCACCTCTAGTGCCAATTTGATTGCATCTTACTTTGCCTAGTAACAATCTGTTATAATTGCCATTATCTGTACTCCTTGTTACCTTACTTGTGTTAATAACAATCTCGACTGTACCACTCTCCATGACACTGTGTAACCTCTTGCTCAACTCTTAATGCATGGTCAGCTGCACTCTCTCAAAATGTGCACTGTTGTTTTCTTGAAACTAAATGTACCTACTTGCCTTGTCTTCAAGAATCATGTAATATCCCGCTGTTTTTGTAACCCTGTAATATCCTGTTTGTACTCTCCCAGGCTGTGCCTGAAAATAGACAAGTTACTGCCTAGTGCACCCTACCCGGTTTAAAAAAAAAAAAAAAAAAAAAAAAATTAAATACAGTTTTGGATTTTGTAAAGTTGTTTTGTGACTTCTAGCCACCAATACCTTGGGTCTAAATTGGAAACCCATTAATGACATTAGTTCATGGTCTTGAGTAATATAGTTAAGTCCCCTCAATTTCTTCTCTTTTCCAGTGACATAAGTCCTAACCTGTCTAGTCTTTCCTCATACTGGAGATTTTCCATTACCAACTAATTTTGGTAGATCTTCGAGGATTTCGCTTTAATCAGGCCTTACCTATGGAACTATAGCTGCCAGGCAGTCGGACCACACGGAAACCTTTGCAAGCAGTCGGGGGCCGTCTATGGCAACGTCCCACATAGTCACTCCAATATATATGTGGGTGGCCCCTTCCCTCCTCAGTTCTTTTTCCAGCCATCGACCATACTCTCCAGTTCCTGCACAGAGATGCCACTGCTATAGTAGACAGCTATTCAAGTGATACCTGATGTTGTGTATGTTGTCTAAAGAGCCGGCTAAGCTCTTCAGATACAGAAAATGAGGCGAAAAGACTTATTCGGGTGACTAACATCTGTGTGTGCTGCTTTGGTGTGGCCCATAATGTCAAGGCCTGCCAAATTTGCTTTAAGTATAACACCACTACTCTGCAATGCAGAAAGAATGCCTGGAGACTCACCTATTTAAACAGCAGGTAGCCAGGATGGAGAAACCACTGTAGGAAGAGAGCTCCACTGTGTTGCTGGCCTGCTTCTTAGGCTCTCACTCATTGAAGTCCCAGGAGAGAACTTCCGCACAACATAAGCACTTGGAGAGGGGAAAGAAATGGAGAAAATCTCCCCGGTACACTCTGACCCCTTCACCATAGTGTGACCGCTTCTGTGCCATTGACTGTCCCAGCAGTGATGCCACCAGCTGCCCAGACTGTTGACCATTCCACGCTGGGACAGGCTGAGAGCACCACCAGATCTAATACAGCTGGTGTGTTGCTGTCAGCATTGCGGATGGTGTCTTCTCCATAGATGATCACCTAGCACGCCTGCAGTTCAAGCAAGTGTCCTTGTGCAGGCAGTGCCTTTGTCCTTCGTGGAAGTGTTGCAATGTCCACTACCACCACCTTCTGCAACAGGAGTGGCATCGACGGGGCAACTCCAGTAAGCTTCAGCGCTGATGTCTGTCATGTCAACGCACCAGTTGCCTTCTAGTGTGTTAATGACCACTTCTGCTCCTCGTTGAGGCCTACAGATCCCATCGATGAGGGTCAGGAGTATAACCCTGACCTCCTCATATGAAACTGCCACCCGGGGGGGGGGAATGTTGCAAGTCTCGATGGCTGAGAAGGACCTGGGGGTGGTGGTGGATGTCAAGATGAACAACTCGGTGACTTGTAGGAGGGCAGCAGCAAAGGCCAACAGGATGCTGGGATGCATCGCTAGGGGGATCACCTCCAGAAGCAGGGAAGTGATACTCCCTCTGTATAACTGCTTGGTGAGGCTGCACCCGGAGTACTGCATGCAGTTTTGGAGGCCACACTTAAAGAGGGACATTAAACTCCTGGAGAGGGCTCAGAGGAGGGCAACCAAAATGATTTGGGGCTTGAGGGACAAGACCTATGGGGAGAGGCTCGAAGAGCTAAATCTGTACACATTGGAAGAGAGAAGGGACCAGGGGGACATGATAGAGGTCTTCAGGTACATGAAGGTGGTAAATGGGGGAGGAGCAGTCAGGGTGCTTCCAAGGAAGGAGGAGGGGGCAACTAGACGGCATGGGTGCAAGCTGGAGGGGGGAAGATTCAGGGGAGAAAGGAGGAGGTGCTACTTCACTGAGAGGGTGGTGAAGCCATGGAATGCGCTGCCCAGGGAGCTGGTGGAGGCAGAGATGGTGGAGGGGTTCAAGAGGGGGTGGGACAGGTACAGGGGAAGGGTTCTGGAAGCAAAATCCAATGCAGCGAGAATATCTGGAACTGGGAAGGGAGAAGCCAGAGAAGGCGAGGGGGGCAGCAAGGTCAGCTCCCAGGGTGGGGGCTGACCAAACAAGCAGACACGAAAGACCGTTAGGCCTATTCTGCTGGCATTTTAGTATGTTAGTGCAAATGCAAGAGGAGGAGGAAGAAGTGTACGCCGAGGGCTGTTATGAGAGGTTCTGCTCCACCATCTCAACAGGGAGTGAGGACTTTACTAGTGTATATACCTAGGTCCCCCTCCTGAAGACCCTGCATTCCTCTCATGCAGCAACTCCAGACTTCCATGGGGTTTGAAGCTGAAGAGCAGGACATCACCAAAAGAAATTTGGTGGAATTCCTAGAACTGCCAGACTCCCTGCCCATCATTATCCCTCCTCTTCTGCCTGCCCTGGAGGATGCCACTCTGGCTACTTGGCATAGACCAAATATACCACCTACCATACTTATGAAGGCAGATTATCAGGCCCCCTCAGATAAGCCTCTTTTGCAGGCCAGCCTGAGGCTGATTCAGTAGTGATAAACGCAGCTCATGATAGGTCTAATGTGCCCAAAAATCTTAGTTCTCTCCCTCCTGACAAGGAGTCCAGGATGCTAGATGTTTTGGGGAAGAGGGCCTTTGCTTCTGCTATCTTGGGCCTAAGGACTTGCAAATTATCAGGCCTATATGGTAAAATACCAAAATACCATCTGGAGGAAGGCAGAGGCAGCGGCCCAAGCCTTACCAGAGGGTACTCCTAAGCAGGAGCTATTAAAAGCTTTTCAGGCATGGGCAGATGTAGGAAAAATATACTACGCATGAACTGCATTTGGGGCACAGGAACTCTGGGGAGGCTTACACAATGGGAGAGATAGTGATAGCCACCAAACAGGACAGAGATCTGGGGATAATCATATCAGATGACCTAAAGGTGGCCAAACAATGTGCCAAGGTTGTGGGGAGAGCCAGTGGGGTACTGGGGTGCATGGGGCGAGTATCCCCAACATCAGGAAGGAGGTGGCGATGTCTGTGTACAAATTATTAGTGAGACCGCATCTGGAGTAGTGTCCAGTTCTGGAGGCCACATCTCCGTAAGGATATATTATTTTATTTGTATTTTGTTGACCGGGTAAGCCCATTGGGTCTTGGTAGGCCCATTTTTGGGGACAGCCTGGGATTAACTGGAGAAAAATCACAGACTGGCTGAATACAGTAAGCAATGGATAGGAACAGGCAATAGTTCAACGCTTAAGATTAGTTACAAATATATTCAATACTAAACATTTAATACATGCATACTTTTCTGTAGGGTATGATAACTGTTTTGTCCTGATACAAGCTGGGACCAGTTTTATTTTAATGACATATTGATTCTGGAAGATTTGACTGGGTTTCCCTTGGTGACTACCTAGAAGGGGTATTCCTGGGGCATGCTTTCCATCTAAGGTAAGGTGCCTGTTGGTGGTAACAGTTACAGGAGCTTCATTCTAATAAGTGCATCTTTGGGCCTCTTTTTGAAGATCTCTAGCAAGGAGCTTTCTTGTATGTTGGGAAGAGTATTTCAAATCGGCAGGATCGACTTGTCAAAGGACCTTATCCCTGACTGTGTCCAGACTTTAGGTATCTCAAGGAGAGTTTGTTTGGATATTCTGAGAGGGCGCCTGTCTGGTTTAGTCGTTAGTAGGTCCTTGAGAATTGGGGGGAGGGGGGCTTAGTTGCTTCTCAGTTTAAAGGCTAGGGATAGTGTGGAATGTTCCAGCCTTCCTTTGAGTGACGGCCAGTTCAGGGTTCTGAGCACTCTAAAGAGTTCTTTATTAGCTGCCCATATGGCAAACCGCCCTATTGCATGACACAAGGATTTGAGTTTGTCCAGTTCTGTGCTCCTGACAGTGCATGACTGGGGAGCCATAGAGTAGGGTGCCGGCAGTTCAGAGAAGGGCAACAAAAATGGTGCAGGGCCTGCACCATAAGTAGTATGAGAAGAGACTGGAGGAAGGAAAGGGGCACTGTATGATAGAGACCTTCAAATATATCAAGGTCATAAATAAGGTACAGGAGTGTAGCATCCTTCAGAAAAAATGATGATCTAGAACAAGGGGTCATGACACAAGGCTGGAAGGGGGTAGACTCCCAGCTTAGGTGGTGGGGGCAAATTTCAGTAGGGGAATTAAAAAAAAAAAAAAAAAAAAAAAAATGTGTGGGATAGGCATAGGGGAACTCTACTGATAGGAAAGAGATCAAAACAAGAGATCAAGTAGAGTCTGGTTTCTGCAGCAAGTAGAAAAAGATGGGCAGACTGGGTGGGCCTATCGGTCCTAATCTGCTGTCAGTTTGTGTTTCTCTACCTACAATATTTCTGATGCTTCTGCCAGGGCAACAGCTTCTGAGGTTTGTCTTGGGAGACCTTCCTGGTTGAGGTAGCAGGATTTGCCAATGATGTGCAGCAATCAATCCTCAGTGCCCAATTTAGAGAATATAAGTTGTTTGGGACAGACGTAGAAGATATCCTGTCAAACCTGCAGGCCTCGGGCACAGCCCTAAAGTCAGTGCATTCCCTCTACAACACTCAACCAAAAAGTAGGTATGGGGGTACCCTTTTGTCTGGCCAGCAAAAAGCACCGTTCAGCAGGATAAAAGAGGGGTATCGGCTTTGCCTGCCCACGTCCCACCCCAGACGTCCCCTCAAAAGTCCCTAGAAGTGGAGGTGCAGCTGCAGCCACAAGACTTTGATGTGCATGACTCCTTTCTCGACCCCCAACTACCAGTGACTTCAGGGGTGGTTGTAGGGGGGTCCCCTTTCCATCTACCCAGACCAGTGGAAGAAGGTCACATCAGATACTTGGGTCCTTCCTGCAGGTAATAGAATGGGGCCATGCTCTAGAGCTTCTGGAATTACCTGCAGACTTCTCACCAATGCCTTCTCCCTTTCCTCCAGAACACATACTTGTGTTAATAGAGGAAGTCCATTCAGAAAAGGGCCATATGTAACTCCTAGGTGGCGCTATCCCAAGGCTACTACCCCTGCCTGCGTGACCAGTTGCAGGTTAAGGGGCCTGGGTACTGAAAACGGGTGCCTCCACCCAGAGGACAGGGTTAGTGGTAGCGTAGCTGACCTGGGTACAGCCCTCCAGGATACTGAGACACCCCTCTTTCCCTTCTAGTGGCCTAAACAATGTACAGCATACACAGGTACAATAACCCCTAATCAGCATACAAATCCCCACTCTGTTTGCACTTACCACCAGGGCTGGTTCCACCAGTCCGACCCTGGAGACCCTCTGTAAAATAAGGTTAGACACAGCAAGTAATGGTACAGTGCTTCTGGTACAAAATTGAACCACAGTCTGGTTAAATGAAAAAAGAATTGGATCTGATTTATTCAGGGGGAATGAACAAGGGAGGGGTGTAATTTAGCTGATTAGTTCTGTAACTGATTCAATCAGGCAATCATGCATGCACTTTAGAGTCCCTTCACAGTCGCACACTCTGGGTACCCAGTTGGAACAAAGGGGGGCTAGCCTAATTCGTTGCCTGGGGTAGGCCGGCATTGCAGCTGGTTGGGGCCCTGTGATGGGAAAGGAGCATGCACAACCACACACAATTTGTAATCTGGAGCCAAGAGGCTCAGTTCGTGATAATTAGACAAAACAACTAAATCAGATGACACTTTGAACTGTTGTTGCAGGGAGCTACCCTGGTGTGTACTCGCACTACCCAGTACAGGACACAGGATGGACGAAATGGAGACTTTAGGATGACTTGCAGGTTTGCCAGGAGAAGCAGTGCCCACACGAATCACCAAGGTGTTGTTCCTGTTTGAGGTGTTGAGCAGGGGGCTGATCCCCGGGCAGGTCTCTCATCGATGGTTTTCTCTGCATCACGAGTAGCTGGCTGGGCCAAGTTAGCAGGGTCCAGGGCAGGTGAACAGTTCAGATTCAGTCTGGTAAATGCTGGATGCAGCTTCCAGCAAGTGTGACACAATTAGGCAGTGGGGAACCAAATTGCGACCCACTAACAGCATCCAGCACACCTGTAGTAAAAGAAAATCAACACCACAGTTTGTATGATAGTTTGGTTACAATTTCAGCTTTCCTGAGCAAAAACTGTGATCTCTTTGGCGATTCACACATCCTGACAGGCCAATCGCCTGGCACAAATCTTCGGCCTTCTTCAGGCAAGGGTACAGTCACAATTGGGTGGCTTTTGTCACAGTTGGTCCAGATACAGTCTGGTTATTTAAGCACTCTTTAAGGATCCTTTCATGGGACAGCAGGCAGATAGGCCAAACTCGGCCTTTCCACCAGTTTCCTGCGCGACTATGAAGGAGCAGCTGCTCGAATCACTCGAGCTGTTCACTCTCTCAATTCCAAACTCAGACTGACACTCTGCTGCAGGCAGCACTGGGACTTCCTTTGAGATCCAAAGGGTTTGGTTGATTGATCTGTCTGTCACAGCTAGAGCTCCCCCTCCAGGTCCATTTAGGCGCCCAAAGTGGAAAAACTACAATTCCTACAGAAATTCACTCCCACAAGACCCCTGCGGACAGACTCCATTTTAGGGTTCTGTAAGGTACTGATTGGTGCAATACAGAAACGTCCATGCTGCAAAAAAAAAAAGGTAGGTTAGACAAACTATAATATAATTATTATTTAGAGCAGCTAATCAACAAACAATTACCAGTTCTAACAGAGCTCCCTCTGCCCAATTGGCGATGGCAGAATGGAGCAATATTACTGCAGCTCAGGCAGGACTCGAGCCTGGACACACACTGCCACTACCCGGATTAATTATACACCACAAAATGATGCCTCTTAAGAAGACTGGCATGGAGGCTAACTAGGCACTCACATGCACAACAATTTTACAATGCTAGGACACAGAACACCAGCCTGGCAGTGGGCATTAGGCAAGCCCAGGAAGATGCTTTAGGAACCCCCATTTGTAGGGGGTTACACATAGAACAAGGAAACATGGGGATTCTATTCTCTGCTTCCTGGTCCCTGTGGCAGGGTTGAATAAGACCCTGTCCCATTTGTTACTCAGAGTTAAATGGAAGGATCTGTTCCATCCTCTCCCCCTCTCTCTCTCTCTCTCTCTCTCTTTCTTGTCTGTCTGGTTGCACAACCAGATGTTCTCATGAGAGCTAAGAACTGATCACTCTGGTCTTGTGAGTCTCTGCCTTCACTTGCTGTTTCTATCTTTTTTTCCTCCTTGCATGTCTACGGTTATAAAAATATACATGAATCTTTTTGTGAAACTGGAATCCCTTGGTTTAAAACTGTGTATGGTTATACTGTTCGGACGATTGCAAAAAGCTATTTGGAATTTAGGGGGTTAACCTGAGATGCAGTTTGAGCTCCTCTCAGGCTTGTTTGCAAACTCTTTTGCAGAGCTGTTGGCAGGAGGCCAGCTTGGGACCCTGCATCTTCTCCAGAGCTTGTAGACTGTTCGGTTTGGCTCATTGTCCTCTACATCTTCAAGAAAATATCGGAGATCCAGCTGCAGGTGACTGTTGAGGTTGCACTGGTTCCTTTTCGGATGGACACATCACCCCCCTTAACAGTTGTGCTCTGCGGCAACAACTTGGCACTCAAAACAAAAAATCCAGTGACATGGCCGCGAGTCACCAAGAATGGCTGGTGTAAACCACAGTGGGAGGCTGCTTACCTCCTACAATGAACAACTAAACCAAAAGTGTGGCTGCACAACAAAGGAAAGATGGAAGCAGGTGTCTCTTTCAAAATTTAATGCACAGCTTCCAAAATTCCAGCACAATGGCACAGTCATTAATATTCATGACTGCATCACATTTGTCATTCTTACAGCATTAAAGTAACACAACACTTTAAAAAAAGAAAACCTATCTACAAAATGGCTTGAGGTGGGTTGGATTTACCATTTTGTAGATGTTTTCTTTTTTTAAACGTTACTTTAATTGTGTAAGAGTGACAAATGTGATGCACTCGTCAATATTAATGACTGTGCTGTTTAAATACTTTCCTACCCAACAGCCTCAACCCCCATTAAAGACTTTGCGAGAGTTGAGGCACTAGGGGTAGGAGGTGTACTGTTGAGGATTGCCTATCACTGTGCTGGAACATTGGAAGCTGTGCATTAAATTTTGAGACACACACCTGCTTCTCTTTCCTTTGTGCAGCCACACTTTTGGTTCAGTTGCCCACTACTGCAAGTAGGGTACTGGATCTGTCCCCCTCAAGGAAATGGCTCCAGTTTCTTTTTCAGGGGGAACATTATCAGTTCAGGGTGTTCCCTTTAGCTTCTCATCTGTGCCACGGGTTTTTACTCAAATGTTTACCAGTAGTGTCCACTTTCCTTGGAGGAGGGGACTGTATGTCTTCCCGTATTTGGAATGGGCTTTGAGCAGCCAGTCATCCAAAGAGCAGCTTTATCAAACTCTAGCATGCACCAGGCAGTTGTTAGATGCTCTTGGGATCACGGTTAATGTGTCAGTCAGTCTTAACCCCTTGTCAGCATCTACAGTACATAAGAGCAGTCTTGGACGCAGCCCAAGGCTTAGCCTTCTTGTCCCAGGACAGGGCTGAATGTCTGATTGCACAGGCCCAGATGGTATACAACAGGTATATCACAGCCAGGACATTCTTGAGATCATTAGGCCTGATGGCAGCAGCCATTGTTATGGTACCACTGGTCAGACTGCATACGAGAATCCCACAGTGGATCTTAAGAGTTCAATGGGACCAACGCACAGACTACTTATGACAGAAGGTTCTAGTAACCACTCCTGTCTGGAAGGTACTGCTGTGGTGAATGGAACCTAGCAGTTTGTTGAAGGGGGTTCCTTTCTTGATCCCCTTCCCTCATCAGATTCTCATGACTGATTCCTCCAGGATGGGCTGGGGGCACACTTGTGGCCCCATCAGACACAGGGAACATGGACCAGAGTGGAGAACCCCCTCCACATCCTAGAGATGAAGGATGAGGGCTGTTCTGTACAGTCTAAAAGCCTTCCAGACCCATCTATCCTTGGGACCTCCTCTAATCCAGAGGGTGTTAATCAAGCTCCAAATGGAGGGAGCAACGTTGATGGTCATTCCTCCTCTTTGACCTCATCAAATCTGGTTCCCTTTACTGCAGCAACTGGCAGTAAAACCACCAGTGTCTCTGCCCCTGTGCAAGGGTCTACTGTCCTAGGAACAGGGAACCCTGGTTCGTCCAGACCTCAAGTCACTCCATCTCCATGCATGGCTTCTGAAAACACAGCCATTGCTAGGTTCAGGATGTCTCAAAAAGTGGCAGCTGTTCTGGTGACTGCCAGAAAATTTTCTATCAAGGCCATTTATCCCATGAAGTGGAAGCGGTTTGTGTTGTGGGCTGCTTCTCATCAACTGGATCCCTTTGCCTGTCAATAAATCAGGTTCTAGAGTATTTGCTGTCCTTGTCGGATGCAGGTTTGCAAAGTGCACCTGGCAGCTATTTCAGCCTTTTTGTACTTATCGAGGGCCGCTCAGTTGGAAGTAGCCCATTTGTTTTTGAGAGGCATACTGCACTTGAGGCCTCCTATCTGTAATCTCATCCTGGCTTGGGACCTGAATTTTATGTTAGAAACATTTATTTTGGCTCCAGCCAGCCACGACCTGTGGCCTACACTTTCTGTCTTGAAAAGCCTTGTTTTTAGTTGCTGTTACTTCTGCTTAAAGGATTTATGAGCTTCAGGCTCTAATGTGTGAGCACCTCCGTATTTGATTTTTCACAAGTACAGTGTCATTGTGCACTAAACCTAAGTTCCTTCCTAAGGTGGTGTCTGAGTTTATTTTAAATCAAACCATCCACCTGCCAGTTTATTTTCCTTGAGCATGCTAATCCAGGGGAAGCATTGCTCCGTACATTAGATGTACATAGAGTACTCTGGCACTATATACACTGCATGAAGGACTGCAGGAAGTCCCCACAGCTTTTTGTTTCCTGTGCCCCTGGGAAAGAGGGTGCACCTGTTTCTAAACTTGTTTTATTACTTTTTGTTATAGGAAGTACGGTAAGTAACTTTCTGGTGTTCGTGGTTATTCCACCAGGGCTATGGCCATTCCTGTTGCTTGCTTAAAAAAATGTGTCGGCTGCAGAGATCTGTGCAGCTGCTACCTTAAGTACTATCCACACCTTCACTAAACATTAGTCTGGATGTTGCCTCTCAAAAAGGCAACTTTTTGCCTAGCTGTGCTTCAGGGCCTCCCTTTTTTGGCCTGTTGTCTGTACTGTTTAGTACTCATTCCATAGGTTTGGCCTGATGAGGTGAGGTGTGTGGGGGTGGGGTGGGGAGAGTTACTCGAAAAAGTTAGATTGGTTACATACTTACGTAACAGTAGATTTTGGAGAGAATCTCTCATCAGGCCATGCTATCTGTCCCTCCGTCACTCTTGGACTCTGAGCTCTAACTCCTGTCTTTTTCTCCAGGACAGTCTACCTGCTGTTTCCAGCCTCATCTGGTTAGCGGAACCATAACGTCTCTCCTGGTTCCCTAAAGGGAGGTCCTCTGAACATAATCTCTGGTGGGGAACTGAGGAGGGAAGGGGCCACCCACGTGGTGTGTGTGTGTGTGTGTGTGTGTGTGTGTGTGTGTGTGTGTGTGTGTGTGTGTGTGTGTGTGTGTGTGTATATGTGTACCGACGTGGGATGTTGTTGTGAGCGGCCCCTAGTGGACTACTTGCAAAAAGGTTCCATGTAGTCCTAGTGCCTGGTGGCTATTGTTCCATAAGTGTGGCCTGATGAGTCTCAAAAATTTACTGTTGTGGTAAGTACATAACTGTTCTTTTTCCTCTGTATACTCTCAACCTATCTAATGTATTTTTTAAAAGGGGGGGGGGGCAAAACTTGGCATGAACAGGCATTAGAAACGTAGAAATCTTTCAGCAGAAAAGGACCCCAACGGCCCATCCAGTCTGCTCCTATTCCTCCTCATAGATAGCCTTGACCCTCTCCACCTTGCATCCCACCCCTGTGTACCACCCACCCCCACCCACCGTTGTGGATTCCAACTTCCTATTTTCCTTCAGGGAACTTATCCTTCCATTTCCTGTTTAAACCCATGTAGTTATCCCATGTCCTCTTGAACTCCCCCACTGTTTTTTGCCTCCACCACTCTTTCCAGTAGCCCATTCTAGGTGCCCACCACCCTCTCTGTGAAGTAGTGCCCCCTCCCATTACCTCTGAATTTCCACCCTCCAGCTTTAAGCTGTTCACCCTAGTTTACAGATTTTCTTTCATCTTGAAAATGCTCCCTTCCCTCACCCTGTTTATTCCCTTCAGGTATTTAAAAGTATAGCACAGTGGTCTAAGGCTCTGAGCTGCAAATTTGGTGACATCCAGCAGACCAGACCTGGGTTTGAATCCCACAGCTTCCACTTGCATACTGTGTGACCCTGAGCAAGTCACTTAACCTCCTTGTGCTCCAAGGTTGCTCCTGTAACTAAGCTTTGGCTTGGTGTGCTATACCTGGTTAAACAACTAAATTAACAAAAAAAAAAAAAAAAGTTTCTATCATATCCCCTCTCTCTCCCCCCTTGTTTCTAGGGGCTATAGGTAGAGCTCCTCCATCCTCCATTCATATGTCCACTAATGCATGCCATGCACCATTTTGGTAGCCCTTCCCTGGACTCTCTCCACCCTATCTATATCAGTTTGTAGGTAAGGTCTCCAGCATTGTACCCCATACTCCAGGTGGGGTCTGGGATGAACCATGGACCTGTATAGGGACATTTTCACTTCCCTTCTCCTACTTGTAATACCCTTCTCTATGCATGCCAGCATTCCATTTGCTTTTCCAGCCACCTTGTTACACTGGTTTTCCTCCTTTAGGTTGTCCGAAATGATAATCCCGAGATCCCTCTCCTGCTCCCTTAACAAAACCTCCTCTCGCCCCAGTGTATACAGTATATGGCCTTCGGATTCTTGTGCCCTATGTGCATTATATTGCACTTTTTTGCAGTAAATCCCAGTTGCCAATTGTCCAATCACCCCTTCAGCTTTCTTGGGTCGTCCTCATTTGCTCAACATCTCCCAGTGTCCACCCTATTGCAGTTCTTTGTATTGTCCATAAATAGGCACACCTTCCCATTTAGTCCCTTGGCAATATCCACAGTGTAAATGTTACAAAGTATTGGCCTCAGTACTGACCCCTGTGGTACCCCCACTTGTCACCCACCCTTCCCTGGAGTGAACCCCATTTACAACCACCCTTCGACCTCTGTCACCAAGCCAATTTTCCATCCAGTTTTTCTTCCATACTCCTAAACTGCCCAATTTTCTCACCAGTCTCCTCTTAGGAACAGTGTCAAAGGCCTTGCTGAAGTCCAGATAGGCCACATCCACTGCCCCTCCCTGATCGCTCACCCTCATCACTCAAAGAATTTGATCAAGTTAGTCTGGCATGACCTTCCCTCCGTGAACCTGTGTTGTCCATCATCCTGTAGACCACTGTCTGCAAGTTATTTATCCTCACCTCCTCCCTTTCTACTGCTGCCTTTGGGATGTGGGGGGGGAGGCAGGCTCTCTTCATCTTAAAAAGTTGAGAGATCACAAAGATGAGTGGGTCCTGGAAATGGTGGGGCTTGTTGCGGAGGTGCTGTCTATGCCTCCAGTGCATCCACCACCCCCATGTCATTATCTTCTAGGCCACTTGTCCCTTCTGATAAGAGGTTCAGTTACTTACATAAGTGTGCTGTCGAACCTGTTCCCCCTCAAAGAAACCAAGGGTTCTATTCCAGCTGCTTCCTGGTTCCCAAGTGGGCAGGAGATCTGCATTCAGTACTGGCATAGAAACTTAAGCCTGTTCATCGAATACAGAAAGGTTTGAATGGTCTGTTCAGGCTCTCATCCCCCTGCTGCAAAAGAGGAATTTGCTCTGTGCCCTGGATATGTAGGTTAGGATACATTCATATCAAGATTGGCAAATGCCACAGGCAGTACCTCTGCTTCTTGCTGGAGGGCAGCCATTATTGGTTCCTAGTCTTGCTGTTCTATCGGCACTGCAGGTATTTACCAAATGGTCAATGGTTATGGCAGTGGCCCTTCAGAGATGAGGGCTTTGTCTTCCCATATCTGGATGACTGGCTGCTGAAGGCCCTGTTGACGGGAAGCAGTTTTGTACACCTTGTCCAGAACAAGACAGTTGTTCAAGGAACTGCATGTCGCAGTGAATGTACTGAAATCTGTATTCATTCCAGGTCAATTCCTCCAATGTATTGGTGCAATGCTGGACACGGCATAGGGCTGTGCCTTCCTGCCTGCAGACAGGATGGAGGCCCTTGTTACTCAGGCCCAGCTGATGCACAGAAGCTATTGTGTGCCACCTGGGACGATGCTACATTTGCTGGGCCTGATGTTGCACCCATCATTATATTTCCCTTTGCCCGCCTCCATATATGCATACTGCATAGGACTTTTCAGGTACAATGGGATCAACTGCTGGAAGAGTTGGAACATGGCTCATTCTCGGCAACTTCAACACGTGGGTGGACGATGAGGCATCATCTGGGGGCAGAGACATTCTAGCAAATAAGGAGGCTCTGGGTCTCACCCTGGAAACCTTAGTCAGGACCCACCACTCTGGTCACGCGCGCGCGATCTGATGTTCTCCCTGGGGCTTGAAATTGATACCACCATGACTGATCTGGTTGTCTGATCGGATCATTGCACAGTCAGGTTTAGCTTCAAAGCCCCCTGACTGTCCCTTCCCCGTGTGGAAATGGTCCAGTTCTGCCCTTCGAAAGATTTACAACCACAGGGACTGATGGTGGAACTGGTTATTTCATCAGTGTTTGAGGCTTGAGCTGGCAGTCTGGGGAATGCCATGACTGCCTATAATAGAGCTGTCATCGAGGCCCTGGACCATCTGATACCGATCCGTGTACGCCTCCTGTTGTCACGTATCTGCTCGCCATGGTTTGATGAGCTGAGAATGTTGAAAACCAGGGGGGCAGAGGTTGGAGAGGTGTTGGATGAAGACAGGCCTCTGGAGGACAGGCTGGTTCGGATTACTCAGTACAATGAGTATTGGAATGCAGTTATCCAAAAGAAGACCGCTTTTATGTCTAGGAGGATTGTAGCTGTGAAGAACAGACTGGCTCTGCTCTTTCTGGTTGTAGACAGGCTATTACATCCAGCCTGTCTGGAGAACCCATCATTGTTTGTTTCTGCTCACAAGTGTGAGGAGTTCACTCTGTTCTTCTCTGACAGTGTCCTCTGTAAGGACTGGGATTTCTCCAAGTGGAACACCATTCTCCAACAGTGGTGGTCCCCAGGTGGGCGGATGTACTCTGTCACCCTGGAGAGAGTTCCAGCTGGTGACAATGGTGGAGGTCTGTGAGGTGATCCCTGGACTCAAACCAATGTTCTGCGACCTTGACCTGGGCTCGACGTGACTACTAGCTGGCTGCATCGAGGTTCTGGGTCCGGTTTTTGCTGAGATTGTTGGAAGTTCCATGTCGGCGGGGGTTTTCCCCAGAGTCTCTTAAACAAAAAAAAAAATGTTTGGACCCCGACATCTTGGTGAATTACTGGCCTAGCTCGAACCTCCCCTTTTTGGGGAATGTTCTTGAAAAGGTGGTCGAGGAACAACTTGAGGGTCACCTCATGGACTTCCAAATTTACGAGCTAGTCCAGATTTAGGGCCTTTCACAGCACGGACTGTGTTGGTAAGGGTGCTGAATGACCTATTCGGGGCAAGGGATACAGGATAGCGATTGATTCTCATCCTCCTTTGACCTCTCATCAGCATCTGACACTGTGGATCATGAGGTATTGGACAGGCTGAGGGAGTATGTAGGACTCACCGGCAAGGTAATCGGCTTGTTTGAGTCCTTCCTCCAGAGCAGGTCTCGGAGGGGGGTGATTTGGAATTTTCTTTAGACCCAACAGACCTGCCCTGTGAAGTTCCCCAAGGTTCTGTCCTCTTCTCTCATGTTGCTCGCAGTGTATATGCTGCTCCTAGGCAAGGCTATTAGGTGGTATGAGCCGAGTTTTCATGATGCTCTGCTCTGCCTGTCCTTTGCACCTGGTAGATCTGACTCGATTGACGTGCTAAATGAGTGCTTGCCAGAGATATGGGCTTGGACATGATTGAACTGGCTGGGATTTAACCAAGGGAAGACTGAGCTGAGGTGCTGGTGGTTGAGCCGGGTCGAAGAGGAGGAATGGGGACCTCTGGGGATAGTTTGAGGCTTTTTATTTACCCGACTGAACTGGAGGCCTCCCCTAAGGTGAAGGATTTGGGTGGTGTTCTGGGCAGTGAGCTGACACTTGATGATCAGGTGTTGGCTGTTGTCTGGACTGGGTTTTACCATCTCTGGAACATCGCCCTAATTAAGTCCCTTATCTTCCTCTCACCCCCGACAACCTGGCCATGCTGGTACATGCTTTCACAACCTCGAGGCTTGACTACTGTAATGCATTCTACCTCTGGGTCAGAGGAGGTGTGATGCAGCACCTACAGCTTCTGCAGAATGCAGCAGCCCAGTTGTTCACTGGACAGTGAGGTTCAGTGTCATTATACCAGTTCTGCATGAACTGCATTGGCTGCCGGGTGCACTGGCACATCACCTTTACAGTAGGTCTTTTGACCCACAAGGACCTACACGGGTTGGGTCTGGGCTACATGAAGGAACTTCTGCATCCCTACACCCCATCTCGCTCTCTCAGATCAGTTGGAGAGGCCCTCCTGGAGGTCCCCAGGACTAGGTTAAAATCTTACGGGGATTGGACATTTGACGTGGTAGCCCCAGTCCTCTGGAATTCACTCCCAGGGTACCTCCGGGAGGTGCCCTCTGTGAAGTTCTTAAACACCTTAAGAACTTCCTGTTTGAGCAGGCCTTTGCGACCTGAGAAATTTATTGCGGAGTCATCAGTCAGCCTGGGTATTGGTCTGTTTTTAGACTTTTAATGGGTTTGTGTAATTTTTTATGTATTGTATGCTGACTGTTTCTCATCGCTGTATTTGTATATTTTATATTTTGTTGTAAGGGTGCCCTGAGCCTTCTGGGAAGGGTGCCAGAAAGAAAGAAACTCTACTACTACAACAAATGGCATTCATCACATTCTCTGTCTGCCGTTCCCTAATATGGGATGGACTGCTTGAACCTGTTACAGGACATTTCATAGCTCCATGCAGATCCTCACAACAGATGCCTCAGGGTCTGGCTGGTGTGCTCATCTTGGGTCCTGTTAGACCCATGGGTCCTGGACCGATCTGGAGTCTGACCACTATATCAGTATTCTGTAAATGAGGGCTGTTTTGCGCCCCGGCTCCTTGCTGGCTTGGACAGACTGTTTCCATGTCGTGAGCTGCTTAAACAAGCAAGGGGACACTTGCTCTTCTTACCTGTGCACAGAAATGAGAGTGTGGTTCTGTGCCATGTTCCACAGCCTTCAGCTATCAGCCAGGTTTCTCCCAGGTGTCCAAAACGGCTTAGCAGAGAGGCTAAGCTGGTTTCTGTCCCTGGTGCATGTACAGGAACTGCTAGCCTCTGTGGTAAACTACCTCTTTGCAAGATGGGGTTATCCAGAGTTGGACCTTTTTGCATCTCTGCACAATGCCAAACTGCCCCATTTCTGCTTGCTCATTCTAGATCCTGGTGTGTTGTGGCAAGACGCGCTATTCCCTTTCCTGGAAAGAGAGGTTCATTTATGCATTTCTTCCAATCCCTTTATTCAGAGGGTCTGCTCAAGCTGCAGGCAGAGCATGCCACCCTAATACTGTACTAATGTCTCTCTTCTGGCATCACCAGATTTGTTTTCCCACTTCACAGCATCTAATAATGGAGCCTTCTGTTTGGCTTCCCATCTGTAGGGTTCTGCTGTCCCATTCTAGGGGTCCATGGTCCACCCAGAACAGCGGTCTCCGCATCTGCATGCCTGGCTCCTGAAGAAGTAGCCATTGCCTCTTTCAGGGGTTTACCCCAGATGGCTGATGTCTTGCTTGCAACTAGAAAGCCTTCTACCAGACACACCAATTTTTAAAGTGTAATTGCTTCTTTATATGGTCTGCTTTTCATTAAGTGGATAATTTTGTGTGCCCTGTGAATACTGTACTGGACTACCTTCTATCCATATCGGACTCTGGTCTACAGTACTCTGTTGCTAAGTGCATTTGGCAGCCATTTCAGCTCTCTATACCGCTACAAATGGGTGAATGTTGGCACCCCTAGAGTTGTCCTGTACATTTTTTAAGGGTATTCTGCAAATGTGTCTATGGACTCATAAATCAGTTCCACCTTGGGACCTGAATTTCCTCCTCGAGAAACTGACTCTGGCTCCATTTGAGTTTGCTGCACCCCCTTTAAGATGCATTTCTTTTCCTGGAAAGTACCATTTTTGGTCACCATTATTTCTGCTCATAGAATTTCCATGTTTCGGGCACTAATACATGAGCCTCATTTGATTTTCCACAAGGACAGGGTGTCTTTGTGGCTCAATCATTGTTTTCTGTCTCTGATTTAATACTGAATCAGACCATACATCTTCCTGTGTATTATTATCCTGAGTATGCTAGCAAGGGTGAGGCATTGCTTCATGCACTAGGTGTACATAAAACACCATGGTTCTAGCTTGATCACACAAAGGACTGCGGAAAGTTGTGTTTTGTTCACACCTGGTGAAGAGGGAACACCTAACATTACCTGTCAAAATGACTGGCGAACTGCATCACTTTCTGTTCTAGGAAGTACAGCAAGGAACTTTGGTGCTGCTGTGCATGGCCACACTACATGTGTTATGGCCACTTGCTTTCAGAATGTTTTTGCAGCTGACGTGTGTGCTGCTGCCTCGTGGAGCACTGTGCATGCTGTTACGGAGCATTACAATCTGGACACTGTCTTTCGCAGATGGGCTGGTTTTGGTCTTGGGGTACTTTAAGTAAGGCCTCCTGTCATGATGTACAAGATTTCATCATCCTCCCTTGGTGCTTTGTACTACTTAGGAATCGTTCCAAAGGTGTGGCTCAATGGAAGAGATATTCTAGATGAAGGTAGAATAGTTATTCACCATAACAGTAGATCTTCAAAAGAATCTCCTCCATTGGGCCACAGTGCACTTGCCCTCCTTCCCCTTTACTGAGGTATAAGCTGGCAGGTTTGTCCACTGCCTTGTGCCTCATGTTTACTATAGTTTCTAGTCCTGTGCCTCTCCTTGTGTGCCAGGTACTGGTCTGGTGATCTGGTTCTCCCAGTGAGATGCCTTCTGAGCTTGTTGCCATAGTAGAACTGATGGTGGGGCTGTCGACGTTATATAGGTGCAAATGTTGCATGTCATTGTAGGTGGTCTCGGCAAGCAAAATTTTACGGGTGGTCCAGACGATGGCCTTAACTTCCAGAGGAGTGGTCCAGCAGAGGAGAGTATCTTAAAGATCTGCTATTACAGTAGGTAACTGTTGTATGTTTTGAAAGAATCGCCTCCCTTACTGAGTTGCTGGTAATTACCTTGTCTGCTCTTGCATGCTGGTTCTTCTGTTATGCCCTGTTTTAGCGAGATATAACACTAAGTTTTCCATATCCTCTCCTGTGTTTCTGGTTTGGTTCTGGTTGTTTTTGTCCCTGCCAGTCTGATGATCCTCAGAACTGGTCTTGAGTGGGGAACTGAGGCATGATGGGGACTCTCACGTTGTATAGGTGGTGATGATGCACGTTGATGTGGGCGGCCCCATCTAGCAAAAGTTCCTGGGTAGTCCTGATGCAGATAGCTTATGGTTCTTTGGTGTGGCTCAATCAGAGAGATTCACTCTTAAGATCTACTGTTACAGTAAGTAACTACTCTTATGTTCTAGAAGTAAATCCATGCTGGGAAAGGTCGTGTGACTATTTGTTTTTTTTTTTTTTTTTTTTTTTGTCTGTTGTCTTGATGCTATCCTTGATCAATTTCTTGACCTTTTCCAGGATCACAGTGAGGCTTTTCAGTCTCTGGTTAGCAAGCTGTTTCTAATCACCTTTCTTAAAGATTGGAATCACTGCCATTTTTTCTAGTCTGTTGGAACCGAAGACGTCAACGTGTCCACAGTACCCTTCCATATCAGTTTGATCAGTTAGGCGAGTAATTTATCAGGGCCAGCAGATGTATTGATCTTGGTATACACTTCATCCTAGTTATTTGTTGGTAGTTATTTGAGACTGGGAGTATAGCCTAGAGGTTAGAGTAACGAGTTGTGAATGAACTTGGTACATCTAGCAGACATGGGTTTGAGTCCCACAACCTCTACTTGCATATTGTGACTCTGAGCAAGTCACTTAACCACCCCAGTGCTCTTGGGTCACCCCTGAAAACAGGCCCTTGTGCCTAGTGAGCCTAACTCGGTTACCAAAGAAAAAAATAAAATAAATAACATTTGTTTTATAGAGTGGTTCAAGTCTCTGATGGGGAGATGTTTGTTTATGTACCCTAGGTTTGGTAGTTGGGGAGAGGGGAGATACACTAGCAAAGTATTTGGTTTCTCAGCCATATACTGTTCTGACACTTGCTTCGCTTCAACATGCAGTGGGCCTACCTGGTGGTTCCCTTATTGAGGGAGTCTTTATATCTGAAGAATTGGCAGAAGTCTTATTTGTGGCTTTTTTGTATTCAAATGTTCTCATCTCCTTTATGGTGTTCTTACAAAACTTGAAGGCTTTTTGTAAGTCAACATTTCAGGCTGGGTGGGGTTTGTGTTTTATTTTTTATTTTTTTTTTTTAATAGCCTTCTCTTTCTTATGAATGGCATAGTATTTTTTAAACATGTTTTTTTTATTGAACAGTTGTACTGTAGAGATGAAAGAGTAATATGCGTATCAATTTATTGCATAATACTTCCCAAGATTCATTGTTTCCTTTGGTATCCATTTCCACATACCATTTCCATTTTTTAATGGTGTTTTTGATATTGATGACCTTAGCCTTGGTAAAGTTAAAAATGAATTGTTTTGCCCTTATTTTTCAAATCCTTATTTACAATAGCGAAGTATATAGTGTTATGGTCCATGCTAGAGAAGGGAGAGCCCACAGTAATCTTGATAATTTTAGGTTTGTTTTTAAGCTTAGAGTTTTGTCTAACCTTGTTGGAGAGGTATCGTTTCTGAAAAGTCATCCAAGATAATCGTATTACTGTGTTTTACTGCAGTGCTAAGTTCTTTAATTATAGACTCTCTCGGTCAGTAGTACTATTTGGTGGAACGTAGTAGTGTCCGATAGTGTAAGTAATGTTACTAAGTTCCATGGGATGAAATACAAATGAAGATGTCGAGAGCTTTTGTAACCCCCCTGCAAATGGGGGTTCCCAAAAGACTTCCAGGAGCTTGCTTGAATGCTCCAAGCCTGAATGGTGTTTGGCGTTTAAGCCATTTATCAGTGAGTGTTTTTAGAACCTCTGGTACTGTCTCTTTAAGAGCTGTCTGCTTGCAGACATAATTAGTTTGTATGGGGGACTGTGTGTTTCTTTGATTGAGTACCACTCGAGCTGCTGCCAATTCACTCCATTTTGCAGTCACTAGGAGTGCAAAGGGAACCTATCTGAAAGATGTAACTGTTTGCCAGAAATCATTTAGAGTAATAATGAAATTACAGTTTGTCTAACCTGCTTTCTTTGCAGTCAGAACTGTGTCTGCCTAGTTCCCATTCTGGTTTTGAACTGCTGAACTGGACCAATCAGTGTGGGGTAAGCTAGCTCTAAAATGGTGCCTTGACGAATCAGAACTTGGACTCATAATCTGAGCCAGCCACAAGAGGATTGTATGGGCAGTGACTCTGGGAGATGTAGTTTAGACTTAGGCCTTTTTGGACCAACAGCAGCAGTCTATTGTGAGTGACAGCCAGTCCAGTCAAGAACTGGGAGGAACTCAAGGAAGTGCCGGTTTTGTCTGTTGGAGTTTCAGTTTAGCTCTGGCAGTGAAGGGGAAAGGAACCCTGTGCTCCTTCAGTGCACAGTTTTAGTCAAAAAACATGTGTACGGTCCAGAGTTCCGGTCTGCAGCTTGTGTAACTGCTTGTTAGGACTGAATCCATCCTGTGAAGAGAATCAAAGGATATCTGAAGAGGAGAAACCAGGCTCACCCTGTAGAAGACTGGAGAAATTTCTGAATTGCACTCGGTCTGTCAGGAACTGAATCTGCTGTGTGTTCTCCCGGGTATTGTGCAGTAATTGCGATCGGGATAGAGAAGCAGCCTGCCTGGTATAGTACTTTCTTTTTTACCATATAAATGTGAAGAGTCTCGTGGAGCTCAAGAGTAGCCCTGCTGACGTTGAAGGACCCTATCTTGTTTGGAGGTCGTGAGTACTAATTCAGGGTCGCTCCTGTTGAATTGCCACATTAAATCCAAATGGAATCACTGTACTGCTGACTGTTTAAACTAATTTTCTTTTCTCTGTGTGAAAGGGCCCCTACCAGCTGCCACGGTTTGGACTAGCCACTAGGGCTTGGGTACCCAGGGACAGTAACTGATAGGGATAGGCCTGTGCACAGAGCCATAGGTAGATGAATAAAGTGATAAGCTAATTAACCTGATTTCCCCCTGTCCTTGTTATATCCCCTAAATAAATCAGAGCTGCTTGTTTCAGCAAAGTATACTGCCTGAGGTATTTGTCTATGTTAAAGTACTGTACTGTGATTGTTGCACTGTATCTTATTTCCAGGAGGTCCCAGTGCGGAACCAGTCCTGGGGGTAGTGTATACTGTGAAGGTAATTCTGATATATTGTGTGGGCCACTAGTGGGAAGAAAGGGGGGTTGCAGTGTCCCAGAGGGCTGTGACCAAGTTAGTTTAACTATTGCAAACCCTGACCTCTGGGTGGAGGCACCCGCCATTGGATCCAGGCCCCTCAACCTGTTAGTGGCAAATCAGGCAGGGGTAGTAGCCCCTGGGATAGCGCCATCTAGGGGTTACATCTTGGAGGCTTACCGCTGGGATTGTGTGTCCTCTAGTGGCCATATTTAAGAACCACTGTTAAGAGAAAAAAATGGGTACCCGACAGAGTGGCTGTGCACCGGCTGGTGGAGTGGTGTACTGGGAGGAGATTGACCCCCAAATGCTATGCTTATCCTGGACATTCCCTGGGTATCAATACGGACACTGTACAGGAGTACTTTCCAAGGTGGAAGGTTTACAAAACCCTGTGGTGGTGGGTCGGATGCTAATCTGCTCACCCACACTTTCCTGGCCCTAGTAGAGTTTAAGGATCCCATAGATAGCTCCAAAGTGCCACAGACCATTACCCCAGAGGGAGCCCTCACTGCCTGGAGAGTGATAACTAAGGACAGTAAAGACCCGGGGGGGAATGAGCCCCCACCACTGTCTGAAACGTTTGAGGAGAAATTTGCTAAATGGTTGCTGGGGGAAGGGAAAACTGTGGAGGACTTGAAGAAACTATTCTTGCCACCTGGGGGTGTTCCTCCCCCAACACCCTCTCCTGCTCCAGTACCCGTAATGGTGGCTGAACCAATGCAGACTCCTATTTCTGCACCTGCCATTAGTCACGACTCTTACCGAAGGTTGAGGATCTTCTCTGGCACCCTCCCCACCCCCAAGGGGAGGATGACTGGGAGACCTGGATAGACTATGTTGCCCCCCAAGTGCTTGAATGGCAATGCTCGAAAGCCGGAAAGCGAAGGAGGGTTAGTGAGAGCCTCCAAGGTCCTGCCCTGGCTATCATCCGTGCTAAACGGGCCAGTAACCCTGAAGTGACTGCACAGGCCTATCTTGAGGCCCTGGAGAATGTGTATGGGAGACCAGATTCTGATGAGGACCTATGGTGGAGAGTAAGAGATGCACAACAGTACCAAGGGAAGTTGTTGTCTGTGTATGTATCTCGGCTGGAAAAATTGTTGCAAGAATGCCTCAGAAAGGGTAGTTTGCCAGCGATTGAACTGGACCGAACCAGGCTGGACAGGATCCTTAAGTCTGCCCCCTTCTCAGAACTGCTGTTGCTTCAGTTACGCCTGGCAAATCGACTGGAATCCCACCCTCCTATGATGAGTTAATGAGAGAAATTCGAGGAGTTGAGAAAAGCGACCTCGGGAGGGACCTGCACCAATAGCTGCACTTCGACCCGGTGACTGAGGTGACCCATCAAGTGAAGTTCAGGGGCAGAGGTTGGCAGTCAATGAGTGCTCTGACAAGGAAAAAGATATGCCACAATGGGGCGAACTGTTGAGAGAAATCCAGGAATTCAAAAACAGTCCCTTTATGAAGGCCACATCTGCAAGTACGGGCCCTGACCTATATCCGACTGCATCTGCTATGGGGGTTGGGGTACCCACCCATGTATCTCCTGCTGATAACAGCTCCGAACTTGATTCCTTAACCATGGAAGTGGAGAAACTGACGAGATGTCTCCAAATGCTTATCACGCCGCAGACAGAGATGGCACCAAGGTTTCCAGTTAGTAATACCCCCGCTCTGGCTCCCAGTGTGGCGCCTCGGCCAGCTCAAACTCCAGAAAGTATGTTTTTCTATAATTGTGGGAAAGGATGGGCACATGAAAAGGGAATGCGGTCCCCAAAAGACACTGACAAAGTTGCATATAGGCTACAAGGAGAGCTTGGAGAACGAATCAGTGGTTAAGAGGTGCACAAATGATCCCAGTGAGGGCACCAAAATGCTAACTCACGTCCTTTTGTGGCAAGGTCAGTTGCCCAGGCCCCCACTACACGCCTCTCAGACTGGTCCAGAATAGTGGGTCCCTCCATGGAGACCACTGTAAGGTGAATGGAGTGTCTACAAGAGCTGTATTAGACAGTGGCTCCCAAGTGACAATTATGTTCCAAGATTGGTATCAGAAGCATTTGTCAGGCGTACCCTTACAACCATTAGAAGGACTGCATGTATGGGGTTAAGTGAAGGCCTACCCTATTCCGGGTACATCCGAATTTGGCTGTCTTTCCCCACCTCCATGGCTGGAGTGGCCGAACAAGTAGAGACCCTAGCCTTAGGTGTCCCCCCACTGGACTGTATGATGGTGTCCCTTTGTTGATTGGAACAAATGCTCATATGTTCAGAAGGCTGGCACAGTTGTGTTATGAAAAACAGGGGTCAAAGACTAGTAGAGCTTTAAGAGTTCCGGCTTTAATTAAGAAGGCCTATGAGGCACAGAGAGATGCTGAAAAAATAGAACCAGAGGAACCGGTCGGAATTGTATGGAAGAAGGATCCTGAGTCTCTGATCCTGGCGCCAAATGCCCAGTGTACCTTACAGGGAGAGGTCCGTATCAGAAAGGATGTTAAGAATAAAATATTAATGTTGGATGCACCAGGCGATGGAAAATTGCCAGAGGGACTGCTGGTCAAGCCTAGTATTTTGCCGCTAGAGCCCATGCTTATGCCAGAAGGGTAATGGTCCAAGTTCATAATGTGTCTGAAAGAGACATTCGAGTAAATAAAGGTTGCATCCTGGCTAATGTGCATTGTGCAGACACTGCAGTGCTACCCAGCAGCAAGAGTTCAAGGAAGAATGACAGAGTAACGCCTGACTTGTTTGATTTCGGCGACTCTCCATTGCCAGCTGAATGGAAAGTGAGGATCAGTGAGAAGCTTGCCCAGAGAGACCAGGTGTTTTCTTTAAAGGAATGGGATGTAGGATGTGCAGGAGCTGAGCACAATATCCGGCTGCATGACTAAAGACCATTTCGTGAGAGGTCTCGACGCCTGGCACCTGCTGACATAGATGATGTGAGGCGGCATCTGCAAGATGTTAGCTGCTGGTGTAATACAAGAATCCAAAGCCCTTATGCTTCCCCATTGTGGTAGTGAGGAAAAAGAATGGGACAGTAAGGATGTGTGTGGATTATCGCTTTTTAAACGGCGGACTATCCTGATCAGTACACAATGCCCGCATTCAGGATGCTTTGGACTGCCTAAGCGGGAACAAGTGGTTCTCTGTGCTGGATCTCCACAGTGGGTACTACCAGATCCCGATGGCCCCAGAGGACCGTGAGAAGACCGCCTTTATCTGTCCGCTTGGCTCTATGAATTCATGAGGATGCCTCAAAGGTTTCAGGTGCCCCAGCCACTTTTCAACGATTGATGGGGCGTGCAGTGGGGACATGAACTTACTAGAGTGCCTGGTATACCTAGATGATGTTATTGTGTTTGGCAGCTCACTGGAGGAACATGAGAGCAGATTATTTAAGGTATTGGACCGACTGGAGGACTTTGGCCTTAAACTGTCCATTGATAAGTGTCAATTCTTTCAAACATCAGTAAAGTATGTGGGACACATAGTATCCACCGAGGGAATAGAGACCGACCCAAGTAAAGTTGAGGCCTTGACCACCTGCCACAGCCCAAAAATCTAAAGAACTGCAAAGATTCCTGGGATTCTGTGGTTATTATCGGTGCTTCATCAAGGACTATTCAGAGTGATCCGCCCTTTACTTAACCTTACTCAAGGGTATCCCCAACCCACAAAAATACCAAAGTCAGCGTCCTCAAGACTGAAAGAGTGTATTTTCATCCGAGTGAAGTATTTGGGGCCCGCTGGACTCCTGATTGTGAGACTGCTTTTCATGAGATCATATATCAACACATGCTCCAGTGCTGGCCTATGCCGATCCAAGAAAACCTTCGTCCTGCACACTGATGCTAGCTTGCAAGGGTTGGGGGCTGTGTTGTACCAAGACACGAGAATGGCCTGAGACCAGTGGCCTTTGCCAGTAGAAGCCTGACCCCATCCGAAAGAACTATCCTGTACATAAGTTAGAGTTCCTAGCTTTGAAGTGGGCTATTGTTGACCAATTCCATGAGTACTTGTATGGGGCTAAAATACTAGTAAAACTGACAATAATCCTTTGACCTATGTGCAGACCTCAGCTAAGTTGGATGCCACTGGCCATAGGTGGCTTTCTGCATTATCTACATATGACTATGCTCTCGAATACCGAGCAGGTCTGAACCACATAGATGCTGATGCTCTCTCCGGAGGCCTGTTCCCAGAATGATTGGGTCAGATTGGCAGAACCTGACATTGGGCACTCTGCGGAAGTTTGACAGGGAGGAACAAATGTCCACGGACGCAGTGGACTGCATGGTGGATTGCTTGGGAGCCTCTGAGGTACATACCTGCTGCTTATTGCCACTTTTCTGCAATGAACATTGGTGCACTGCCTCAGCTGGACAATGACAGTATAGTCGGGCTCAATCCAGCGATCCCATGATCAAAGCAGCTTTAGAAGCCCTCTATGCAGGAAAGATGTGTCAAATTCGCTCCACTGATTTGAGAACTGCACTGTTATACAAAGAGGTCCTAAGTTGAAACTGATCAATAAACTGTTATACAGAGAAACAGTAGACAGAGGGGACAAGTAGACAAACAACAACTAGTGCTGCCCACTGCCTTCGAGACTCAGTACTGAGGTCCTTGCACAACCACATGGGGCACCTTGGTATAGACAGAACACTTGACTTGGTGAGATCCAGATTCTATTGGCCTAAGATGGGGGCTGATGTGGAGCAACACATTCGAACTTGTAGTCGCTGCTTACAGAGAAAGCTTTGCCCCAGAGGGCTGCCCCTTGTTAACATCACCACCAGTGCACCCATGGAGCTGGTCTGTATTGATTTCTGAGTTTGGAGTCAGATCAAAGAAATATCAGTAATGTGCTGGTGGTCACTGACCATTTCACGAGATATGCCCAAGCTTTCCCCACCAAAGACCAGAAAGCATCCACTGTGGCCAAAGTACTTGTAGAAAACTTTTTGTTCACTATGGGGCTCCACAAGAATCCATTCTGATCAAGGGAGAGACTTTGAGGTCGTCTGATCAAAGATGCTTTCTCTGTGGGAGTGCGAAAGTCCAGAACCACTCCTTACCACCCCAGGGGACCCACAGCCTGAACGTTTCAACCGCACTTTGCTAGATATGCTAGGCACCCTGCACCCAAAGGACAAGCCTAGATGGAGCCAACAAATTAGCACCCTGGTACATGCTTATAACTGCACCAAAGTGATGCCACTGGGTTCTCCCCTACCGCCTGATGTTTGGAAGAAGCTCGACTACCAGTAGATGTGTGTTTTGGGGTCTCTCCTGATGGGGTTCAAGCTGACAACTATTTACAGTATGTGCAAAAGTTAAAGGCCAGCTAACTCATGCGTACCAACTGGCTCAAACCATGGCTGCCAAGAAATCTGGCCAACAAAGAAAGGTATGATAAAGGTGAAAGCACAGGAACTCCAGGAGGGAGATCGGGTATTGCTAAGAAATCTGGGACTGCATGGCAAGCACAAGATTGCTGACAGATGGCACCATCTCCCTCACATTGTAGTGGGCAAACTAGATAATCTGCCAGTGTACAAAGTAAGGTCTGAGAACAATTCAAAAGATGTAAAACAATGCATAGAAATCATTTACTGACCATTGGACAAATCCTGATTGAGTCTGAGCCCAGAAGATGCCCCTCTGGACCAGTGACTAGAGCTGCTAAGAAAAGATCAAGAAGTCTGCACCTACAGAAGCAGAGTTAAAGTGTTCCCCTGCACAAGTCCCAGTTGAGCATGACTGTCAGTCCATATCGGAAGAAAGTGAGTGACTTTGAATACTATCCTTCTTACGAACTGAGTCAATTGTTTCGGGCAATCCCTAGTCAATACTGGAGACAAAGCTGGGCCTTCTGGACTGTCTAAGCCCCAGCTTCATCCCTGGAGCCAATGCTCCCAGAAAGTGAAGTGCAAAGCATCAGATCAGATGAAATGGAATCATTGTGCATGGTTGAACTGTTTGAGCTTTCAGGGAGGAAAATGATAGATTGGGGCAGACTGGTGATACACCCGAACAAGAAGAGTATTTTGAGTGCCCTGACAGTCCACTGCCAGTGTCCGAAAGCTCTCCATGCGAGCCAAATGTTGTGGACTCAGAAACTGTAACTCCTGGAGCTGAAAATGCCCCAAGTACTAGCCCCTCTACTCCCATGGAGACTCCCCTGACAAGTGAGGACAATGCTGAAAATGAGGCTGAGTGCAGAGACTGTAACAGTTCCCCCTAGAAAGACTGGTCGAGCTGTAAAGCCTGTGGTGCACCTCAGTTATGATTCACTTGGGAGGCCTGTGGACTTGCCTCTCAATGTTGTCCATAAAGGAGTGTATGTGTCCCAGGCTCATTGCCCAAACTGAGCATCAGTGCTAACTCAAGTTACTTGTGTTGCCCTCTAAGTATGGTGCCCTTGCCCTGTCCAGCCCCAAGGTAACTGATAGGAAGGGCCCCTCTCAGGTTTCATGTACAAGAGGTAATAACTTGAGTTATGGTACAATGTGTATGTAATACTGTGTAAAGAGTGACGTACTGCAATGTTTCAGAATGTGTTCTTGGTAAAATGATATATTGACTGATGATTACATGTCGAGCCTAATGCAAATGTATATGGTTGCAGTTGAAACTTATGGGGTACTTGCTTGGCGACGTCAAGCTTTCGGCCAGGAAGGGTGTAACCCCCTGCAAATGGGGGTTCCCAAAAGACTTCAGGAGCTGGCTTGAATGCTCCAAGCCTGAATGGTGTTTGGCGTTTAAGCCATTTATCAGTGAATGTTTTAGAACCTCTGGTACTGTCTCTTTAAGAGCTGTCTGCTTGCAGACATAATTAATTTGTATGGGGGACTGTGTGTTCCTTTGATTGAGTACCACTCGAGCTGCTGCCAATTCACTCCATTTTGCAGTCACTAGGGTGCAAAGGGAACCTATCTGAAAGATGTAACTGTTTGAGAAATCATTTAGAGTAATAATAATTACAGTTTGTCTAACCTGCTTTCTTTGCAGTCAGAACTGTGTCTGCCTAGTTCCCCATTCTGGTTTTGAACTGCTGAACTGGACCAATCAGTGTGGGGCTAGCTCTAAAATGGTGCCTTGGACGAATCAGAACTTGGACTCATAATCTGAGCCAGCCACAAGAGGATTGTATGGGCAGTGACTCTGGGAGATGTAGTTTAGACTTCAGTGCCTTTTTGGACCAACAGCAGCAGTCTATTGTAGTGACAGCCAATCCAGTCAAGAACTGGGAGGAACTCAAAGGAAGTGCCGGTTTTGTCTGTTGGAGTTTCAGTTTAGCTCTGGCAGTGAAGGGAAAGGAACCCTGTGCTCCTTCAGTGCACAGTTTTAATCAAAAACATGTGTAAGGTCCAGAGTTCGGTCTGCAGCTTGTGTAACTGCTTGTTAGGACTGAATCCGTCCTGTGAAGAGAATCAAAGGATATCTGAAGAGTAGAAACCAGGCTCACCCTGTGAAGACTGGAGAATTTCTGAATTGCACTCGGTCTGTCAGGAACTGAATCTGCTGTGTGTTCTCCGGGTATTGTGCAGTAATTGCGATCGGGATAGAGAAGCAGCCTGCCTGGTATAGTACTTTCTTTTTACCATATAAATGTGTGAAGAGTCTCGTGGAGCTCAAGAGTAGCCCTGCTGACGTTGAAGGACCCTATCTTGTTTGGCGGTCGTGAGTACTAATTCAGGGTCGCTCCTGTTGAATTGCCACATTAAATCCAAATGGAATCACTGTACTGCTGACTGTTTAAACTAATTTTTCTTTTCTCTGTGTGAAAGGGCCCTACCAGCTGCCACGGTTTGGACTAGCCACTAGGGCTTGGGTACCCAGGGACAGTAACTGGTAAGGATAGGCCTGTGCACAGAGCCATAAATAGATGAATAAAGTGATAAGCTAATTAACCTGATTTCCCCTGTCCTTGTTATATCCCTAAATAAATCAGAGCTGCTTGTTTCAGCAAAGTTATACTGCCTGAGGTATTTGTCTATGTTAAAGTACTGTACTGTGATTGTTGCACTGTATCTTATTTCACAGGAGGTCCCAGTGCGGAACTAGTCCTGGGGGTAAGTGTATACTGTGAAGGTAATTCTGATATATTGTGTGGGCCACTAGTGGGAAGAAAGGGGGTTGCAGTGTCCCAGAGGGCTGTGACCAAGTAAGTTTAACTATTGCAAACCCTGACATCTGGGTGGAGGCACCCGCCATTGGATCCAGGCCCCTCAACCTGTTGGTGGCAAATCAGGCAGGGGTAGTAGCCCCTGGGATAGCGCCATCTAGGGGTTACACTTTGATACAGAGGGCCATCCTATCCCTTTCTCTCAGCCCTATCATGTCTAAATAGATGCAGCCAGGTAGTCTTGCTCTAGTCATCATTGTTACTTCACCATGTTTCTGTAATCATTACTTCTTGGGACGTCTTGTAGACAAGGCATTCTAGAGCTTCCCTTTTATTTGCAAGACTCCTAACATATAAAATATATACATTTCCAGTTGTTTACTTCTTGGGCAGAGCTGTTTGTTTTGCTCGTCAAACCTTTATTCAGATGGTCAGGCCCTCCGCTCCCACAGTGCCAAACCTCAAAGTGCAGTATGTGAACAGGAGACACACTGGGTAACCCTCCTGTCTGTTTTAGGTCCAAACTACTAGTCTCGAGTCCTGTGGTCAAATATGAACCCTTTTTCGCTAGCATGCCCAGTTAACAGGTTCAAATATCACACCCTCTTCAGGGAAATGAAGTGCAACACTTAACCTAGCAGATACCCAACCTGGTTTCAGAATCCCCCCTTTTGACTCAGTTGAGACTTGGGTACTTTCCTTATCATATGCACCAGGATAACACACTTTAAGTGCCTAACAGTTCTGACAGACTTATAAACGCTGTCCGAGCATTCACATTCAAAATCAGAAAAACACTGTAGCAGAATTTCAATGAAAACTAAGTTTACTACAATAAAAAAAAAAAAATGTTCTGTGTTTTGCATTTCATATAACATTGAGTGTACAGTCATTTAAATTAAATGGACAATTTAAACAAAACCACCTCAATACTGACTATTAAATCCTGTCCTAGATTCTAGTAATAAATAGTGGTGGTTGATTACCTACTTCAGTAGAAGTGCCTTTGAGAGAGTCTTGTCAGGAGTCCAGAGATGAAAAGCACACTTTTCTCTGAGTTTTGACCCTCTATAGAGAGCAAGGGTACCACTCAGCTGGTGAGGTCACAGCTCAGTGATGCTAGCTGTGAGGTCACTCAAACCTGGATACTGAATTAATTGATCAGTCACATGCCCCAGCACACTGCTAAACATTCCAATTAAAAAAAAATATATTTATATTCTTTCTAATTAGTGATGCCTTATGACGGGTCAGAGTTACCCCTTTGTTTTCAGGAAAACTTCCTAATGAGCTATTTCATCTATTTGTGAAATCTAACGGGTATCTGTCAGAAGCTGGTCTCTTCCTAAGAGGTCATAAAATGTAGCACTTTATGGCTAGTTTTCCTGGATTTCACAGTACGTGGGTGTTTTACAGTCTGTTACAACCTGGTATCTGAAGGAAGCTCTTAATTAGATTTTCCACTGGGTCATGGAGGGTACAATCCGTCCTTACCGCACTTTTAAAATCCCAGCTCCTATAATGTTCCTCTGCTGGCTGCCATATTTTCCAAGCAGACATTCAAAGAATCATACATCTATATCACAAAATAATACAGACAATAACAAGCAGATTGCTATCTGTCACAATCAGTACTTCTTGGGACATCTTGTAGACAAGGCATTCTAGAGCGTCCCTTTTCTTTGCAAGACTCCGAACTTATAAAATATACACATTTCCAGTGGTTGTTTTACTTCTTGGACAGAGCTGTTTTGCTGGCCGAACCTTTGTTCAGATGGCCAGTGAGGAGTGGGGGGCACATGTGGGGTTTGCCTGGAAAATGCTGGGATTTGAACAAATGGGTTTTTGTACTTCCCTTTGCTCCATATGTGTTAGTTTGAAGAATGGTCAGTTGCTTCGCTAATTTTAATAGGCAGGAGGTTAGACCCTTTTCTGCTCAAATGGAGGCCATCTCTAACGTAGAGATCTGATCACTACCAGTAAGTGTCCCTATTTTTGTTTTCCATACACAGTTTTTCCTCCACGTGTCTGGTGTAGTGGCTCTTCAGCCCAGTCCACAGCTGCCCCACACCGGCTCCCTCGCCTCTTTCAGCTACCTATCTGGTCTTAGGATTTCCCCACGAGATTTCATGAGAATGGAGGCAGGACAATTTAGCGTTAAGGGCACTGCGCTGCAAACCTAGAGACCTGGGTTTAAATCTCATCATCCCCCACTTGCATACTGTGTGACCTTGAGCAAGTCACTTAACTTCCTTCTGCTCCTAGGTCACACCTGGAAACAAGCTCTGGCTTAACGTGCCTTTCTTCCCCCTTTTCTCCCTCATGGCGAGGCTGGGAGGGAGGACGTTTCTCCCCCTTTCCTCTTTACAGCTTACCCAAGGCAGCCTCAGTAAGGTGACCAAGCGGCAGTGCAGGCATGGGATCAGCTGCACTGGGCTCCATTCAGCCATCTGGCACGCTTTTTTTGCCGCATCCCACTGTGGAGCTTCAGACTGTTGCATAGAGGTGCACCTGCCAGATGGTCCCCCACAGATCTTCTTCCCGGATATCTCTCATCAGGCCACTCCTATGGACTTGAAGCCATCAGGCACCGGGACCAAATGGAAACTTTTTGCTAGCACTCCACTAAGGGCCGCCCATGACAATGTCCGATGTTCTGCACTATATAAAGTGCGGCCCCATGCCCTTGGTTCTTTTTCCTGCCATCGACTATAGTCGCCAGACTCCACGGAGACCCATTCACTACCGTCGACCACCAAATCTTCGATTATTCTAAGTTTTATTTTCTCACCCTAGTAATCACATGTGATTACTGTTATCATGTATGTCAAGAACTGACTCCGCTAAACTTTCATTATGCGAGTGCAGTGGAAAAATCTACGACGACACTACACCTGCATCCACTGTCTTGGAAAGGTCCATAACATCGGGGCCTGTGAGATTTGCTTGAGCGTCAACCAGGCTACCCCGTGACACCATCAGAAAGCCCCACAGTCTTTCCTCCTAGAGCCGAAGGTGGCCAGAATGGAAAGGGAGCTCCAGGGAGAAGAAGCTTGTATGCATCATTGGTCCCATCCTTGAGCTTCCACTCCTCCAAGGCCTGAGAAGTCTTTGTGGAACACAAACAACAGGAGAGGAATAGAGTAAGGATTAATCCCACCACCCCCCCCCCCCGGGGTACGCCTTGGGCCATTTCACCTGGCATCTACTGCTGCAGCGTCATAGTCCACCTTGGCAGCAACATCTCCTGCTGTCCATATCCTCTTTCCCACAGGGTTGGCTTTGGCAGTGGGTCCGCTGGACCTCCCATTGCCACTGACTACCCATTAATGTTGGGGCTGCTTACTACCCTATCAACACTGCAAGGCACTCTGACGTCTGGATTTCATGCAACCCCTGCTGCTTGGACCTCTTCCTTATGGTCAGCTGGAAGTTGCACCCACCAGAATGCTATTGGCCAGCACTGGCCCATCAGTGTCTGGGCTCCAGCCACCCTCGTCTATGTTGCATGCTGCTACGTCGATGTCGGGGTTCCAACCTCCCCCAATGACATTCCAAGGTCCTCCTACAATGCAGGCCACTGTCAACGTGCCAACGGTGCTCTCCTCCTTTGTAGAGATACTGCAGTGCCTTGCGCCTCTTCTAAGTCGCACGACTGGGCCTACTAGACCGGCGCCCCCCCTCCGCCTGTTGACACCTGCCACGTCAACGTGCCCTGCTCGCAAGAGGGTGTCGACATCCTCACTTACTTCCTTGCACCCTTCAGAGCCCATAGATGAGGATCGGGGATACCAACCTGACCTCATCCCGCAAGAGGAAGGAGAACGATATGGATGGGTGTCCTCCTGACTGGTCCGACTCCACCATTTCCTCCAGGAGTGAGGACTCTACTTTGTATACCCCTGAGGTCTTCCCCCCCCCCCGGAATAACCCTCCTTCATCTGTGAGGAAGCAGCTACAAACTGCAATGGGGTTTGCTGCTGAGGAGCGCAAGACATTACCAGGAGAAATTTGGTAGAGTTTCTAGAACAAGCAGATTCTACCCCTCTCATTATACCTTCTCTATTGACTACAGCAGAGGATACCACCATGTTTGCCTGACACAGGCCAAGCTTGATCCCTGCCATGCCCAGAAAGGTAGACGAGATCTACCTGGCTCCTTCAGGAAAGCCTTTTCCCGGACCAACCTCAGGCTGATTCTGTGGTGATAAATGCAGCCCACGATAGGTCTAAGAGGCTTAAGCATCTCTGTCCTCTCCTCCGGATAAGGAATCAAGAAGACTGTATCTCAGGGAAGAGAACCTTTGCCTCTGCCACATTGAGCCTTAGAATTGCTAATTATCAGGCTCATATGGTCGGGTACCAGAATACTATGTGGAAAAAGGCTAAAGCAGCAGCCCAGGCCCTTCCAGAGGGCCCTCAGAAGCAGGAGATGCTCAAGGCCCTTCAGAGTGGGGTAGACATGGATAAACACCTGTTAAGGTCTACCTACGACATCTCTGATGCTTCTCTCAGGGCAACTGCAGCAGGCATCTGCCTGAAAAGGTATTTTTGGTTGAGGGTGTAAAGATTTGCTGCTGATGTCCAGCAATCCATTCTGAATGCCCCTTTCAGAGGTTACAAGCTCTCTGGGGCAGATGTGCTGATATCCTGACCTGAAAGCCTCAGGAAGCACGCTGAGATCAGTCCATTTCCTTTACCACACCCAATACAAAAGTAGGCAGAAAGTGCTCTTTCACAGGGTCACCAGTAGACCTAGGTCAGGGGCCAGACAGTAGAGCAAAAGCAGAGCCACCCTGCCTGCACCCCCCTCCTCTGCAGGTACCACCTCTAAAGCCCCAGAGGAGGTGCGGCTGTGGCCACCGGCCTTGCTTCAGCATGACTCCTTATTGGATCCCCCCCTCCCTGGCCCTCAATCCGAAGGACTCCGTAGAGGGTCGCCACTCCATCCACCTAGACCAGTGGGGGGAGAGAACAAATGCTTGGGTCTTGCAATTAGTGGAACAAGGTTATGCACTAGAACATCTGGAGTTGCCTCCAATTCCCTCAACTTATCCTCCAGCTCACATAGCAATGTTGCTAGAGGACTGCTGTACTCTGCTGCACAAGAGGGCCATAGGACCAGTTCCCTGGAAACGAGGAACAGGAGTTCTATTCTTATTTCTTCCAAGTCCCCAAATCCACAGGGGACTTGAGGCCCATTCTGGATCGGAGGGATCTGAACTTCTGTATTCAGTACAAGTTCAGGATGGTCACTCTGTAAGGCCTGCTGGCCCTTTCTGCAAATGGGGGACTAGAAATGCTCTCTGGACATGCAGGATGCTTATCTGCATATCAAGGTTTGTCCTCCCCACAAAAAGTACCTCAGGTTCCTGTTTCGGGGGGAGCAATACTAGTTCAGGGTATTACCCTTAGGCTTGTCATCTGCACCACGGGTATTTACCAAATGCTTGGCAGTAGTGGCAGCAGCTCTCAGGAGAAGAGGGACTTTATTTCCCCTCTCTAGGTGACTGGTTGCTCAAATCTCAGTCCAAGGAGCAACTGTCTCGCACCCTAGTGCATACCAGACAGATGTCCAGTGCCCTAGGGATCACAGCCTATCTGCCCAAGTCAGTCTTGACCCCCTGCCAGCATCTGCAGTACATAGGGGCAATACTGGACACTGCTCAGGGCTTCGCCTTCTTGCCCCAGGACAGGGCAGACCACTTGTACAGCAGCTGGGCCCGAGGTATCAACAGCAAGTATGTCAGAGCCAGGACCTAACTGAGCTTTTTGGGCCTGATAGCAGCAGCCGTCGTCATGGTATCTCTGGCCAAGCTGCACATGAGGATCCCTCAATGGACCATAAGAGTCCAGTGGGATCGGCACATTGATCTGGAACAGCAGGTTCCAGTAACCTCTCGTTCAAAAGGTGCTCCTATGGTGGATGGAACCCAGCAATTTGCTAAAAGGAGTCCTCAGCACAGATGCCTCTGGGCTAGGCTGGGGAGAACATCTGGGATCTCATTGGACACGAGGGACATGGCCCGGAGTGGAGACTTCCTTCACATAAACATTTTAGAAATGAGGGTCATTCTGTATGCTGTTCAAGCTTTCCAGAACCATCTGTCCCCAGAACATCTGCTGGTGCAGATGGACAACATCAGTGTAGTACACTACGTAAACAAGCCGGGGGGGGGGAGAGAGGACCCATTCATACCCCTGTGCAAGGAAGCGATCAGGGTCTGGTACTGGGCTTTAGAACATGATCTAAAACTGACTGTCTATGTTCCAGGCATCCAAAATGTACTGGCATGCAGGCTAAGCTGGTCGCAGTCTAAAATGCACAAGTAGGAGTTAGACCTTTTTGTGTCCCCACTCAAAGTAGAACTGCGGCTTTTCTGCTTGGTAGCTAAAGGCCCTGGAGTTTTCTGGTGAGACACGTTGTCCCTCTCCTGTTAAGGGAGGTTCATTTATGCCTTCCCTCCTTTTCCTCCGATTCAGAGGGTACAGCTCAAGCTTCAGATGGAGGGTGCCACTCTAATTTTGGTGGCTTCCTTCTGGCCTCATCAGATATGTTTTCCCTTGCTGTAGCAGTTGGTGGAAGTTCCAGTACCCCTGTCAGAGCAAGCCTTTGCACAGGGGCAGGAACAGGGAACCCTGGTCCTTCTCGACCTCTAATCACTCCATTTCCATGCCTGCCTCCTGAAGACCTAGCCATTGCAAGATTCAGTGTGTCCCCAGAGGTGGCCGATGTCCTAGTGGCTGCTAGAAAACCTTCCACCAGGGCCACTTATTCCATGAAGTGGAAGCGGTTTGCTTTGTGGGCCACTTCTCGCCAGTCTGATCCCTTCACCTGTCCAGTGAATAGTGTTCTAGAGTATTTATTGTCCTTGTCAGGTGCAGGACTGCAACACTCTTCTATTAAAATGCACTTGGCGGCAGTTTCAGCTTTCCATTTGCCTATTGATGGCTGTACGGTGGCTCAGCTAGAGGTGGCCCATACATTCTTGAGGGGCACCTTGCACTTGAAGCTTCTATCCACAGTCCAGTCCTGGCCTGGGACCTGAATTTTGTGCTGGAGGGATTCACTTGGGCTCCTTGTGAGCCAGCTGCGATTTGTGCGCTCTGCTTTGTTTATTGGAAAGCATTATTTTTAGTTGCTGTTACCTCTACTTAAGATTTCTGAGCTTCAGACTTATGTGTGAGCCTCCTTATTTGAGTTTCCTTAGTCAAGGTGTCTTTACAGACCAACCCTAAGTTTCTTCCTAAGGTAGTGTCTGAGTTTACTTTGAATCAAACTATCTACTTACAAGTTACAAGTTTATTTTCCTGAGCATGCCAATCTGGGGGAAGCACTGCTCCATACACTAGATGTACATAGACTGCTCGAATATTATGTTCATTGTACGAAGGAGTAGGACTGCAGGAAGTCTTTGCAGCTTTTTGTTTCTTTTGCCCCAGGGAAAGAGGGCGTACCAGTTTCTAAATGATTGGCCAACTGTATTATGTTTTATCAGAAGTATGGTAAGGAACTTCTGGGGTTGTGCATGGCCATTCAACCAGAGGCATGGCCACTTCAGTTGCCTGTTTCTGGAATGTCAGCTGCAGAAATTTGTGCTGCTGCCACTTGTACTGTAAACACTACATTCTTGACACTGCCTCTAGAAGAACAGCGGGCTTTGGCCTGGCTGTGCTTCAGGGTCTCCTTTCACCGGTGTATAGCCTCCAGCCACCTAGACTGTCAGAACTGCATGGGTGTGGCCTGGTGAAAGAAATATCCTTGAAGAAGGTGCAAGAATCTACACAAGAACAAGGGGCTTGATATGAGGCTGAAGGATGGAAGGCCCAGGGGTAACGTTGGGAAGTACTTTTACACTGAAATGGTTGTGGAGCTGTGGAACAGCCTTACAGCAGAAGTGGTGGGTGCAAAAACAATACGAGGGTTCAAGTGTGCATGGGATAGACATAAGGGTTTACTGAAGATGTGCAGAGCAGGAGAGTCACAGATCAAATAGGATCTGGAGCTGCAGCAGTGAGTAGAGAAATGGGCAGACTAGGTGGGTCGTATCGTCTTATCTGCTGACAGATTCTATGTTTCTATTAACAGTAGATCTTTAAGAGAATCTCTTTCATCAGTCCATGCCGTCCCACCCTCTGTCCTGCTTAGACTCTGTGCTTCTTTGCTCCTGTATGTCTTTCCAGGATGTACCTTCTGCTGTCTACTGTTTCTGGTAGTGGGAACCTTTAGTTCTCCCTCAGTTTCCCAGGAGGAAGTCCTCAGAGTATGATCTCCAGTAGGGAACTGAGGAGGGTGCAGGGCCACCCAAGTTTATATAGTGCAGGACATAGATGTCTGAAGTCCATCATGGGTGGCCCCTAGAAAACTATCAAAAGTTTCCTTGTGCCTGACTGCTATTGTTCCATAGGTGTGGCCTGATGAAGGAGAATCTCTCAAAGATCTACTGTCATGGTAAGTTTTTGCATAACTTTTCCTTCTGTACATACCACCCTGATGCTGCTGCAGCATAGGCCGGACAAGCATACCTCCCCACCGCAGTAGAGGAGAGCAGTGCATCGGACGCTTAATCCTCTCCTTCCACAATGACCTGGGTCCATTCCCAAATCCAGGTGGCCAGGATGGGAAAAGGTAAGGAGCAAGGTGCCTCAGCCCTCTTTGCCACCAGGCCAGCATTGGGTGTCCCAATTTCTAATGACTCTTAGGTTTTCACTAGCAGCCCAATTTCTTAACCAAGTATTTTAGGCATGGCATGCTATATTCTCGTGATAGTGCATGGGACTGCAAGAATTTCTGATATACAGTAGTAATATAACTGGTAGTCAATTTTTTCTATTGAGATGACCAGTTATTTCCCTTAATAACCATCCGGTTATTACAGCATTCACACATGCATTATCTGTTGCCAGTACAGTGGGAGACACTAATGAGCTGTGCTCTGGCTTCACACTAAACTGCAGCCTAAAAAAGCTGCTCATTCCGGGAGAAAGTTGATGCCCAGAAATAATATATAGATAGATGTTAGATAGGTGGTGGTGGTGGGGGGGGGGAAGATAACTATATGGCATGGGGTGGAGTGTTTGTACTCGAATTTATTACACACTGTCTATGTGATGCTGTTAAAAACCCATCGAGCTTCACTCTTGGTTTATGCAGCATGACACACCTCAGACGTGTGTTTAAATTCTCATGAGGCACACCACCCCATGCATTCTTCTCTCTGTTACTGAAGTTCTATTCGTTTCTCTCCCCCATCCCCCGAGAGCTATGAAGTTGGACCTAATGACTTTGTCTGGTGTTCTGCCCACATCATTAGTGCCTACATGAACCATGAGTACTGGGTCCTGGGTAGAGTTTGTCTGCTAAATCTGTGACATCCTTCATGCTAGCACCCCTAAAGCTAGAGACCACTGTATTGAATTAGTCATGCTCACATATGTTGGAGTCTGAGAACTTAAAACCTGAGTCTTCCCAGTGCATTTCCTTGTTTTGGGGAGATGACGTTACTGAGGATGGTAGGGATGTGATGCAGGAATCTCCATTTGGGATGTTAATTCCTGCAGGATTGCAATCTTTGTCCAGTACAGAAAATGTGTTTCCAGTGAGGGTGGGGGAGACTTGATGCTAGACCACTCTTCATCCACTCTTTACTCCTCTTATGTGTAACTGTTAACTAGTCTTCCTCTTGGGTCTCTACTTCATCCCTGGAGGTCCCTATTTTCTTTCGTTCCAACTCTGAGCGGTGTATATTGGGAAGGAGCCACACCCTTTTGTCAGTACAGTATATCTAGCATGGTTATCCCCAGCGAGCATTCTGGATGTCCACCTGGCAAACACAATTTTGCCTGGGGCACTGTGCAGGTAATGGCATGCAGATTATGGCCCATTCTTATATGTTGAACGTGGGTATTACCATAAATTAAGTGTTGTGAACAGTTTGAAGTCCTCATCTTCAGTGTCCTTACTAGAAATCCTTGCTGCAAGCCTCTGACACCAAAGTAAATTGCAGTCTTCCAGCAAATACCCAACAGTGTTTGTTTCCATGGTGGCACTTTGCTTGGAGTGGGAGGTCTGCCAGTTCTGTATGTTTAGTTTATTTACCTAAGATTGCCCAGCTGACGTGCAGCATCTCATTTCCAGTTGACTTCTGCTTCTGCCCATTTTCTCAGCTGTGGGTTTACCTGAGGTCACACAGTGAGTATTTTGGCTCAAGTGGGGTTTGAACCAGGATCTCCTGGTTCACAAGTCTGTTCTCTAACCTCTAGGCCACACTCCCTCTGTTAAAGGGGCACTGTCAGCTTGCCCTTTCGTTTTTAGCTAGATCTGGAAAGTGTCTCTTGGCGCACACCTATTAGCGATTCATTGTAAAATGTGCCCATATATAAGAAAGTTACGCCTTTTTATTATTTTTAGCAGTTTTGACTACAATAACTTTTTAGTCAGGCTGCCGGTAATTGACCCGCGTCCCAGAAGCACATCTAGGTTGGGATCGCGGGTCTGCAAGTAGGGCGGTCACGAAGTGTGAATATTTCAGCTTGGATTTAAGAAAGTAATTTGTAGTGCTTGCAGTGCTCGGTGTGCCATGGGAGATACCAGCAGCATTTTCTCCTACATAGGGGACCAGATTATCCTGCTTTTAGTGGTGGTATGTGAAAATTTGCACTGCGGATCAAGGCCCTTGGTGACCCGCAATCCCAACCTTAGATGTGCTTCCGGGACGCGGGTCAATTACCGGCGGCCCGACTAAAAAGGTATTGTAGTCAAAACTGCTAAAAAAAAAAAAAAAAAATAATAAAAAGGCATAACTTTCTTATATATGGGCACATTTTACAATGAATCGCTAATAGGTGTGTGCCAAGAGGCACACTTTCCAGATCTGGCTAAAAACGTAAGGGCAAGCTGTCAGTGCCCCTTTAATTGTAAGAAGATAATGACACGGGGTTGGAGCTGTGGTATTTGGGCCCTCTTGCCACTTGAGGTCACCCAGTTCTTTCTTCTGGAAGGCTCTGAGGCCTTGGTCACATACCACTTCCTGGCTGATCTTGTGTTTTATTCTGGGTGGGGAATGGTCATCTGCTTTTGTTCCTCTGCATCTCAAGGTTACCCACATTTTTTTTCCATTCCTGTAACCCCACTCTTGCTACCACCATTACTGTGTCTAGCACATAATTTGAGAAGGTGCAGGTAACTCTATTCAGAAATTGCCGGTGACACAAACTTGGCTGTGGGGTTGAGGTAATGGACACCAAGTCTGAAGTGGCCTGCTTGGTGTGTGTGTGGGGGAGTCCTTTCTAGCACTCCCTCTGCCCCATCTCTACAATGAGGGCATTATAAATTATGCCCACCTGAAGTAACATTGAGTTGTTGCCCACCAGTAAGGGCATTATTTGACCAGGAAAGCCTGCTGGATATTTCACGCTAATTGGTACAATTGGGAACCAGCCAGTTAAATAATACTTGTCTGTGTAAACTGTTAGATTCTTGTCATAGTAAATTGTCATCCTACACTGCCTACCAGTAATGTGCTCTGACTAGAGAAGATTTAGAGGTTTTATAATTCATTAGAAAATGGATGAGAAATGCTGGTTTGTGATTGGCCGACAGCATTCGCTAGCCATACATTTATCAGGTAACACCCCCTGGTAAACAAAAGAGGGCTGGTATTTGGCTTACACTTCCTGCTTGCCGCTTACACTGCAGTCCCTCCACTCTCCTCGCACTGAGCTATTCCTCTGGCATTTCTCTCACATCCCAGTCTTAACTGCGCTTAGAAATGGATTGTGTTGGGCCAGCACAGCCCATTTTCTAAGTGATATGGTGTGGGGTGTGGCGAATAAGTACCCTCCCACAGGCTACAGAGGCCCTCCCCATGCAGCATCTCGCCACACCCCTGGAGTGGGTGGGTATCCCCCCCCCAACACCCTGCATCCTGTTGGGTCTTATCACTTACTTACCACACTTGTTGAGATGGATGGACGGACAGACAAATGTCTGGTTGGACTTCTGAAGTTTCTCAGAAGATTAGCCTTTACATTGATCAGCGTTTCTAGTAGTGAAATCTAGTGATCAAAAGAAGTGTGATGTCTAGGAGGAGTATTTAATTCTGTCAAACTTATCTTCCTGACACCTGACTACCAACTTCATAGACTTAGTAGCCTGCCATGAAATCTGGGAACTTAGAGGACTGCAGTAGCCCAGTACAGATCACGACTGTAGTAGATGGCCAGATTAGGAATCATTACATTGGTGTTTGGCTAACATTAGCCTAATGCAAAAGAATGACATCTTGGTAGCCATAGGGTTTGTCAGTTTTCACCTCCTGCCCTAGGTTGTCAAAAAAATCCCTGCCTTCAGCATGACAGTAGAGTAAGAGCAACAATCTCATCCTTGAATTGAAAACTATGCAGATTAACCTTTTTTTTTTTTTTTTACTTTAACGTGGATGTGTGCTGTTTTGTTTTTTTGTTTTGTTTTTTTTTGTTTTATTTTTCAGATTTAATATCGGGTTCTTATTAGAATCCTAAGGTCTGAACAGTTGCAAGAAGCTCTAGTCCATCAAATGGGTTTTATATAGTTTTTCCATTTGGTCTCCCCATAGAGAATACTGGATGGGTAACCATGCAGAACCAGTGTGTTCTGCCACAGAGGGGTTAAATTCCTTGTGACCTTGAGAGCGAAGCTCAAGAAGTCCATGGGAATCGGACCCCGAGGTGGCAGAACTCGCTGGTTCTACATGGGGTTACCCATCCTGTAATGGTGTATGGTGCCCCTCAAATCATTTTACTAATAATTTTTGACTTTCTAAATGCACTTTTTATCACAGAGAAAAGAAACAGTCTCCCAAAGCTACGGCTTGTTCTTATGGTGAGTTGTGTGGTTGCCAGGGACTGGGCATCCCTACGTTAGCAACACAGACTCCCATTGGTTGCTGCTGTACTGTGGGAGGGATTTACAGGAAAAAAAACATGGTGGCAGGACGACTCGCTTAGCACACAAATGCACAGACAGAGGCAAAAATTCGTTAGTAAATCTATATGGAGCATAACTAGTTCATCCTGCATTTTACCTTGTAGTTAATGATCTGCTCCCTTGTCTGAAAACCACCGCGGCCATTTTTGGTGGTTATTGAAATAATATTGCCACGTAGTTTTCTGTCGCTGCTTTGAAAGCACGGCTCGAGATTTTCACTCTGAATGGAACGCTGTTCTGCATGTACGGTCAATACAGCTTTCCATTTTGTGTGTGTGTGTGTGTGTGTGTGTGTGTGTGTGTGTGTGTGTGTGTCTGAGCAGCATTTCAGTACGGTGGAAAAGCAAGTTAGAATAGTATTCCACCATACACCATAATAAGATACCCTCAGGAAAATGAAAAGTTTGAGGAAGTGGTCAGTAAATGTGATCAGGCCCTGTATACAGCAGTTGCTGACGTAATATAATTGCATCACTTTGCCATCCCCTGGCTAAGCAGCCATCACAAAAGATTAAGGGGGGTTATGAACATTAACCATAAAAGGAGAATTACAAATGTTCCAGTTCTTGATGATGATTTTTTTTTTCTCTTTAATCCTAGTTCTCCAAAGCGAATGCACACTTCCATAAACTCTTTCAAGAAGTTGCAGTGGAAGAGCCACTCAAACAAAGTAGGTATTAATAGTTGTGATTTCTTGGAAGTAATGATGAAAATTGGTCTCTGTTACAGTTGTCTAATTTGCTGCCCCATTATATAAAAAAACACTAACAAGGGCTTATCTTTTATTAGATGCAGCATGTAATGCGCACCATTCTCTTTAGTGTAATGCTTTTAGGCTATATTATACACATTTTGGCTGTAGTTGAGGGATATAATGGGGAAAATGTTGAACCTGAGGGAAGATGTGTAACCCCCAGGCCACTTTTTAACTAGTGTGCACGCGCCCCATTAAATATCTGGAAACACTGGTGCCCATATACTGGCATACCATTCACTTTAAAAACAGATGTGTACCACCCTTGGCATTGGAATGTATACCTGGCTCATTTTCTAGAGGAAGAGAGGGTTGGGGTACAGAAACAAATAGAACCTTGCGTAGATAACACAATCCAGGTCCTGGGAATAGGCTGCTAGGCATATGCTAAATCTAACCTGAAGGGGCCCCAGTAAATCCACACAACCAGCAGCAATAATCGGAATGTCCAGAACAGTGACTAGGATTGTGCAGTATGGCTTTATTAAACAGATGGAAAGTAAAAGCAGAAGTGGACCCCCAAGGGTCGGTCCAGGCTGGACAGATACAATTCACAAACTCTCCTTGCATGCAGTATAGTTCACAAACAGCAGAACATCTTCTTCCCAAATTCCCAAAAGGTGCATTAGTGGACACCTGGCCACGCGCATGGACATTTACTTCCAGTTTTCCAAATGGTGCATTAGTAGATATCTGGCCACGCACGTGAACATTTTCTCCCCATGAGTGTTTCAATGGGTAAAAGCCACACACTCAGAACTCCTTCGCACATCAGGTGCATTTTAGTGAAACTCTGTCCCCACCTCAACCTGCAGCTTGGCCACTTGCTCAGGTAAAAATACTGGTGCCCTTTACAAACCAGGAAGCCCTGCCTTGTGAACACTTGGATGGTGTTCCTCCCACCCTTGGCCCCAACCGACAGTCTATGCAATTCTTCAGGGTTACACCACTGAAACCTCCATGCCCCACTGAAATGCTAGAGGTCCCATACTTTAACTTCATCACTCACTGGGGTGACGAGAATAAACTGCAGTCACTTGGGTCCACAGTTTAAAAAAAGTACTTCACTCACTTGGGTGAAACTAGGGGCACCGACAGGTGCGTTCCAGCCTCATTAACGGGCACACGCACCCCAGACTATCGAATCCTCTAAGAACAATGGAGATCTAGTCTCCTAGAACAGTACTCACAGACGTTGTCCTGCCTACAGGGCATGGAACAACAGACCGAACAGAAAGGCACTCTCCTGGGTAACTGATCAAAACAGTTTCTTTCAAGTCCTATCCAAACAGCTGAAAACACCACAGAACATTCAGGGGATTGCCCATTGAGTCCACTGAGAACAAGCAGTTCCTTCCATTTCAGGGAGTAGAAGTCAGGAAATCCTGCTGTAATCCTTGTCTTCACCAGTTCACTGGAAGTTGAAAATGACACTCCATTAGGGTGAGAAATCCTGGGCCCTCTCTTCAGAGCCCGTTGGCAGTCCTTCTGCCACTCTCGCCTCCTCACTCATGCTCACTCACTCCAGACTGACTAACACTGAACTGAGCATTCTAAGCTCCCCAGAGCAGCTGTCCACAGAATGTGACTTGTGCTGCTGCGAGAGTTCTAAATGACCTAATCATTCTTCCCTCAGGATAGCGGAGTAAGCAATGATGTAATTATGTAAGGAACCCCTAATGAACTCCCTACCAGCTGCCTCCTAACTTCCTAACAGTAATACTGGTAGGATCCTAGTAACCAGGGGACTGAGTGGTTACAGATGTATTACCAGACAATGGTTATAATGCCGAACACTGAATGCTGATGGCAATATGACTATTGGAAGTCAGTAGACTATCCTGGGGGGGGGGGGTCAACGTTTTCACACTATATTCCGCAACTTCAGCCAATATCTATCAATTTTATTAAACGTTCACTGTAACCAGCTATGACATCTTACAGATCTTCAAGGATATCTTCATTAGACCACACCTTTGGAGCTATAAGCTATCGGCATCAGGACCACTTGGAAACTTTCTGCTAGCCGAGGGGCCACCCACAATGACTCGGTGTCATTGTGTATATAATGTGGACTGGACCCAGCACTCCTCAGTTCTTTCTGCTGCCATTGACCATCAGGTTAGGCAGGACAATAGCACCGGACATTCTGGTCATGTGACAACGTTTTGACTAATCAGAGAGCAATATTATGATCCAATGTTTAATAAATACCCCCTGAGGACATAGGACAAAAAGGGCCACTCGCCCAAAGATATTCTAAGAAATATTTTTATAACAGCACACTCTTGGAGGGTTGCCCAAATTCCCTATCATTTTGAAGATAAACCCCTTCATCAGGGTAAGGTCTAAGGCTTGCCTAAAAATATTTTATACATTATGAATACTACAGTACTTTGTAATCTCATAACCAGACTTATGTAAAGTCTCCACCAGTAAAATCATATTGTATATACATTTCTAATAAAAACATCGACTGTACCTCAAATGGATATGCCTGCGTAGAGCCCTGTATTTTGTGCACTCCTGTTTAAAACATAAGTACTACATTCAAAAGGGTTCTCCTATGCTCATAAATGCAACTGCTCTGTACTCTGTTTGCCCCCCCCATTAATAGCTGAGTACCTGCATACAGGTTATAATTTTTTTCCTCACACCAGCATTGGGCATCTACAATAAAATATGAACAAGTCTAAATTAAGGGTTAAGTGCAGAGGGCTGACAAAGTTCAGAAGCATCATTTCATTTCTTTCAGAACAAAGGCATTTATGTGGCTTCCTGGTTTTGAAGTCACGGCTCCTCTTGCCTGTTTTCTATGTACTGAGGGAGCACTGGCATTTTGGAAGAAGGCTCATGTAGGAGCACTTCTTAGTGGGTGTCAGAGTATCTGCCAACATGTCACGGTACCTGACATCAGGGGAAGTGCCTGACGGTGTCAGCAGAGGCCACACCCCTGCTGTGCTCCCAGCAAGCTGTTGCAGCTTCCCCTTATGGCAAGAACTTTCTCTACTGCCAACTTAGGATAACAGTTTTCTCAATGTTATAAACAATGTGCAATCAATATATAAAGAAATTCCACTCATGATCCCTGTTCAAATATAGAAACGTAGAATCTGATGGCAGATAAGGACCACTTGGCCCACCTAGTCTGCCCATTTCCCTACCTAACTGATAAGCTGCAGATCCTAGTTAACCAACAGCCTTCTTCCTCCTACCCCCCACTAGAATTGCCTTATGTCTGTCCCATGCATTCTTGAATTCCCCCACTATTTTTGATTCTGCGACCTCCTCAGGAAAGCTGTTCCCTGCATCTACAACCCTCTGTGAAGAAATACTTCCTCACATTACCTCTGAGCCATCCCCCCTCTATCGTCAAATTGTGCTCCCTTGTTCTTGCACATCTTTTTTTCTGAATGATGCTACCTTCTTGGACTTTGATTTCCTTGAGGTGTTTGAAAGTTTCTATCATGTCCCCTCCCTCCTTTCCTCCAGGCTATACATCTTAAGCTCCTTTAGTCTTTATTCATGTGTCTTCTGGTGCAGACTCTGCACCATTTTGGTTGCTCTCGTTTGGACAGCCTCCACCCTTTCTTTCTTTGCGGAGATAGGGTCTCCAGAACTGTACACAGTACTCCAGATGTGGTCTTACCAACTGTCTGTACAGAGGAACAACAACTTCCTGTTTTCTACTGGTGATGCCTCTCCCTGTGCAACCCAGTATCCCCCCAGCCCTCCTTACTGCCTTCTCACATTGCTTGCCCACATTTAGGTCATCTAATATGACTACCCCCAGGTCCCTTTCCATTTTTGTTGTATCTCACCCCCCATTGCGTACTCTTCCCTGGGTGTTTGTTTCCCAGGTGCATTACTTTGCACTTCTTGGCATTGAATCTAAGCTGCCATACATTTGATCATTCCACCAGCCTTGCCAAGTCCTTTTTCATCCTTTCTACCCCACCTTGCATATCAACCCTGTTGCAGATCTTTGCCTCATAGGCAAAGACATACTTTTCCTTCCAGTCCCTCTGCAATGTCACTTATATAGACATTAAAAAGGACCGGCCCAGTACTGAATCCTGCAGTACCCCACTAGTTACCCCATTTCTTCACTGTGGACTCCATTTACTATTACCCTCTGTCCTGTTGTCCAGCCAGTGTTTTACCCAGGCTACCACTCTGGGACCCACTCCCAGGCTGGCTGACTTGATTATTAATCTTTTGTGTGGGACTGTGTCAAATGCCTTGCTAAAGTCTAGGTAGGCCATGTCCACAGCCCCTCCCTGGTCTACTACTTTTGTCACCCAGTCAAAGAAATTGATTAGATTTGTCTGACATGACCTTGCCATTGTGAATCCATGCTGACTTGGGTCCTGTGCCCCACTGGCCTCTAGGTACTCAACAGTTCTTTACTTCAGAAATGATTCCATCATTTTCCCTACCACTGAGGTCAAACTGACGGGTCTGTAGTTTCCTACCTCCGTCTTGCATTGCTTGCACTCGGTGCCTGTCATTGGCTGCAGGGTAGGAATGGGGGGGTGGAATGGCATGAGCATTACAGCTCATATATTCTATATGAATACAAAGAAAAGAGCGAACTACTTATAAAAATAACTAAGTGAAGTGTGCAGTATGGACCTCTGGTTGGGAGGTAGGGTGAGGACAAAAGGGGCAGGGGAAACTGAATAGTAAATGCATAGATCATCTATTTAGCATAGCTCGTCTGTTTAACCAGAAAAAACAGATTTATACCTGTGTGAATCGCTTGCTGGAGAACATCCTATTAGGGTAAGCATGATACCAACAACCAGTTTTATGAGCACCAAATTCTTTACCTACCTCCGGGCTAATAGTAAAGAGAAAATAGACCACAAGAGGGACATGTTACCATTTCACTGTCCTGTGTTTAAACAAACATTTGTCAATGCCGAATGTTGTCTTGCTGGTATTAGTGCAGGAGTTGGAGAGATGCATAATAGGAATGGCAGTGAAGTATTGAACTGACACCAACCCCGCCCTGCAGACAGACGGGCATTGGGGTGTGCCTTTGGGTCGTCTGCCATAACGCTCACACCATTTCACCTCACCCTACCGACACTGACAAGTGTTGTGTGCCTTGGGGTCTTCAGGCCTTACACTCCCCTCCTTCCATAAGGAAATATGCTGAGATGGGTGCAGTATAGGGGAATGGGATGAACTTTGGGGCCGAAGACTCCCAAAGCACACCTCAATGTGGGTCACTGGCTGCAGGGTGGGGATGGCGGTGGAATGGCATGAGCATTACAGCAGATGATCCCAAGTCACACCCCTGAAGCCTGTCTGTCTCTACAGAGTGGGGCATTACGGTTGGAAACCCTAACGCCCCAGGCGTTTGGTATTTTCACTGCAAATTTTCAACATGGGCTTTTGTGATCCCACCTCATGAACAGTGGCACTATCAGTTCGTTAGCCAAAAGGTGATTTTGTACAGCAGCGCCATTTGGTGTCACAGGTGCGATAACGCATTTCGGGCTGAATGTGAAAAATGACTGCTGTACTGTTCATAAGAAGCTATGAAAAATGGCAATATTGAAAATCTGGAGTGAAAATATTAAAAATTGTCGAAGTTACGAACATGTGTGGAATCCGTGCAATGTGCGCTCATAATGCAGCCATTTTTGGGGATTGTTATCAAATTTGTAACATAGGTTTTTTTGTGACTCCCACCAGGAGTAGTGGCACTGTCATTTGTTAATTGGTCCCAAAAGGTGATCTGCGTAGTGACCGTAAAATCACTTTTCAGGACCGAATAACAAGATGACAGATGTTCATGAGGGTGGGGTCCCAGAACCCCATGTTGAAAATTTGGAGCCAAAATTCAAAATGGCTAAGATATCCACCTAAGTTGAACCCCAAATATTGATGCCATTATATAGCTTACCAGCACTTCTTCATTTTGCAGTTCGGCTTTGAAGAGTCCGGACGCATCCCACTACAGACAATGCGCAGCGCTGGACCTCCGGAGGTAAGTATGGGGTGAAGGGGGTACGGGGAGTTGGGGTGCACAGAGGGTGGGTGCAGGTTGGGGGAAGGGGTGCCGGGGACTACGAGGGACAGTTTTTTAATTTTTACAGGGAAAAACCAAAAACTGACATCGAAGGATGATTTTCTTTCTTTATGGGTGAACTGAAACAATGGGCACACTGGGGAGGTCTCTTAGTGTGCCCCATGACTTTCGAGGGAAGGGGATGCTGGGCACACTGTGGTGGGCTTCCCAGTGTGCCTCATATAAGTTTAGAGGGGGGCTGTTGCCCAGGCCCTGCTGGCAATGGAAGTGTGTGAGGGAACATGCCGAAACAGGGGACTGGCCACCCCCGATGTCGGTATGGGGAGTGTGTGTGGTGAACAGCAGGAGCCACCATGTTTATTGAAATGTTTCACCAGGAAAGGCATGTTGGGGAGGCATGTCATCTGCTGCTGCATGACGAGCTTGTCTCTGACTGCAGTGGCAGATTTCTTTCAACTTGGTGGCACTAGCATGCTCACTAATTGGAGGATGAGGGGCGCACCTACTAAAGCATGCCCTGCATTCGCCAACACTGACAAACCTCTGAGTGTACTCCCACAAGATGTTGCTTGCGCCTGCGTGCAAGACAACATAAAAAGGGAGCGGGTGTGATTTGAAAAAAGGCAGATAATACAGAATGTTAAGCAATTTTGAGACTAATTGCATTATTATATATTTCAAAGTGTAGGGAGCCAAGTCTGTGCAGTCATTCAAACCAGATCTATCGTCTGTGGTCTGGAACCAGTCTATATAAAATGTCTCTGTTAATAGTTTCCATTCACGAGCACTTTCTCTTCTTCTAGTTTGTACTTTTTCCATCCCAAAAAAACATACATTTGATGATGTACTGTATGTCATTTCGGTTAAAAATGCCTAACTATACAGGGGATTCCTCATTACCCCTATGTATGCCCCCCTTGTGCTCCCCTACTCTGGTACATAGTTCTTTATTAGGCTTACTAATATATCGGGTCACAGGGGGCATTTGATCGTGAAGATCATCAGTTGTCTGACCATGGGGGTGAAATCCTCTATGATCACAGATTCTCCGTTACTGACATTGTAGATGCTTTAAATTTGTAAATGTTTGAATAGTTAATGCAGCGTCCACATGGGTAATTGCCCCTGATATCTATTTTAGATAGAAAATGTTCATCCCCTAGGAATCATGTTATCAACGTGGACTAAGCGGTCCCTGATATTCTTAGCCCTTTTGGCCACTAACAGGGATTTGTTAGCAAATACCCTTTGACTTTCTGCAGTGATTTGCAAAGTTCTCCAGTTTGTTTTTTAATCCACAAGTGTTTATCTCCAAAAGAGTCATTGTAGATACTTGCCATCACAATGTGTTCATTGTCCTTTTGATGTAGGCTATGTACTCTGTCCAGTAGAAGGTGGTCTTTCTCCATTCAGGCTGCCCTATCTCTGGCATCCTCCGCACATGTTTTGGATACTGTCTTGCCATAACCTCTCCAAAATATCCTGTGCTGCCTGTTTATATTCTTCCTGGTCTGTGCTATTTCTTTTATCTTGCTGAAATAGTTGGTAAGGAAAAGTATTGACCAAATTCCTTGGGTGAAAGCCATCTGCCATTAGAGAATGTTTGCTCATGGGCTTATGGTGCAACCTAGCACACAACCTACTTTCTTGTATATTCCTGTTTTTAGAAAGTTCACTGCTTCTGTACTGTCGTTCTTTTCTAAATAACTTTCTGTTGATCTCCCCCGGCCAGCTGCAGTCCTTTTCGGAGCCCAGGGCAACCCCAACCCCATCATCCTCATAAATCTCCCAGGGCTCAACTTCCATAGGAGGTAGCCCTGTGGTACTCTCCCCATGACTGAGATCCTCGGACTGGACCAGTTCCCTCAGGTACACTTAATTGTTGCTAAAGTGAGCCTGGGTCAGCAGGATGTGGGGACTGTGGGTCACCCAGAGCCCTCATGGTGGACAGCTGCATTTTGGCACCAACCCCCCCCCCCAACGCTGGCTGACAGACATGCTCACACAAGGTACGTTTGTCTATCCAGCCAGTCAGCTGTCCCCAACCCCAAGACTGCACTCATGCCTGCATTGCGACCCGTGGTCACCCAGATGGCGGTCGCGCGGTGGCACTGAGCCCCCTCCCTCCCCAGAGATGTTCACTCCTCCTTCGTTACATAGAAACATGGAAGTTGTTAGCAGATGAGGACCACTTGGCCCACCTAGTCTGCTCTAAATTCCCTACCTATAGTGCAACTGGAGACCCTTCTTGAACTCAGGCTTACCCCACTTGCTTCTAAGATTCCCTTGTATCTATCCCATGGATTCTTAAATCCTGTGACCATTCTAGCCCCCACCACTTCCTCTGGGAGGCTGTTCCAAGTGTCCACCACCCTCTCCATGAAGAAGACCTTCCTCATGTTTCCTCTGAACTGCCCCCCTCCGGCTTCATATTGCAAACCCTTGTCCTTGAGCATCTTTTCTTTGGAAAATGCTCCCTTCCTTTTTTATTTATTTTATTTATTAAACTCTAGGATTACAAATACCTTTGAGCAGGAACTTCTCATGTACAAAGGTTCCACGTCAAAGGATATAGGGTAACAATCATACAAAGGTAAACAGTAACAATCTTAACACAAATAGTTGCCTAAACATAATATATACAGTAAAGAATGGAGAGAGAGAGACAGCATACGCAAGATTGAACCAGTTTTCAGAGTGAACTATATATGGGATAGAATGGAGTTAGCAGGCTAAAGGGCCATTGTTGGAGGGTAGAGGTGGATGGCAAAAGAGTGGAGTGGGTGGTCTAGAGGCCTGGTGGAGGAAATTGCCAGCTGAGAGGGGAATGATGGGGGAGAGGGTGGAGGCTGGTGAAGAGTAGAGTGAGACAGTACAGCCGGTTGCAGGTCACAAACGACTAGGGTTGAAGAGATATCCGTTGCTTAGGAGAAGCAATCTCATTGTGTGGTAGAGGCGTGGTATAGTCGTAGCTGCCTTTTAAAGGGACCAAGTGTCACAGCTGCAAGTGTTTCATTGTTAAGGGTATTGTACCACTGAGGAGCCCTGTGCATGAATGACCTCTGACCCAAAGTAGTCCGGCATCTAGGGACCTGGAAGGTCTGTTGAGCTCTACATGTAAGCTGGGTGCTGCTGTAGGCAGTAAGAAGTTTTTGCCACTCCTGGTGGCATAAGCCCGAGGATAACTTTTTTGGTGAGCAGACAGGTCTGGTACTGTATTCTACTAAGGAGTGGTAGCCATCCAGCCTGGGCATATAGGTCACAGGTGTGCATAAGGCGGGCGGCACCCGTTAGGAGCCTGCAGGCTTTATTGACTGTCACGGATATCCTCTGGAGAGCAGTAGGGGAGGCAGAGCCATAGATGACTAGCCCATAGTTGATAATGGAGATGACAGAGCTCTATATGGCCAGCATAAGGGCTTCATGGGTCAGGTAGTGCTTGTGGAGCAGGCCAATCCATATATTTGCAGCCTTAGCTACATTACCGATGTGCTGCGAGTAAAAAAAAAAAGTGAGCTGTCCAGGGTGATGCCAAGGTATTTAAACTCAGGAACCAGTTCAAGTGGGGCCCCCGCATGGTTCTTGATGTTGAGGGACAGAGGTTTGTACTTGCTCCTTGGGTTGTAGAATGTCATGACCTTGGTTTTGCTATAGTTCAGTACAAGTTTGCATGACTTAAACCAATCTTCAACGTGCCTGAAGTCGCACTGTAGTTGACTCTCAAGTTGACTAGTATCCCGCTTCCTAGTAAACAGTACTGCATCATCCACATAAAGTAATATTCTCTGACAGATGCTAGGGAGACCATTAAGAAAGAGGGAAAAGAGTAATGGCCCCAGTATTGACCCCTGGGGGACACCTGAGAGGACTGGTTTTTCATCAGAGGTGACTCCAGCAATCTAGACGCATTGGACCCTTTCCCCTAGGTAGCTAGCAAACCAGGGTAGTGCATCACTGGAGAGCCCGAGTGGTAAGTTGATCGAGTAGGAGTGGGTGGTTAACGGTGTCAAAGGCCTTAGTTAGATCAGTGAATACTGCCCCCTCCCATGTTCCTTGGTGGAGGGTGTCATGGAGGAAACCGGTAAATTCCAACAGTGCCGTGGTGGTACTTTGTCCTTTTCCGAAGCCATGCTGTTCTGGGCATTGGATTTCATATTTGTCCAGGAACTCTACAAGCTGGTCAGAGACTATTCATTCCAGGGCTTTTGATAAAGGGGGGGGGGGGGAGGATGGAGATGGGCCTGTAGTTGGTGTGCAGTGACTTGTCTCCGCTTTTGTGCACAGGTGTGATAGTTGCCTGTTTCCAGAGTGATGGGAATTGACCCAATCTCAAGGATAGGTTAAAGATCTTAGTCAGGGGTTCAAGGATCTCATCCAGGACTAGTGCAAGCAATTTCAGGTCAAGGGAGTCACCACTGTAGCCAATTTTGCTGATGGCCTTGTGTGTGTATATAGGTTCTGGCTAAGTGCATTGGGATCGCTTTGAAGAAGAACTGCAGAACAGAGTGCGCTTGGGGCGCACTGGTAAAGGTGGAGTTGGAGGTTGGGGCATTGAAAAAGTCAGGTGGAAGGACACTACTCAGGTTGGAGAACGCGTTGTTGAACGTGTTGGAGATGGTACTTGGGTCAAGCGTAGGTGTACCATCAGTGCTGAGCATTGTGGGTGGTGCTTTAGCATCCTTGCCTGTGAGGTCCTTCAAGTTATTCCAGAAATGTTTCCCATCACCCCAGGAGTTGGAAAGTGCCTCCCTAAAGTATTTCCTGTACCGTTTTTATTCCCGTGAGGTATTTGAATGTCTCCATCATGTCCCCCAGTTCCTTTCTGTCTTCTAGGGAGTACATATTTAAATCCTCAAGCCTTTATTCATAGGGCTTCCAATGCAGGCTCTGTGCCATTTTGGTTACCCTGTTTTGCGTCGCCTCCACCCGATTCATGTCCTTTCAGAGGCTGGGCCTCCAGAACTGTATAGAGTACTCGAAGTGGGGTCTCACCAGCGATCTATACAGAGGTATTATTACTTCCCTCTTTCTGTTGGTGGTACCCCTTCCTATGCATCTGAGCATTTTGCTAGCCTTTCCCACTGCCTTGTCACACTGTTTAGCTACCTTCAGGTCATCAAAAATGCTAATCCCTGGGTTTGTTTCCTGTTTTGTGACTAACACTCCTCCCCCCCAGTTGGCACATTGCCCCAGGTCTTTGTGCCCTAAGTGAATGCTTTTGCACTTTTTTGCATTGAATCTTAGCTGCCAAACATTGACCTTTCTTCTAACTTCTTTAGATCCTTCCTCATTCTTTCAACCCCCCGGCGTGTCTACACAGGTGCAGATTTTTGTGTCATCCACAAATAGGCACACCTTCCCCTCTAGTCCTTCTGCAACGTCTCCAATAGACATTGAAGAGGACTGGGCCTAATACTGACCGCTGTGGCACCCTGCCCTCCCCAGTGTCAGGGTCGGACTGGCCCACCTGGAAATTTCCAGGTGGGCCCCCCTCAGTTGGGTAAGTAGTTACCTTCTGAACTCTGAAAAGTTTTGCATTTATCTTCTTGTTTCTAATTAAAAGGGATATCTGGGACACTGTTGATAAATGTAAGATGCAAACACAGAGCTAGTGTATCAGATTGAAGTGGAATATTGATATGAGTGTATCATCCTGGGCCCTCCTCTACTGATTTTCCAGGTGGGCCCTTGTATCTTCTTTCCAGAAGGGCCCTCTGTACCCCAGTCCGACCCTGCCCAGTGTGTACCCCATTTATCACCACTCTTTGGCTTCTATCACTAAGCCAACTCTCCACCCATTTTACTATTTTAGGACCTATTCCTAGGCTACTCAATTTGTTTACCAGCCTTCTATATGGAACGGTGTCGAAAGCCTTGCTGAAATCCAGATAGCCACGTCATCCATCCCTCCCTGGTCCACGCACTTTGTTACCCAGTCAAAGAACTCGATCAGGTTTGTCTGGCAGGACCTCCCCCTGGTGACTCCATGTTGCCTCAGATCTTCTAGACCTCTGGTAACAAGGTATTCTTCAGTCTTTTCCTTAAGTCGTGATTCCATAACTTTACCCACTACTGATGTCTGGCTGACCAGCCTGTAATTTCATGCCTTCTCCATATTTCCACTTTTGTGGAGTGGGACTACATCTGCTCTGCTTCAGTCCCCCGTACCTCCCCTGTTTCTAGTGACCAGTTGAACAGGGCTGTCGGAGGTGCAGCCAGCTCCTCCCTGTGCTCCCTCACAACCTGGGCTGCAACTCATCTGGACCCATTGCCTTGTCTACATTTAACTTTGACGACTCCCTTAGGACTCTCTCCACTGTGAAAGGGCTGGTGCTATGTTTCTAGGTCCACCTCCTTATCCTTTATTCTCTCTTCTTGTAACAAAGGCCCGTTTCCTACCCCCTCCTTCGTGAATACTGAACAGAAGTATTTTGTTAAATATGTCCACTTTTTGGTGGTCCTCTTCTACAGAAACCCCCTCTTCCCCTTTCAGTCTTCCTATCCCTTCCTTGGACTTCTCTTTTCACTAATGAAGCTAACAAATGTTTTATCCACCTTTTTTTGCTTTTGCGCTCCTAACTGCCTTCCCTGCCTCCCCTTGTTTCTCCTGATAACTTTTCCTTTGTGTTCTTTTGTAGTTTCTGAAGACTAGTTTTTTTTACTCTTATTTTTTCTGCCACCTCTCTAGAGAACCATAGAAACATAGACTTTGACGGCAGATAAGGACCGCTAGGCCCATCTAGTCTGCCCATTTCCCTACCTACAGGATAGGCCGCAGATCCTAGTTAACCAACAGCCTATATCTTCCTGCCCCCCACAAGAATTGCCTTATGTCTGTCCCATGCATTCTTGAATTCTCCCACAGTTTTAGACCCCACAACTTCCTCAGGAAGGCTGTTCCATGCATCCACTACCTCTCTGTGAAATAATACTTCCTCACATTGCCCTGAACCGCCCTCCTATCTTTAAATTGTGTCCCCTTGTTCTTGCAAGTCTCTTTTTCTGAAAGATGCTACCCTCTTGGACTTTGTTGATTCCCTTGAGGTACTTGAAAGTTTCTATCATGTCCCCCCTCTCCCTTCTTTCCTCAAGGGTATACATATTAAGCTCCTTTAGTCTCTCCTCATACGGCTTCTCTTGCAGACCCTGCACCATTTTAGTTGCCCTCCTCTGGACTGCCTCTATCCTGTCTATGTCCTCGGAGATGGGGTTCCAGAACTGGACACAGTATTCAGATGGGTCTCACCAACTGTCTGTACAGAGGGATAACAACTTCCTGTTTTCTGCTGCTGATGCCTCTCCTGTACATCCCAGTATACCCCCAGCCCTCCCTATTGCCTTCCGCATTGCTTGCTAACCTTAAGGTCATCTGATATGATTACCCCCAGGTCCCTTTCCTGTTTTGTTGTTGTTACTACCTCCCACCCATTGTGTATTCTTCCCTGGGTTCTTGTTTCCCAGGTGCATTATTTGCACTTTTTGCATTGAATCCTAGCTGCCATACGTCTGACTATTCCTCCAACCTTGCAAAGTCCTTTTCATCCTTTCCGCCTCCTTGTGTATCAACCCTGTTGCAGATCTTTGTGTCATCTGCAAAAGCATACTTTTCCTTCCAGTCCCTCTGCAATGTCACTGATGAAGACATTAAAAGGACTGGACCCAATACTGAACCCTGCGGTACCCACTGGTAACCACCCTTTCTTCAGAGTGGACTCCATTTACAATTACCTTCTGTGTCCTGTTGTCCAGCCAATGTTTTACCCAGGCTACCACCCTGGGACCCACTCCCAGGCTGGTTAATTTGACTAATAATCTTTTGTGTGGGACTGTGTCAAATGCCTTGCTAAAATCTAGGTAGGCCATGTCCACAGCCCCTTCCCGGTCTACTACTTTGGTCACCCAGTCAAAGAAATCTATTAGATTCGTCTGACATGACCTTCCCATAGCGGTCTCTCTTTTTCTCTTGCTCTTGCTGACTTGCCAGACAGAGTTTAGTAGTTTTTTCAATTCCCTCTTATTGTAGCCCACTGTTATTCTACTCCCCCTAGTTTCTTTATACCTGCTAGGGCATCCCTGAGGCATTCTCCTAGTTTCTTAAACCTGACCCTTATGAAATCCAGGACCTTCATCCTAGTGTGGTTTCATTCTGGCCCTGTTATGTTAAACCCCACCGTCCGGTGATCACTGGTCCCCAGGTAGTCCCCCACTGTGACGTCAGCAATGCTGTCCCCATTTGTCAGTACTAGGTCCAGCAATGCCCCCTCATGAGTGGGTTCCTTAACCAGTTGCCTGAAAAATGCCCCTTGAAGAGAGTCCAGGATGTCCCTATTCCTGTTCGTTGCAGCAGCGGTGAGGCTCCAGTCCATGTCCGGCAGATTGAAGTCCCCTACTAGTAACACTTGTCCCTTGCGAACCATCTTATGGACTGTTTCCAACATTTCCTTATCCAGTTCCCCCCGTGATGGAGGACTATAGACCACCCCTGTGCAAAGAACCTCCCCCTTTCTTCTTTTCCAAGGTTACAGATAGCACTTCTGCGCCTTCCTTCCCCTCCTGTATTTCTGTAGCCTTTATGTTCTTTCTTGCATAGAGAGCCACTCCTCCTACTTTTCTTTCTACCCTGTCTTTCCTAAACAGATTATGGCCTGGTATAGTCACGTCCCAGTTCTGGTTTTCATTAAATCTGGCTTCTGTAATGGCTACTAAGACCAGGTCAGCTTCTGCCTTGGCGGCCTGCAAGGCTGCAGTTTTGATGCCCAGACTGCAAGCGTCGGCACACATGGCTCTCCAGATAAACCACAAGTCCATCGGGGAATCGAACCTTGGTCTCCCGCATGACAGGCAGGGATACTCCTCACTATACTAATGAGGATTATAGGTTGGCCAGCCCTCCTGCACAGGCTCATTCCCAAACCCGGATCATTGGCATCGCAGACAGTAGCACTACCGCTGTGCTGGGAGGCAGACATATTGTGGTTATTTATAAATTTCAAATATTCTATTCTGGAATTTAAACAATCATGGAATCTCTCCAAATCTACCTTAGTATCCCTCCATATTAATAAAATGTCATGAACAAAATACTTCCAGACAAATATAAATCTGTTATAGATTGTGAAATATGTGCTAACTATTCAGTTTCCCTTGCCCCTTTTGTTTCACCCTCCCCTCCTGACCTCCCAACCAGAGGTCCATATTGTACAATCCACTAATGGCTATATTTATAAGTGGTTTCCTCTCTCCTTTGTATTCCTATGGAATAGTTGAGCCTTAGGACATGTTTGAACAGGGATCATGAGTGGAATTTCTCTATTTACGGACTGCACATCATTTATTACATTGTGAAAGTTGTGTTTATCTGAAGTAGTCCTTGCCAGAAAGGGGATCTGTGACAGCTTGTAATGTAGCTATTTTGCCTTCCAACTGGCCCAGGCAAGGGGGGGTACAGTGCTGCCACTGCTGCTTGTGCATCCTAGACAGGGCAGGGCTTTAATTTCCCCTCCTGTGCTGCCTGTAGGCAAATTTCACTTGAGTGGTGGTTCATGGAGGCATGGTGTTAATGTACTAAATCTATAGGAGAAGCAACTTGGTTGTGAAAAAAGAAAATTTGCGGGGGAAAAAAAAACGGTGCTGTCTTGGAGGCAGTGCTGCTCCTGGAGCGACTTTCAGGCCAGAAAAGCTACACGGGCGTGACAGCTTGTTGGAAGCATGGTGGGGGCATGGCCTATGCCGATGCCATCTGACACATGCCTATTGCTCTCCCAACACCGAATAGGAAGTGCCCCAATACAGATCTGCTTCCAATCCCCAGTGCTCCCTCAGTACATAGAAAACAGCAGATTGGAGCCTTGACTTCAAAACTAGGAAGCCAGATAAATTTCTTTATTCTGGAAGAAACTGAATCATGCTTCTAAGCTTAGTCTGCCTTCTGCACTTAGACTTGCTCATATTTTATTACAGAAGCCCAACGCTGGCATGAGAAAAAAATATAACCTGTATGCAGATACTTAACTACTATATTCTGTGGGTACACTGGGTATGAGGGATGGTATTTATCATGCATGGTGGAACCCTTTTGAATGTAGGACTTAAGAAGGGATTATCCATCAGAGGCACAGTCTGGTGAGAAAGTTTATATATGCTATATAATGTTATAACATGGGTAAGAAGGACGCAGCAATCCAAGTAGTGGAACAGCACCAGGTGACCGTGCATTAAATGCTTGTATAGGCACACTTGATGTGATGGTCCCTGAAGCAGTATCCTGGAGCAGTGTGGCACTCATTACTTCCTGGCAAAGTGGGATGTGAATGGCAGCTATTTTAAAGCAGCTGTGAAGCGAGAGTGTGCTACACTGAGGTCTCAGGGGCTGGTATTGCACCAATGGTTATAACCTCCCCAGGTAGTGACAGCCTGTCCTGTGTGACCATCTGTTTCTTCCCCCCAAGGCAGTGAAGTCGGCCAGCAGTCTGAGCTAAAACACCTGTTACAGCCTCAGCAAGTAATGATTTTCTTCACTGCCCCTTGGCAAAGACACCTGCAGCACAGGAGGCATCCCAATGATAATATGCCTTAAAAGGAGTTTTGCAGCCACTCCCTGTTGGTCTGTGTGTCTCCGCAGCTCACAGTGACTTCAGTGAGGAAATAAGTGTGGTTGTAAGATTCTCAAACAACTTCTGTAGTATTCTTAATGTGTACAATGTATTTTTGAGTGTCTTCTCTCCCCCCTTTTGTTTGTGTTAATTGTCAGGATTTCTGGCCTCTCAGTCACCTTTCTCTGAATAGTGCAGGAAAGTTGCCCTCCTAGAGGACCCCCAAAAAAAAAAAAAAATCTAGAGATGAATTCCCTCCTAAACCTTTCCAGGCAGGGTATTTCAGGAAAGAGACCGAATAAATCTATGTGCACAGAAGGGGGCCATTCCATAGGAGACACATTTGGCTAAGAGCCTTTCATCATAAAGTGTTGTATAGGAGAGGTAGTGTGTACTGTAAGCGTACACTGTTCCACGGCATACATAAAGATGTGTATTAATTAAGCTGCTGTAATTTGTGTAATGTTTGTTTTTTAAACCTGTTCAGCGCCTTGGTTTTGGAAAGGTGCCATAAAAATAGTTTTATTATTATTATAATGGTAATCTGGAGTGCATTGCTGTGTTCAATGGGGTCCTGCTTCCCCTACCCAGTATTACAGCTAAGTGCACTAAAGCACAGGGAGGCCAGACACTTTGTTGTACTGTAGGCCGTACTGAGTCGGTGGGTGTAAATCTGCAATCTCTTGTTTCACTGTTTGGTATTCCTTACATGGCCTTCCACTTTCTAAATGCAAGAAGCATAAATGTGCATGATATGTGGCCTCATTTAAGACAATGTCCGTTATTGCTTTAACTACACTATAACTCGATGCAGAAATATTTTTCTCCTTTCCTTTCTGTCCAGGAGGCAGGGGGTCAGGGCTTGTATAAGGGAGACGAGCCCCATCCCAATAAGTAAATGTGTATTCTGATTTCCAGGTTTCGCTTGTGCCTTACAAAAAGATATCTTATACCAGGGAAAGCTTTTTGTGTCGGAAAACTGGATTGGCTTCCATTCAAAAGTGTTTGGGAAGGACACAAAGGTACAGTGCATATTCAGTTCTTGTGTGTTCCAAATAGTGTCCTTAATTTTCATATTTTTCTCATGAACTAAAAGAATATTGTCCAGCAGTGATGTTCTGAACTGCAGATTCGGCATGAAAGAAATTGGCTAATTTTTTATTTGTAGTCTTCTTATGGAACATGCATACTTTAAAATTAACATCTTATTAATCATAGTATCCGCGGGACTGAGAGGTGCCAAAATAAGTGAATTTTAGTAAGAATGGGGAGGGGGTGCAAGTAACTAATACTGTACAGCACTTTCCCGTCACCCCCACCACATTCCTTCCAGCCATCCACATCATTGAACAGGTTTTAAAGAGGACAGGAAATGAGTTCTAATATGCAGCAGTTAATAGTGTTACCACTTACAGAAATAATATCCATAAGTCTGAATGATCCATAAGTAATTGTACTTGAATAAAAAGCAATGTAAAAAACAGTATTTTGTATTGTTTTGATTTTATGGGCAGCATTCTGTTGCAGTTCTTTTCATGGAACCAGTGATCTGGAGTTTTAACTATGTCACGGTTTGAGCAAAGAACTAAAAGCATGGTTCTGATAGGACAGTAGCTCACATTTTGCATTCTGTACTCAAACCATGACATAGTAAACACTCCAAATTACTGGTTCCATGAACAGAACTGTGCAGAATGTTGCCCATAAAAGGAAAACAATTGAAAACAGTTGTTCACATCAGTGTTTATTAAGATACAGTTCAATATGGCTCATTTGGAGGAAAGTTTATCACTTAGTAGGAACATTAGACTGTTGCCAGTTAGCACACATTTCCTGTCCCCTTTAAGCTAGGGATACAAATCTGTTTGGATAAGTTCAGAACCTCCCAGAACCAGTGCCATTTTCTCTAAAAGAACCATATCAGAAATTTCTTTTGTTTCATGTTTTTTTTTTTTTTTTTTAATTGGATATGTGGAACCTTTTGGTGTTTTTCTGTGTGTAGCTGCACCTAGTGTACTGGTTGCTAGGCTGTTGCTAGGACGCTTGGACATCCTGGCAGCCGTGACACTCTTGATGTGCACAATTATTGATGGAGCGAGTGGTCTGCTGAAATTTCAAGTACAAGCTGGCAGCGGGCATAAGCAAGTGGAATGGAAGCAAGCCTACCATGGAGAAATGTATCCTGATTTATATTGTATGCCCAATGGTGACAAGCTTTAGTGAGTAATGGGAAGGTTTGATGCCAGATGTGAGGTCCATGTATGAAGGAGTGGATGCCTGTAATTACGGTTCAGGATTGTATGTTTTAATTTAAATTATAATCGTTTTGTGAGCCAGTGTCCATTTGTGCCTGGAAGGAGTAGAGCTATAAGCGAGAGCGAGACTGCAGAGAGCAAATGCTACTGGAGACTGTTCAAGATGAATATAAGAGACTGAGGGGGAAAACTTGTATTTATAAAAGAAAAAAAGTACTGCTTTGGAGGGTTTCTTTGGGGGGGCTTTCTTTTTTTTTTTTTGTTTACTGGGTAAACATATGAGCCAAGGCCCTTTTTCATATGCAACCCGGGGACGTTAATGTAAGACCAAAGTAGCACAGAAAGAATACTGAGGACAGGTGGGGTGGGTGTGGGCATGAACATTTAGCCTGAAGTGTGGTTTGAATTAAAAAAAAAAAAAAAAAACAAAGCAAGAGTGTTTTGCTTTGTTCCCTGTTCTGCAGTTTTCCCTAGCAGGTTAACGTGGGGCTGGAGTGGCACAGAGCATACTAAAGGTGGTTAAGTGGCAAAAAAACGTGTAGTGTGAGGTGCCATTGAAGTTTATATAATAATAAAAAAAAAAAAAAAAAAAAAAAGTAAAAGGAAAGTGTTTTGCTGTGTTCCTAGTCTGTCTAGTTTGTTGGAGGGCGAGTTTGTTGTAGGTAGTAAAGGAGCTGCAGTGCAATGAGAGCATCTGTGTTCAGGTTGATTTGCTAGATACAGTGGCTTGTGAAGAAGTAGTGCTTTTGGGCAGGGGGGGTGGATGACAATACTAAATGAATAAATCAGTGATGACAGTACTGTGCTAATAAATTCATGGTCGCTGATTAATATAGCTGGTCTAATATGTTTAGCAGCAGTCATCAGATTCTGCAGCTATTGTATAAATACATACAGAATAAATAATGGACAAGGGTGGTATGCAAGGGTGTATACCCATCGAGGGGGCTAATTAGGGCTATAAGGCCATGAGCCTGAAGGGCCAGTGGTTTTATTGCCCTAATTAGCCCCTGAAATTGATATACTTCTGAGTGTTCCACCCTTACCCATTGTTGACTGTAATACAGTAGGATGGGTATTGTTACAGAGATCATATTTGCGATCACGTGATGGCATTTGATGGTCTCTTGCAGCAAGAAAAGAATTGATGTGTTAATGAGTACAGATAGGAGTCTGTGGGATTCCTGGGTTTGGGAGTGTTTTCTGTCTTTTTTTTCCTTCCAGGTTCTTATGCAGCACATTAGTTGGTTTAGCCAACTTCCTAATGATATGTTGTGTTATCAGTATTGTCCCATTAATTTAGTGTGGGAATATAGCTGTAATTGTTTGATTACTGCAGGTATATACTTTCAATTGTTTGATTAGTGAAGGTATATAGCTTTAATTGATTGATTAGTGCAGGTATATAGCTTTAATTAGTGCAGGTATATAGCTGTAATTGATTAGTCACAGATATACAAGGAAATAAATAATGGCCTTCTCTGTGGGGAAATGTTCATAGGCATATATTATATATAAAATAATGGCTGGGTAGGGGGTTATGAGAATTTCACCCCCCCCCCCCCAGTGTGGGATGCCACATAAACTCTGAGAGCGAAGCTCGAGGGGTTTATAAAGGCATCCCACACTGAAGGTGTGTGTAAAATTCGAGTTTTACACATCTACCCAGCCTTTATTTTATATGATTACTAGGGAGTGTTTTTTGGCCACAGCAGTTATTTAAAATAATAAATACAGCTATTCAGCCGTGTTTGTTTTTACCAGCTCTGTGGACCGTGCTGAAACCTGACGTTCTAGGGACATGGATATGTTGTTCATCCACACTGTCTGGCAGGTTCCTTGCCGCTTTAAATCTTGCCGGAAGGTCTTCAAGCTGGCTCCTCCCACCCACCCGGGTGGTAAAACTCTCGGCTCCGCCCCATGACGCCAGATCTACCTTACCACTTGGAAGCTCAGGTTCCCTCCTTAGCGCTCTGCGTTTTAGACTGGATCCTAACTCTTCGGTTCATCCGAAACTAGTTTTGAAGTTTTCTAAACTTCGGTCTTCATCATCCCTCATGGATGCGATGGACAAATAGATTCCCGGCTTTCGGAGGTGCCCTTGTGAGCAGAAAATGTCATGGATGGATCCGCACTCCACGTGCGTCTACTGCCTAGGCCACGACCCGCAGGCCTGCGAGTTGTGCCGCTCTTTGTCGGCCACCGTCCTGGAAGATCGCGCTGCCTGATTGAAGCTCGGGCACTCCGAGAAGCGTTTCCCACCAGTAAAATCCAAAGAGGCTCGTTGGGCGGTGCCTGCGGCGGCTGGCTCGGCTGATCAGATCAAGCATATGATCACCCTCGAGGAGGAGGCGGCCCAGGCTGCATCTTCCTCCCCCTCGGCTGCGGCATTTATCCCACTCTGAGTTCCTCGTACATGGCTTCGTTCAAGGAGCTTTGTCAGTCCTTTTCCACGAAGGGAGAGGGGCCTTCGGGACATTCTTCTCGGACCAAGAAGAAGGAGTCGAAGGGTAAGTCCCAACATCGGCGTTCGTGGGAGCGGGAGAGGTCTCCTTCCCCGGACAGCTGACCATCGACTTCGGTCGAAGTTGCGGCGCAGGCCTCTGGCTTCATGGTGTCCTCGTCAGGCCAGCCTGCTGAGACTCCCGTCGACGCAGTCGAGATTTTTCTTGACCCGGCGGATGGGCTGTCGACTGGTGAAGCAGACAACCCAGCTTCACCGGTTTCTCCCGGTGGAGACCGAGGATCTGCCTGCGCCTTCGGGGCCGCAGTCCCTGGATAAAGTGCCCGAGCCGAGGGAAGAGCGGGTGTCCCCCGCCCCTTCCCAGACCTGCCCTCAGTCTCCCAGAGGGTCTCAGTCTTGGACTTCATCTCGGTCAAGCTATTCCCGCCAACATCGGCGGTCTCAGTACCGAAGTAAGCGGCGACACCGTTCCTCCTCGTCCTCTTCCTCTGACGTAAATTACGTCGACGTTACGAGGAGCTTATGCGGCAGCAGCTACTGTTGTCCGGGACTAAACTGACTCCGGTTCAGCCCCCGGCCATCAAGTGGCTGTCACCGAATGACCGAAGCAACCGCTCGTCCCATTCGAGATGCCCGTTCCAGGGACGGTTGTTCGGCTGAAACCGGCTGCTCCACCGATTTGTGGTGGAACCTCCGCCTCCACAACCGAAGTCTGGGGCACCGACCAAGGATTCTCGGTTGGGTCACGGCCTGCCCCACAGGTTGTCGGTCACCCTCACTCCCGACCGTCCTCGGCAGGTGGAGGGTGGCTCAGGGCCAAGGCAGCCCTCCGCCCAGACTCTTCGGAATCCGATGACAACTCCTCCCTGTTCTCCAGGCAGGTCGACCTGGAGTCCTCCGAGGGCCAGTCATTGGGCGATAGCCCATCATCCTTCTTGGGTCTGCTTTGACTCATCTCGGAGTCCACGGGATGCAGCTCGAGACCGTATCAAGCGGGCCAAGTATCCTGACAGGGATTCCCCAGGAGCCTTTCCAGTGGCTGAGGCCATTGTCGGCCCAGCCTTGGAGCTTGGCAGTGGCCTGCTTCCTGTCCTCGCCCTCTGCCAGGATGGCCAGGAAGTATGCAGTCCCTACCGGCTCTTTTCGGTTCTCAGAGCACCCCTCTGCCGAGGGTTAGGCCGAACAGCGTCTTCCGGCGTTCGAGGGCGCTGGAGCGTGGATAAGCCCCCGACAAAGAGTCCAAAAAGCTGGACTTTGCCGGGTGCAAGGTGTACGCTGCGTCCTCCCTCGGCCTCTAACAGGCCAGCTCGGCCGTGCTGATGGCACACTTCTCCCACGCCATCATGGGCTCCCTGGATGAGGTTGTCCCTCATCTCCTAGCCGACCTGCAGACCACGGTCCGTCAGGTGTGGGACCAGGGTAAGGGCGGTGGTGAAGCAGCAGCTTCAGACTGCTCTGGACATGGGTGATTCCTGTGCCAGGTCAGTAGCGGCCATGGTGGCTATGCGTCGCAGGGCGTGGCTGAGGATATCCCCCTTCACGGCGGATACCCAGCACAAGTTGGCGGACGTTCCCTTCTTGGGGACTGACCTCTTTGGCCCTGGAGTGGAGGGACACCTCCAGCGGATCGAAAAGTCCAGTGCTACTCTGGACTCAGCACCTCCACCCAGATGGACAAAGGCCGCCGTCAACAGCATCATAAGTCCTTTCGTCCTTCGGCCCCTGCAGCACGACCGGCCCAACAGCACCAGCAACAGGGCCAGCAGGCTCGCGCTTGACCTCCCAAACCCAAGCCTGCGGCTTCCTCCAACGGGAAGCAAGGAGGTAAAGGCCCAGGAGGTCCCTCGGCCGGTCCCTCTTCCAAGCCTGCCCAGTGACTGACTGAAGGGTGCTGCCCCCAGCCTCGTCACTCCCCCCTGGGTTCCCCCTGTGGGGGGACGGCTCTGCCACTTCCTTTCCGCCTGGTCCGCTATCACCACGGACCACTGGATGTTGGAGGTGGTAGGAAAGGGCCTGCCTCTGGAGTTCGAGCAGATCCCACCCTTTCGAGCCGTCGCCCCACAGGGGGCCATGGGGTCCGCAGCCTCGCTGTCAGCCCGCCGAGCTGATATTGCCCTGCTCCTCGAAAAAGAGGTGATCAGGAAGGTGGCAGATCCTCCTCCAGACCCGGGGTTTGTGTCCAGGTATTTCCTGGTACCAAAACGGATGAGGGGCTGGCACCCCATCCTCGACCTGCACGACCTGAACAGGTTCCTAAGGTCTCGGACCTTCAGGATGGTCACTCTGGCTCAGATAATTCCATCCTTGGAAAGAGGCATGTGGTTCTGTTCCCTGGACCTCTAGGATGTGTTCTTTCACATCCCGATCCATCCATCTCATCAGAGATTTCTCCGCTTCAGAGCGGAGGGATCCCTTTACGAGTTCCAGGCCATGCCCTTCCGCCTCTCTCTAGCTCCCAGGGTCTTCACCAAATGCATGGCAGTGTTGACAGCATTCCTGTGGCACCGAAGGGTCCGGGTGTACCCCTACCTGGACGACTGGCTGATTGCAGCCCCCTCCAGAGCGGAGGTGGAGCGGTCCAGAGATTTGGCCCTCCAGGTTTGCTCTCAGATTGGCCTCCTCATCAACAAGGCCAAGTCGAAACTTGTTCCGAAGCAGGCGATACTCTTCATCGGGGCAGAGCTCAACTCTCTCCGAGCCAGAGCTCAGCTCCCGGTAGACAGGGCAGAGGTTCTTTCCTCCTTTGCCCAGTCATTTCTGGTTGGGCAATCGCGCCCTGCCTGGGACTTCCTGTGCCTCCTGGGCCTCATGGCGGCCTGCACTAGCATGGTCCGTTGGGCCTGTTGGTATATGCGTCCCCTTCAATGGGGGATTGGCCAGCCAGTGGTCACAACGCTGCGATCCATTGGACCAGCCCGTGACGGTGACCCAGGAGATGTGGAATACTGTCCAGTGGTGGACCGTTCCGGCACATCTGCAGGAGGGCATCCCATTCGTCCGCCCCGAGCCGACGGTCTCTCTATCGACCGATGCATCTCTGATGGGTTGGGGTGCCCATCTGGGGGAGCACAGAGCGCACGGCCTCAGGAGTCCCGATGCCATATCAACCTGCTGGAGCTCCGAGCAGTCCATCTAGCTCTCACCGCCTTCGCTCCGTTTCTACGGGGTCAAGTGGTTCAGGTCCAGACGGACAATACCACGACCATGTACTACCTGAACCGCCAGGGCGGGACGCGCTCCATGCTGTTATGCAAGGAAGCTCTCCGCATTTGGTCCCTCGTGCGCAGCCTGGAGGTGGATCTACTAGCCATTCATGTGGCAGGAGCCTCCAACACCCTGGCCGATTCCCTAAGCCGGATAGGGGCTGCGTCTCACGAGTGGTCTCTCCTGCCGGAGGTAGTACAAGATCTCTTCTCCCACTGGGGCACACCTCAGGTGGACCTGTTTGCCTCCAGGGAGAATGTGAAGCTGAGACTGTTCCATGCCCGCCCCCCTCAGCAGGGCTCGCTGCAGGGGGATGCCTTCTCAAGACCGTGGACCCCGGGCCTCTTCTATGCCTTTCCCCCATTTCCCTTGATCCATAAGGTGCTTCTCAAGGCGAGGAGGGACAAGGCGCAGGTGATTCTGGTAGCCCCAGATTGGCCCGCCAGTTCTGGTATCCAGATCTCCTCAGTCTCAGCTCCAGGCTCCAAAGGCTTCCAGCCCTGCCGGACCTGATCTCGGTCAACCAGGGAAGGTATTCCATCGGACCTTCAATCCCTGCACCTGACGGCCTGGTTCCTGAGCGGCTAGAGTTCCAGGCCTTGGGTCTTTCCGATGAGGTCCTCAACGTCATTGAGGCATCCCGTAAGGAGTTGACCAGTAAATGCTATGCCTTCAAATGGAAGAGATTCTCCATTTGGTGTCAGAGGAAGGGCTTGGACCCTTCCGCCTGTCCCTTGGCAAGCATTCTGAACTACCTGTGGTCCCTTTCTCAGCAAGGGCTTCGGTCGACGACCCTTAAGGTGGACCTGGCAGCTGTCTCTGCTTACCGGGCGTGGGCTGGGAAGCAGTCGGTGGCGCAGGAGAAGGTGGTCTGGTGCTTTTTCAAAGGCCTTGATCACATGTCCCCTTCAGTGCGAGAACCTCCACCTCTGTGGGATCTACTGCTGGTATTGGCCAAGTTCATAGGCAAGCCATTCGAATCGATGCACAGGTGCGATATTTCCCACCTGTTGTGGAAGACCGCCTTCTTGGTGGCTATCACATCACCCAGAAGGATTGGAGAGCTCCAGGCGCTTTCCATGAGTCTCCTTATCTGGTCTTCCACAGGGACAAGGTTGTCCTGCGCCCCCACCTGAAGTTCCTTCCGAAGGTGGTGTCAGAGTTTCACCTTAACCAGGTGTTGACTCTGCCGGTGTTCTACCCCAGTCACACCTCAGAGGCCGAATATAGGCTCCATACTTTGGCCCCTAGAAGAGTGCTCGCTTATTGTAAGGAGCGGACGGCTGAAGTTTGGGGAGAGGTTCGCCAGCTGTTTGTCACCTATGCTGAAGCCGCACCTGGCAGACCTGCAGCCATGTGGACGATAAGCAGGTGGGTCACCTCCTGCATAGATCTCTGCTATAGGTTGGCGGGCATGGAGCCTCCCAGAGGGATAAGAGCTCATTCTACCCGCCATACCGCTGCATCAGTAGCTGCTTCCAGGGATGTCCCTATCCAGGATATCTGCAGGGCTGCTACCTGGAAGTTGGCACATACCTTTTATTACCCACTACCACATCGACCTTGAGTCACGCCAGGATGCTGGTTTTGGGGCCTCGGTTCTCCAGTCTCTATTCCCTAAGTGGGGGTGTGCGCCTTGCCTTCTTCCTCATGGAGAACTGCTAGGAGTCTGCCAGACAGTGTGGATGAACAACATATCCATGTCCCTAGAAATACAGGTTACTCACCTGTAACAGGAGTTCTAGGAATGGTATATGTTGTTCATCCACACGACTCACCCGACCTCCCCGGCTCCGACACACAACCTGGCTTCCAGCGGGCTAGATCTGGCGTCATGGGGTGGAGCCGAGAGTTTTACCACCCAGGTGGGTGGGAGGAGCCAGCTTGAAGACCTGACAAGATTTAAAGCGGAAAGGAACCTGCCAGACAGTGTGGATGAACAACATATAACATTCCTAGAACTCCTGTTACAGGTGAGTAACCTGTATTTTCTTTCCTTAAAGCTCGTGTCTTCCAGCACAAAGTGCCCAGTTACTGATTTGAAAACTAGCTTAGTTGTAGTGGGAGTGGCAGTGAAGACTCCGGTGCTAAGGTCTGGCGCAGACGGAGGGAAGAGCAGCAGCTGGCACGTGTGGATTGAGGGGAAACTGCGCATGTTCACAGTTATAACCCGCAGGTTATAACTGCGAATCATAAGCAGGTTTCCGCATGGGGGAAAAAATGTGCAGCAGTTATTGTATAGAAATATAGCTAAAGCTAGATATACAACACCTTGTCCCCATAGAAGAAGCCAACATATTTACCTATAGATGATTATGTTCAGTCAGCAGATATGCAAACAATAAACCACTACCACTGTATAAATGTGCTATTCATGCCTCATAACACATTGCTCATTTTCTGCACGTTATACGGTTTAATAAAGTGGTTTGCAATCTGATTTGGCTAAAACACTCAAAGGTATGCCATTGTTGGCACATAAGTACATTCCTTTACTAGTATTCTCTGTGCCAACCTCATTAGACACCACATGAAAGAATCAATACACTGTATACTAACAGATCATGAAATAAAACTCTTCCCTCCTGTGCACTCTGAACTGCCAGCTGTCACAGCAGAGCTCCTCCTCCCTACTCACTGGAATTGCTGAAAAGCACAGGCTTAAACAAAACCATGGTTCATAAGTTTGAACTGCACAACAGGCAATGTAGTTTTTAATTTTTAAATAAGGACCAAAAGAAATGTTTTGGGTCTGTTTTGCTTCTTCGAGTTTTAAACCCTTCTTACATATGTTCTCAATAGGGGCTGCTTTATCTCCCTACTGTTTTAAATGTTTCCTGTTTTGACACAAAGTGTACTGATCATTTTATCCACATTTTTAATTTTTGTCCATATGTTACAATTGCTTTAAGACACGTCAGGGATGTGCGATTATGAGTAGTAATCACACTTGCTCGTGACCCTCGTGGTGTGTGTGTGTGTGTGTGTGTGTGTGTGTGTGTGTGTGTGTGTCTGTGGTATTTGCCTCATTGTGCAATTATTCTCCATAATCACACACCGTGTCTTATTGCTTACTTAACACACACAGCAGCCACCTTTTTAACACATGTAATAGCTTTCCCAAAACCTCCAAGCCTCTAACTACAGCCCCTGAAAAGCAAGATAACAAAAAACCTGAACCTAACAAAATAAATGCCCTAGCCTTGTTACTCACCCAACCCTTCCCTGCAGTCTTACTCATCAAGCAGCTACATCACGCAACACTGCAGCGCCCACACTTTCTCCCACTTACACAGGCTCTCCATGCTGCTGCTGTCCTCGCACTACTTCAGAGTTCCCCAGTGCTTCTGACTGCAAATGCCATGCCTCTCCTGTCCGCTACTTCATCGCATGCCATGCCATTTCCATCCTGAACAGACCAAAAGAAAGTCCAACAGGTTCAGACTTCCTACCATAGGAGGCCCCTACAGTACTGAAACATTACAGGGACGAAACTCCAACAGCCCCCAAAATGTCACTACATGTCATTACACTATGGAAAAAAACTACCTGTGCCCTGGAGTACCACTACAAAATGGAAAAACCATACACTGTTGAAAAACACCAACTTCCTACTCACACTACCTGGAAACAATAGCAAACCATTAAGGTGTTCAGCCTAATGTAATGTATAAAATAAAGGATGGGTACTGTAAGTGGCTTTTATAAAGTCTTGTTAGCTGCCTTGATGGGTATATTTCTCCATACACCACACTTGCACATCACTACTTCTTTCTGTACTGCAATTTGTTTTTAGATTCCTTTCACTTTGCTGACAATAGCTTATGACTGAAAATGAATCTGTGTGTGTGTGGTGATGATGCTAATCACAGCGCCTGTGAAATGTGGGCAGCATCCTACCGTCTTAGTTCTTGTTATTCCACACTCTACTCTGCATTGGGACCAAGGGAACACCCTCCATGGATCCAGAATGTCTACATGCCATTGCAGTTTTATTTTCTCAGTTTAACATTTCACTTAGATGCTGTTTTCTTGGGCCTGTGCATTCTGTTCCCCACTTTGTGATGTGTGGGGCCTTTGGGCCCTTTTTTCTTTCTGCTATGGTGTTGCTGACTGCTTTCCTGCCTGCACTGGCTGTCCTCCCTTTGTTGTTCTCCTGCCCGTAGTTGCTGTTGGTCTCCTTTTCATGTTCGTTCTAGGCTTCCCATCCTAAAAGGCCTCTGGTATTCATCTCTCTGCCACCCTCCCATGGTGCATCTATTGACTGTCTTTTGGGTCCCTGACTTTGGACTCTACTGCTTTGAAAAGGATGAGTTCACACTGTTCTGTCAGCCTGTCATTCTGATCATCCTTTGTGACACCAAGGTTGGTTTCTGGCTTTTAGCCCGTCGCTACTTTTCTGCTGAGTCCTGTGACTCCTTTCAGTTCAGTCGTCTGTCTTTGTGTTATTAACCTTCTTGCTGTTTGGATCAGTGTCACTGTTTATGGTGGAGCTTTGCCTGGTCCACATCCTTTCTGTTGGTGACTCCCTGTTGTGGTGTGTTTTTTTTTTTTTGTCAACGTTATCATTGTGCTGGAGTATTCTTGCTGTGTGGCTTAAGGGTCATCTTCTGTTTTTTCTGTTATTGTCTCTTCTGCACTTCAGCCTCCAGCCTATGTTCTCTGCTTTGTCACTGTTTCTTGCCATTCGGCAGCTGTTTTGTCATAGCCATTTCCAGAGTTGCTTGCTGCTGTATCTGCCATTGTAGGCTTGTGGCTCTGCCCTGAAACTGTCGTTGCTGGGCATTCCTAATCAGTGCTACCACTGCTTACTGCTTTGGCTTTTGGCATGTTGGCTTACTTGGTTAGGGGTCTTATCTGCCTCTTAACTGTGGCCTCCCTCCCTCATTATTACCGTACTGCTTGGGAATCATTCTACAGGTGTGGTTCAGTGGAGGGGGGAGATCTTCGAAGAAGTTGGTGCAATTACTTACTGTAACAGTAGATCTAAGAGACTCTCCTCCACTGGCTCGCTCTTCTGCCTTCCACTTGTTTGTGGGTGGCATTGTTTTTGGTGCAGGATATCTGTTTTATACATACATGTTTCATCCTATTAGTCATATACCACTTAGTGAATTAATTGTTTCAACCCCTTTGCTTCTGTTGGGAAGTCAATGGAGCTGTTCCATTCTTCCAGATGCTGTACCATGTTTAAGTCATCATAGACAGCCTCAGCTAGACAAAATTGAGTGGTCCTAACACCAGTGGCATCTGAATCCTACAGGTGTGACTCAATCAAGATGATTTTTTTTCAAGATGTGATATTATGGTAAATAATTGTGCTTTAAACCAACCTTGGGTGGTCTGACTTTTTGACATGAATTGCACAGTTATGCTTGAAAAGTTGTGCAAATCCTGGACCACTTTTTGAAAATTTGCTCCCTTGTTTCCAGCTAACTTGCAACCACACAAGGTAGCTATACTACCAAAATGTGTTTTGTGATGAGGTCGGGAGAGGGCAGGTGAAAACTGCCTTCACTGAGCTCTGGGGCTAGGTTGTAATTCAAGGAATGTCTGAGCCAAGACTCTCAAGTCTGTTTCTACATTTAATCCTCACTTGTAAAAGCTGCAGCTTGCAAGAGTGGCAGACTAGCATAATGGTCAATTAGCCTTTCCTGCCAGTTTGGCCAGGAGGCCACTGGTGAGGAGACCCAAGCCCATCCGGTGTACAGGTCAAGACAGAGTAACCTGGAAAGCCAGTCTCTCTATTCTTGAAGAGCTGATGGACAGATCAGTGAGGTGGACTGAGTTGGGCTAGGTTACCAGAGAGGATGGGAGCACAGCTGGTGCACTTCCAAGGTTGTAAGCTGTATAGATCTATAGAAAATGGTGAAAAAAGGCTTGGCAGCCTATGCAGTCTGCCTTTCCCTGCTTAGCTAATGAACCAAGCCCCTGTCCAGTCCACCTGTCCACCCACCCCCTCCCAGTGTGCCAAACTGCATTTTTCCCCATTTGTTTCACATTCTATCTTAAACCCTGGCACCATCTCTGCATGTATGACTTCCTCCGGAAGTCTGTTCCATTCTGGCACCACCCTTTAGTAAAAAAGTACTTTGACATATTTTTGATGACCCCAACCAGTTTATTTAGTTTTGTTGATCAGGTAAGTGCAGTAAACAACAACATTGTTTGTTTTCAGGCACGATCCAGGAGAGTTACAGACAAAACCAGCATATTATAACAGGGGAGTTCAGACGCATGCAGCACAGAAAGTGGTACATTCTATAAACACATGGAATACAATTGGGGCGGCACTAGGATTTACTGGGCCCTGGTGAAAGACTGTGAAAAGTGTGCCCCGACACTGACTGATCTCAAGATGAGAGATATATAGATATATAGATATAGATATAGATAGATATAGATATAGAGATATAGAGATATAGAGATATAGAGATATAGAGATATAGAGATATAGAGATATAGAGATATAGAGATATAGAGATATAGAGATATAGAGATATAGAGATATTTTGTAGAATCGGACACCCACTGCCGCCATAACACACACAAAGTTTCCCCTGGGGCTGCTTGCAATAAGTTCTGCAGTACCCACCACCCCTCTCAAGCTCACCTCACCACCACCCCACACAACATGCAGCCAGACAAAGACAAGGCCGATCCAGATCTCATCTACTCTCTCTCCCCCCCACAGGCCTCTTCTCCCCAACCCTGACCCTTCTGGCTTCTAACTTTGTTTCCCTTCCCAAATCCCGCCTGCTGACCAGTCACCTGCCGAACATCTGTACTTTGTTGTCTAGTATGTGAAAAACTGTAGTTTGGCACAGCACACAAGTATTTATTTTTCTTCACTGTTGTTGCACACTGTAGATTGAAAACAGAGCCACACACAACACATCAGATGACCTTGACTGCTCAGACTGACTGCAGTAGTGCAAATCATTGCGAGATGCTCCCGTAAGGCCGTACCACCTGACCAACAAAGCAGATGGTCAGGTGACTGCAGTGTCTGTCAGTCGTGCAAGCACCTTCAGCTCACTGTACCGCCACCCCCTTGGCTGATAGCAGCAGACACTTGACGGTGGGCTGGGCTTGGCATGGTCACTGTCTCTGAATTGCAATAAACCAGCAGCCGGGAGACTGGAAGAGGAGGAGACCAGTGAGAGAGGTCGGGACTTGGAGGAGGTGCCAACGAGACACTGACAGTAAAGGCTCTGGCTCATAGCAGGTACCAGTGCGTGGTGGGTGGCACGCTGCCTTGTTCTAATTTATTTAAATAGATTAAATGGCTGAGCAGTGAGCTAGCAGGTAGGGTGGAGCTAAGGGGGCAGCGAGCATGGCAGCGGGGGGGGCACAGCTGTGATTACTGTCATGAGCTGACACTGACAGCATGACTGAGAGCAGCACAGTAATAGTTAGCATTTGCTGCCCAGCTGCTGCGGATTGCCATTTTAAACTAAAAAAAAAAAAAAAAAAAAAATTGACAGATGGGACTCTGGGGGGAGGTCCCCCCTGCGCTCTGGGCCATGGTGCAATGCCATCTCTTGCGCGTGCATGCGCGCACACACACTCACACACACTGACACCAGCCCTGTATACAGTGAATACACAGAGGGAGAGTACAAGGAATCCAACAAGCAATCATCACTGTAAGTAGTAAAAAAAAAAAAATATGCATGTAGGTACAGAGGGCACCGTGAAACGGGGGTGGGAAGAATTACCCAGAAGTCTAATAGGGGAGTCGAGGGTAAAATGACATGCCAGTGGTTCACGGCACAATTAAAGGCCTACCTGCTTGATAGACTCGCTCTGGAGGAAGGCCAGAAAAACTAAGCTCTCAGCTGACTGGACCTCATTTAGGAGGGCTAGGAACCACTCCTGCTGCATCTGCATATTAGAAGTGCAGGAGCAGACCTCCTAGACCATTTCTTTTCCTGAAAAATTTATACCATGCCCTGGCAGTGCCAATTACCCACCTTTTCAACCTGTATCTCTCTCAGGGTGATTCCCCTTCCCCTTTTTGAAAACTGCCCACGTAATTCACCTTTTTAAGTCCAGAGACCCCAGTGACCTAAACAATTAGCAGACCCATCTTCCTACTCCCCATCTTCTCCAAGTTGCTGGAGAAGATCGTGAGCACTCAATTAAGGGAAGGCGCTACTTGGAATCCACTAATCTACTCGACCCATTGCAATATGGATTCAGACCACAACATAGCACCACTACAGCACTTGCTAAGGTTACAAATGACTGGCAACATGAACAAGACGCCAAGAACTTTGTTTGCGCAGTATTTTTAGATCTAAGCAAGGTGATTGATACTGTCGACCACAACTTGCTTCTTTCCTCCCTCTGAAATATTGGCCTGGATTACCGCTCCCTGAGATGATTTTCTTAATATCTTGTAGGTCGGCTTCAGCAGGTCAAGGTGGAAGGGGAACTCTCTCTCCACTAAAACCCCTACTGAGAGGCGTACCACAGGGATCTATTCTGGGCTCATTGCTCTTGCAATTTACATTAACGGAATTGACGTCTGCATTAAAAATGCCAGTATACATCTGTTCGCAGATGATACAGTACTTTATATGAATAGACCCACTCTGGAAGCGGCTTACTGTCCCCTTCAACAGGAATTCAGCCAACTGCAACTACAGCTTCTAAACCAGAAACCACTCCTAAATGCCAAAAAACGAAGGCAATGCTCGTCTCTCCCCTCGTGCATGCAAGTAATCCGGCCTCCACAGGAACGCTTCTGTTGATCACTACTCTGCTAGGTGAACGAACCACTGGAGTGTGTATCCAAGTTTAAATACCTGGGAGTATGGATAGACCACAAACTTTCTTTTACCGACCATATAGAACAGCTGACAAGAGCTGAGACAGAGGTTTGGACTTTTTTTTTTTTTAATAGGATTAAGCATCTGCTCACAAGTGACACCAAAAAAAGACTGGTCTTAACTACCTTTCCTTCCCCATTAGACTACACTGACTTCCTATATAGTCAGGGCCCCGCTGCTGCATTTTCCAAATTTGATACGCTCTACAATAGAGCACTAAGTTTTATCACTGATCTCCCTTATACTATGCATCACTACTCCCTATATAATGCAGTGAGATGGACATCCTCCACTATAGAAGACAAATGCCACCCTCTGGACAATCGGAGCCATCATTAAGAAATTGCCACAATATATTTTGGATTGTCTGCCCCAAAGCGCGTTAAGTAAGTATGTGCTAAAGTGCCGCTTATATCCACCTGGCTGTGCCCAAGGTCTGTTCACGCTTTGATAGTGCATCCATAAGTTACATGTTATCTTCAGCCTGGAACAAGCTGCAAAAAACCTTGAAATTGTCCCACCCCATCAACTTAACTGCATTTAAAATGCTCTATGCTCGTTCTTTCAAGGATTCCTGTAATTGCTTCCTCTGATCATTTTCGTATCTTCCTGTTATCAGCCATTTCCTCCAATGCTTTCCTGTCCCCTGCCATTAATGTCCCTCATCTATGGCCCCTTTTTCACTCAACCTCGTCGCTCCTCTCCATATCCCCCTCCTCAGCTATCCTTTCTTCCCTACTTAGCTTCTCTTCCCCGCCCGCCTAGGAGATGTTGACTGAATCAGGAATGTTCACCTACTATTGCTCAAGCCCTCATTTGGACTCCCCACCCCACATAAGATTTTTAAGATTTACACAAGACATTGGCTGTTGGATGTATGGTGCACCCACCACCCTAGAGACAGGAGATGCATATTGTATTTAGCAGCCCATGGAACGTACACTAGAATAGATCACTGTTATACACAAAAGAAATCTTAGGACTCCTTCAGGAAGTCACTATAGGGGATACTGCACATTCTGATCACGCCCCAATAACCACAACATGGGGAATGGGGCTTGAGCAGAGAGACACCCTGTGGAGACTCGACCAAACTCACCTTAAAAGTGAACAATTTAGGGAATTTTTAAAAGATAAAATACAGAATATTCTCAAATACAATCCCAAAGGAGAGACATCCCCAGCAATTAGATGGGATACATTGAAGGTGGTCCTTAGGGGCCACTTAGTACAACATACTGCCTATTTTGTGGGACAACTCGGGGGAGAGACAATTGCACCTACAGCAGACCCTGGGTTTCCTTCAAATGGCCCACCAACAAGGAGATATGTCAGTGCTGACGCAGCTAAAACAGACCAAATAAGAACTCGATTGGCTGTGTTTACAGCAAACGGAAATAGCCCTGGCTTTTTTGAGGCAGCGCTATGGAGAAATAGGACCCTGGGCATCCTGCCTATTAGCTTTCCGCCTCTGTAAACGGAGACGACTAGCCACTATAGCTAGCATTAGAGACCCAGCAACCAAAGCCCAAATAACACAGAAGAGAGGCATCACACAAGTTTTTAGTGATTACTGTAGGAAATGATATACCCCTGATCATCTGTCGGGTCATAACAAAATAGCAACCTTCCTACCCCCCCTTGACCTCCCTAAGCTCAGTAGAGACCAAGAAGAGGGATTGATCTCCCCATAACCCAGATAGAACTGCGTGCAGCCATTTCACATTTAAAAACGATGAAGGACCCAGGCCTGGATGGGTATGGTACGGAGTTCTATAAGCATACAGAGTCCTTACTCAGCCCTCTACTAAAATGGGTTTGAGGGGGTACTGCAGGGCACAGATGGACCTCCTACAAGCTGGTCCTACGCAGTGATCTCAGTCATTCCCATACCTGACAAAGACCCTCAAATATGTCCCTCTTACCGCCCCATATCAGTACTAAATGTAGATTATAAAATATTTGTCTATAATGGCCAAGAGAATAGATACAATTCTCCCCTTCCTGATCAGCTTAGATCAGACTGGCTTTGTTAGCTCTAGATCTACAACAGACAATACTAGGATGCAAACATCTAAAGCTCCCTCAGTCCTCCTTAGCCTAGATGCTGAGAAGGCCTTTCACAACGTCTCTTAGCCTTTCCTATTCTCTGCTATGTCAAAGATGGGATCCCCCCCCCCTTTAGTTTTCCTGATTAGGAGACACTATGCTTCACCCCAAAGCCTGTGTAAAAGTTTCTGGCCACCACTCTGCCTATTTCCCCCTACACAGGGGCACCCGCCAGGGCTGCCCTTTATCTCCGGGATGTTTTGCTATTTTTATTGAACCGTTGGCCCAGGCCATTAGGCAGTCCACCCAAATCAAAGGAATCACTTTGAAGGGCAGAGAACACTGCATTGTGCTTTATGTGGACGATATCCTGCTCTTCTTCTCAGACCCCACACATGCAGTGCCAGCTATATTTAAAATATTGGAAGATTATGGACAATGTTCAGGATACAAATTAAACACCTCAAAAACAGATACATTAAACTGTAGTTGTGGGTTAAAATTAAATGTTAAACACCTATCCTTTCCGATGGGACCAAGAAAAGCTAAAATATTTGGGTGTATACCTATCACGTGATGTAGGGAAGGTAGTACAAAACAACTACGCCCCATTCTTCTCCCAACTTCAAACTGACATAGCCAGGTGGAGTGTTATCCCACTTAATCTGCTCCAGAGGGTAGAGGTCATTCGGATGGTGGTCCTTCCTCTGGCACTATACCTTTTTCAAAATGTTCCTATATATTCCAATTAAAACATTCCAAGCATGGAACAAAGCCATAATGAGCTTTATATGGGCAGGTTAACGCCCCAGAATAAGGGTCTCGACCCTTTTTCTCCCCAGACAGATGGGAGGCCTCGCTCTCCTGAATCTCAAACTGTATAACTGGGCCTCACACCTTTTATTTATTGTCCTGTGACTTAAACGTACTTACCCAGCAATCTGGAGAGAGATTGGAGAGAGACTGCTCCCATTTATGGACCTGAAGAGTGCCATTTTCCACCAGACACAACATGTCAATCCGTAATTGAATCCAGGCCTGTGTATTTCATACCAGGTCAAAGCTTGGAAATTGGTCTGTAAACAGCTTGCTTTGACCCCGTATTTAATCTATCTATGCCCTCTATATTTATTAGAGCACTTTCCTCCATCTCGGATGGACCACACATTCAGACAGTGGGACCGCCTCCATCTTACTTTTATATCACAATTACTAAATGGGAATGATTTTGTTACATTTCAAGAAAATAGGGAGGTCGTATAGCCTGAGGCAAGATGACTTCTTCAGGTACTTGCAATTGAGACACTTTTTTTACTCTCTCCCACCGAGAGTGCGAATGCTAGAGGACCTCTTCTTCCCAACCCCAATAACATTCCTACAGAATACAATCACCGATACTGAAACCCCACACATTATTTCATATACCTATAAGGCTCTTAACGAGACCTTAGGAGCAAATACACTTGAAATAATAGGGAAATGGAACCAGGAAATGGGTACAGAGATTACCTCACAAATATGGGAAAGAGGCTGTCTCCTAGCCACTAAACTCACGTTCTCACATAGCTGGCATCGCTTCTCTTGGAAGTTAATAGTAAGATACTTCCGAAATCCAGAAATAACTGTTCATTATTCAATGACAGGCACATCAGAATGTTGGTGCCAATGTGCTAAACCTCGGGCACATCATACCCATATTTTCTGGTCATGCCCCATTATACAACCTTTCCTGACCTCCCTTCAGGCAGAATTAATAGAACTCTTAGGATCTCCTATCACCTTAACACCAGAGTTATTTATACTGCAAATCTTCCCACATGATCTAAGGGACTCCCACACATTTCATGTACTGGGGATAGCCCTCCTAGCTACGAAAAAAGCACTGACTAGACACTGGCTTTCCCCCCAGCTACCTACAATACCTGAATGGAGGGAAATAACACAAATACACAAAACAGAAAGGATATTGTTCTCTTTGAATGACTGCACAGACTTGGGCTTGTTGAAATGGACTAAATGGATAATTTACAAAATGGCAAGGGCTCCTGGATTTGTACCCTAAAAAAGAACCATCACACAATTAATTTAAACTACATTGTAACACGGCTCACTGTTGGGCACTGCAAAGGAGCATGAGGATTGACCAAATGGCCACAGCTGACAGAAACCGAGCAGGTATTAAGCCACACATAATGCCCGCTCGGTCAGTACCAGCTGTGGCCATGGAGGCTCCTGAGGGTAGCGGCCCGCTCTGCGACTGTGAGCCCCTGCTGTCTGTTATGTGAGTGCAGTATTGTGGGAAAGGCAGGGAAAAGTTTATACAGTTGTAGAAGACAGTGTCATACGCCTGCTTTGTTGACTGATGAACTGAACTGCAATTAATCAGAAGACCTGCTCCGTAATGTAAAGTAAAACTTCAACGTTTACCTGCCTCCACATGTCAGAATATAGGGAGATGTTTTATTTTTGTACAGCTGAAAAGTGACGGCCCTTTTGAACCAAACGGTGGCAGAAGATATTGTGTTCGAGATGGGCAGTTGTCAACTGTTCCCTGCCTTTCCCACAGTACTGCAGGCACATAACAGACAGCGGGGGCTCGCAGTGATGGAGCGGGCTGCTACCCTCGGGTGCCTCCATGGCCACAGCTGGCACTGACCGAGCGGGCGCTACCTGTGGCTTAATACCCGCTTGGTTTCAGGCAGCTGTGGCCGTTCGGCAAATCCTGGTGCTCCGCTGCAGTTGTACAGCACTCGGGGGGGAATCCTAGACAAACGGCGCCGATGCTGCCCGCCGGAGGTGATGCGGTAACATAGGCTCGCGTCCGCGGGAGCCTATGTTACAGCGACTAATCACCTTCAGCCTCGAGCTCTGCTGTGGATTGCGCTCGCTGGGCGCCAGATCTCTGGCTGCGCCCCCTTGGCACCAACTTCAGCCGGCATTAATTCACCGCAGGGCCCTCCTCTGGCGGTGATTAATGCTCACATAGGGACCACTTCTAAGACAAAGAAGAGAATCAGAGTGGATTAATTGGTTGGGGCTGATCGGGGGGAGAGGTGTATCATTAATGTATAGTCCTATACCCATTAAGAAAATCTCAAATGGGCATGAAATAATAAAATGCTATATCCTATGTACTATGTATAAACTGAAACTGTACTTGTTTTTAAATCTGTCTATGTAAAACAAAATATGACATGATGTACTTGTGACTGCCTTCCCCCTTCCCCCTGAAATATGTGAAAACACCAATAAAAACTATATTAACAAAACAAAAAAAAAAAATGTTTACCTACTCATTCGTATGACACCCCCTTCCTCCAACTTGGAGCCTGTACTTACCTCCTTAGGACTTGATATTAGTCCCATGTTCCTCGACCCCATTGGGTCCTACACCCTTTCAGCGCCATTCTTTCCTACCCTGCCCCCCATTTCTTCCTTCCAGCTCCTAACCTAACCCTTGATGCTCTTCCTTTTGCTTTCTGATACTATTCTGGTTTCCTTGTCTAAACCTGTATTGACTTGTATATACTGTATAAATTGTTATCTTGGCCTGAAACTGTTAGTGACCTTGTACGTTGTACCTGCCTCTGGATCGATCTGTATCTATTTTTAATGCCATTATTGTAATGTTGTATACTGTGTGGTCTTATGTTCTTGGTACCTGTCCAGGTCCATCTCGCATTGCTCAATGATGTTCACCTGGTTAAATAAAGATTTTGATTGATTGAAGTGGCCAACAGTTTGGTTCTAAGAGCAGTGAGCTGGGATGGGGGAGTTCCAGAAGTGCTAGTGGGGTCTTGGGGAGAGAAAAGAACCAGGTCAGTACTCCATATAGTTTAGGGGCAAGAGCATTTGTCCTTTATTTGTAGGTAACTTTTGAGGCTGTTTTTAAAGCTATGGTGGAACTGCACATGTTTTAGTTCTTTAGGGAGAAGAGTTCCAGACACTGCAAAGGCATACTCTCCCAACCTAGTGTTACATTTTGGAGATGTTCAGTAGAGAGTTGTCCATAGAGTGCAGGGAGTAGGTCAGTAAGGAAGATTTGGACCAGCAAGCGATAGACTCAGGAAGGCCTTCTGATTATTTTTCTGTGGTGCAACCAGTGGCATATGTCCCGTACGAAGGAGGGGAGAGCCAGCCAGGGTCAGCATAGAGCACACAGCAGTGGGTGTGCCTTGGCATAGAGCAAAATGACAGATGTTGTTATGACAGGTCTCCCATTTGCTTAGAACAGCTTTATTTGCATCAGTGTATGATAAGCAGCTATATGTGAGGCCAGGCCTTAGTACACCCTGAGCAACAGTGAATCTTGCAGTGGAGGTAAGGTTGTGGTGAGTCTTTTACATGATGCCAATCTTAATGTGGATAGATTTGCATACAGTTGAAATATGAAGGCTAAAGTCAAGAGATGGATCAAGAGTGATGCCTAGATACTTGAGAGTCCACCATGTCAAGAGAGGAGCCTCCAGGCTCCAGGTTGATATCCACCGCTTGCAGCTAGTACAGAACGCTGCCTCACGTTTATTGACTGGGGTATCTAGGAGATCTCGTATTACACCAGTGCTGCGCGATCTGCACTGGCTGCCGGTTCAGTGGCTGATCACCTTTAAGGTAGGTTTGTTAACCTACAAAGCCCTACATGGACTTGGCCCTGACTATCTGAAAGAGCTTCTGACTCCTTACACCCCTGTGCGACAGCTCCACTTGGCTGACGAGGGGTTGCTGGAGATTCCGAGCGTTAGTTTGAATTCATCTGGGGCTCGCGCTTTTAAGTTTGCTGCCCCATCCCTCTGGAATTCTCTGCCCCATCAGCTTTGGGAGTGCAGGACTGTGGGGAGCTTTAAGCAGGCACTGAAAACTTTCTTATGGAGTAAGACATTTCCTGATTCGCTGTGATTTTAAATGTGTTTTATGGAGTAATTTGAGAATTTGTAAAGCGCCTTGATACTGTGAAAAGTGATCTATTGTGGTTGATGTGGTTGATGTTGTGGTTGATGTTGTGGTGTTGATGTTGATGTTGTGGTTGATGTTGATGATGGCGTAGAAGGGCAGGCTCTGAGTCTGGGCGCTGAGCCAAAGAGCATGGTGACTGTTTTTTCATATTGAGAAGGAGCTTGTTGCATGATATCCATGATCAGATGGTGGCAAAATCCAGGCTGAATTGTTGTTGATGTAAGTGATGTCAGCAGCACTGGTGTAAAGGACCCTGTCACCTGCATACAGAAGGGCTTCGCAGGAGCTAAAAGATTTGGGCAGGTTGTTGACAAATAGAATAGTAGCAGCCCAAGGATGGATCCCTGGGGAACTCTGACCTTGATGGAGGCAAGACCTGATTTGGCACCACTTATTTCGTCAAATTGCCATCTACCAGACCTGTAGCTTTTGAACCAAGATTGCGAGGGAGATGAGAATCCCAAAGCAAGCAGTTTCTCTAGCAGCAGGGTGTGATCTGCCAGGTCAAATGCCTTGGTTAAGTCTATGAATATCGCTCACATGAGCATCCCCTTGTCCATAATTGTTCTGATGTCATTAGTCAGTTTTAAGAGAGCTTTAGTGGTACGGTGGCCACTCCTGAAATCATGCTGGCACAGACTAATCTGTTGGGTTTGTTGCAGGAAGCCTGTAACCTAAGAGGCAAAAATTTTCACAGGTTGTTGAGGGCGGAGAGAATTGCAATGAGCCGATAATTATGCATACATCTGGTGTCACCTTTTTTGTGTATGAGAATGACACGAGCAGTCTTCCAGAGCGCAGGCACAGACCCTGAGGCAAGGGACAGATAGAACCATCTTGTGATGGGGCTGCTATTAGAGGGACGGCCAGCTTAAAAAAACCTCAGTAGGAGCCCAGCAGAGCCACAGTCTGGGATGGATCTGAGAAGTCGAAAAACGTCATCCTTGGTGACCGGCTTGAGGTCGAAGTTTGGGGAGGTGGGGACAGGAGATCCACAGGAAAGGTCGAATCATGATCTATCTGGCAGGAGAAATTGGATAGGTTGAAGAAGTGAGTATTTTCATGGAGTTTCCTCTGGAAATGTTAACTACTTATTGTGAACCTCTCTGGTGTCTACTGTATTGAATCTGCTAAGCAACTTGAACATCTCAATCGTCCACCCTCTTTTCCTCCTCTGCTACAGAATATACATGTTTAGGATCTCCAGGTATTTCCATATTTCTCCCCTGCTGCCCCTGGATCATCCTGTTAACCCTCCTCTGTACTGCCTCTAGTCTTTCCTTATTGGGACAAGCTGGAGGCAGTATGGAGGAGGTCTACCCTCTCTAACCCATGAACGCTGTATAGAGGCAACCAACCTGTTATATACAGTGTGCCAACTACCATTCACACATAAATATGCATGATTCTTGTAACACAATTACGCAGTTCACACACCTCTGAGGGTGGAGGGGTACACTTCATGTAAAGGAGAAGGGAGCCACTGTAAGTTCTGTGAATGCAGGCATGTGAGCTGCATTAGGTGAATACTGCGCCCCTAGCCAGTGCAGTGTTGTTCTCTTCTTCTCTCTCTCCCCCAAAATTATTCAGATACCTCCAGCTGGTTGCCAGTCGGTCCCTACATCAGTTCTCCTCCCACTTCAGCAAACTGGGCTTGCATACTCTGTAGTCAGTAGGCGGTTGGAGGTTGTCACTGTACTGTCTGTAGTTGCATGATTCATATGTGCTGCAGGGTGAGAAAGATAGCAGCAGAGAGAACTAAGTAAGCTCAACTCCAGAGACTGTTTGAGATGGAATAGATACGACCTCACCCAACTCACGGAGGAATGGGTGGGATCCTTAAACCATCTTTATGGATGTGAAACAGGGTATGGGTCTTTGTTTTGCAGGGATGCAGTGAAGAGATAACATGCCTATCCTGGTAGTAGACTACCAGACAGAGATCAAGCCAGGTATGTCCCAAGGACCAGCTGCTATACACCCCAGGATCACTGTGTTCCTAAGGGCACAATTTGCATGGTATCTTGCAAATCTTTCTGGAGTCTCTCCGAAGAAGTGTGGTGCTTGAGAACTAGAAAGTTGCCGATATGGTCTTCATATTTAAGAAGGGTAAGATTGTACCAGGTAACTACAAGCCACTTAGCGTAACATCAGTGCCAGGCAAGGTCCTGGAAGCCATAGTCAAGGATAGAATAGTGGAACATTTGGTTGAGGCCAAGTTTCCCACCCCCTCCAATATGGTTTTATTTTAATTTTTTAGTTTTTTTAGTGTATCTGTTTCTTCCTGGTCTCCACCAGTCTGCATTCCTTCTCAGCCCCCAGCCCCACACCTGAGATCAGGCCACTGTCTCCGACATCCCCCATGACTTTCCCTCTGTGGCAGGGTGGTGAGGAGCCCCCAACTTTACTCACCTCGAATAGGATCCAGATTATCGGGGAGTGCCATTAGAGTCTGGGCCTGCGGAGGGTGGCTGTTCATTTGGCATGACCTGGGACCTTTTTCCTGTTTTTCCCTAGAGAGTGGAGCATACAGTGACGTCAGTGGAAGGAGCGTGCATGCGTCTGCACATGCTCCTTCCAGCGTCTGATCCTCAGTCCCTTCTTGCAGCATCGGTGTTCTGTCCCCCAGCTACCACCAGGGGTCAAAAGCACACAGACTACTTAAATCCACCCCTTCCCCGGAGAGGGAGAGCAGTCCCTCGGACGCTCAATCCCTCTCCACCCCTGCCAACCTGCGGCAGCCCATGCTCGTTCCCAAACACGGGTCGACTGCATAGGGCGAGGTAAGGCGACCAGCACCTCAGTCCTCAGTGTCACCAGGCTGGCGTGCAACATGGCTTTGAGTGACAAATTGTTCTAAACCAACCTTATCACCTTTTTCGAGTGATGAGGGATGTGGACAGGGGCAGAGCTGTGCGTGTAGTCTGTCTTGACTCACCAAAGCCTTTGGTGCTATGGCACATGCCAAGCTTGTGAGTAGAGCATGCCAGTGCAGTAAACATGAGACAGGAGTCAAGGTAGATTTCTAACTGACGTAGGAGCAGGAAGCGAGGGGGAATGGTGCTGGTGGTGGATGGGCACTACTCAGATTGGAGAGAGATGCTCGGTGGTGTTCCCTAGGGATTAGAGCTGGGTCTACTGCTATTTAACATTTGCATTTCACAAGTTGAAAGCTGGGGTCTCCTGTGGCTGCATAAGTTCACTGATGACATTAAAATGACCTGTGTGGTGGACCCCCTTGAGGATGGGGACAAACATCAGGAAGACTTGAACAAGCTGGCTAATTAGTCTGGCTGCTGGAGCTGCCAAATGCAAAGTAGTGCTATGGGAGAGGAAAAAGTTGTAGGACCTGTGCATTATGTGGGTCTCCTCACACTACAGTGGAAAAGGAAAAGGGCTGGGGGGAGCTTAAGCTGGACAAGCAGTGTGCGACTGTCAAGTGGGCCAGCAGTATACTGGGGTGCATGGGGGTGGGTGACCAGCAGAGCAGGGGAAGTGATCTAGACACTTAAAAAGTCTCTGGTTCGGCCTCTCCTGAAGTACTGGGCACAGCTTAGGGTTCCGTCGCACATAAAGGACATTGAAGCACAGTGTGCAGTGCAGGGCCACCAAAATGATTCCAAAATGATTAGGAGTATAGGGGACAAAAGCTAGGAGGAGAAACTAGATCCCCATAACACAAATGCCCTAGAAAAAAATTAGGTCAAGAGGGGAAGCAGTTTCGATCGTCTGCATACTCAAGGGTAACATCAAGACTGGAACATACAGAAATGTTTGATCTGGTGTCCTCCTTCTGGAAGCAGTGGTATGTCCTAAAGCTTAGAGGTAGTAAATATAGGGGTAACATTACAAGGCACTTTGTCTCCAGAGGGTATTGAACACAGGAAACAGTCTACCAGTGGAGACAGTAAACATGAAGACTGTACAGGTCTTCAAAGCAAGCCTGGGCACATTTTTTTTCGTACCAAGGGAATCTGTGGTTACTTTGCATAGTAGATGGGTGGAGAATCCCTATGAATAAGTGCAAATTTGTACAAAATACTTTTTTCCTCCCTGCTTATGAAGTAGACAGGACAGACATGATGGACCTAGTGGGTTTTTCTTCCATTGGCATGCCTTCCATTACCATGTTACTCCGCTATTCTGTTGCTCCCCCCCCACTACAGCACTGCTTGCTATGTGTCCATCAACCCTGCCCCTGACATATTTGGCCTTGAGCAGAAAGTAGAGTGTTCCCTTAAAAATAGGGGCTCTGGAAATCTTTGAATTAAACCCTCCATAATATGCACATAATATAGCTGCCCTCATTAAGAAGCTGAAGACGACAAATCCTATTTGTAATGAAAGCTGCCCTCTTGAGACTGCAGCTATTATTCGAAGTGATATGGTCAGCACTGTTAGTTGCGTGGTGGCATAGTAGTGGTGTTTGTGTCCACAACTAGGTACTTATTTATTTATCATCTCATTCTTTAAAAACCAAGCAAAGTTGCACTGAAAGAAAACTGCCATACTTGGCGAGCTTTTGAGCAAAAAAAAAATGTATTTCCTTCCTTAAAAACCAAGCAAACTGGTATACTGGCAAGCTGTCAACTGAGGAAAAAATAAACGGATATGTAAAAATACAAGCAAGCTCATAGGTTATGTGATGTAGTAAAACAAAATTATTCGGTAGAGTCTTCACTGCTCTGAGCAGCTGTCTGGTTCGTAGTGGTTCTGTTGTGTCTAAACTGATGGAGACCATCATAAAAAAGAGGTTAGTAACATTCGTGCTGGAGAACAGTCTACAGGATGACCGGCAGCATGGGTTCGTCCAAGGGAGATCATGCCAGACAAACCTGATGGGTTTCTTCAGTTGGGTCACTAGGGCATTGGATGGAGGCCTGGCAGTTAATGTTCTGTACCTGGACTTCAGCAAGGCCTTTGACTCGGTACCACATGGAAGACTGTTTGGCAAATTGGGTTCCTGGGGGCTGGGAAAAGGTTGACTGGATGAATAGGAAGCTGGCTGAACAGGTAAGAGTGGTGGTCAGAGGAGAACTCTCGACACCACGTGCAGTCGTAAGTGGGGTGCCACAAGGCTCTGTTTTGGGCCAGTGCTCTATAACATCTTCATCGCTGATATAGAGGAGAGGGTTGAGGGCACGCTGAGCCTGTTCGCGGACGATACCAAAATCGGTGCAGTAGTGAACGAGGGGGAGGAGATGAAGATGCTCCAAAAGATTTGGAGACACTGGAAAAGTGGTCAAAAACATGGCAGCTGGGATTCAATGTGGGAAAGTGCAAAGTCATGTACTTGGGGTCAAAGAATCCCAGGTACAGCTACCATTTAGGCAGCAAAAGGTTGAAGGTCACCAAGGAAGAAAAGGATCTTGGGGTAATGGTAACGGAACATGAATCAAGCAGTTCAGTGCAAGAAGGGCAGCTGCTAAGGCAAACAAGGTGTTGGTGTGTATAGCAAGAGGAATCATCTCAAGGAGTGGGGAAGTGATCCTGCCACTGTATAGATCACTGGTGAGACTGCACTTTGAGTACTGCCTGCAGTTTTGGTATCCCTTTTTGAAGAGGGAAATCAAATTCCTAGAGGGGGTCCAGAGAACAGCAACTGAAATGATTACTGGGATGAAGAGGAGAATAGACTGAGTGAACTTAACATGTACTCTTTGGAGGACAGACAGGACGAGGGGATATGGATTCTGGCTAAAAGGGGAGGTGGTCATCGGGGGGCACAGTATGAAACTGGAGGTTCAGAAGAGAGATGAGGAGGCAGTACTTTACTGAGCAAGGGGTGGCAGCATGGAATGTACTCCCTGAAGAGTTGGTCTCTCAGAAGACAGTGAACGGTTTCAAAAGGGGTTGGGATAGAGTTACGGGCAAAATAACTGTAGGTAGTGGCTTGACTCAAGGGGAGATTGCAACCCAGATGAGGAAAATGAGCCGGGGGGGGGGGGTGGCAGCAGTGGAATAAACCATGTTGCAGTTTCGAGCAGATGAGATGGACCATTTTGGCCTGTGTCTGCTGGCTTCTTTCGTATGTTCGTAGTAGTCTTTTATTGCTATCCTGGTAGTAGATTCTGTGATATCAGACCAGGTTTGTGCAGCGAGTTTCCTTTCAAGTTTTTCCCCTGGCTTCATATGCAATCCCTCTTTCCTTTGTACAGCTGATGATGTCTGGATCATTGCTTGTGGTGGCACATACCTGCAAAAGATGCTAATTTGTAAGCTTAAGTGTGTAAAGTATAGGTGGACCATATTTACTGTATATATTTAAAAATAAAGAACTGGTACCAGCACCCATCATATCTCTTATCACAGCCTGCAATAGTGTCTTGACCCATTCAAGCAGCTTGTCCTTCCCACAAAAAAAAGGGTTTCCGGCTACAGTTGTTACTTTTTCGTTAGCCAGCCATCCTGTCATGACGCCCTGTAGGGAACCTTAAAGGGCAGTCAACTAACATTTGCCAGCTGCAGCACTTTTGTACACACACCTGGTATCGGTGATTGTGTATTGTTTTGGGGGGAGGGGGGTCTTTTTTTGTAGCCTGTTTGACTATGGGAGAAATGTGGCATCTAAAGGAGTCCCACACCAACAAACACTGAAAGTCATAGCGCCCCAAACTTTCAGTCACCTGAAGGGTAAGCATCTTGCTCATTCAACTTTTGGGGGCATCGCAGCAATCACACCAGTAATGTTCAGCGTCTCTTTAGGCATTCGTTTGCACTTTAGTACTGTGAGTGGAGGGAGCTTGTGCCAGTCAGCCATGGCAGCCAGGTGTTTTGTCTGTCTTTGTTTTTCATGTCCAGTGGTGAGCAGTGGTACAGATTTAGTGCCAACATCATGTTTTTATTTATTGGCATGTCATCCCAGATGGGTGTCTCATCTAGGTTCCTGACCATTCCCTTTTTGGTTGCCCATTTTTGCTCCCATCAGATCAAAGTCTACAATCTTTAGCACAAAGACCTAGGGCAATCTCTTAGCCAACACTACTTCATGGCACATTGTAAAGCCTGAGTGCCAGAGAAACCTATATGGACACCCCCACATTTAGCAGTGAAAGCTGGGTCTTGTACAAGTGCAACAGTTTTAAGAGCTGCAGCCCTCTTTTTTTTTTTTTTTTTAATGAAATTTCGTTGAAATTTTTTGAAAGGTATAACGTTTACCACCCTTGCACAAAGACAGCAAAAGACAGTACATGTACAATAGTAAATAAAAGGTCATCTTCTATACAATGCCTTTTTGTCTGGAGTTGATACCTGAGCAGACATTAATACACTACATTAGATACAAAAAATGGTCCAAAAGGAAAAAGTTGCTCTACAAAAGACTGTAATAAACAAAGGAAAGGATCAAGGTTGAAAGAAAATTGCCTAAACTCCTGAGCAGCCCTCCTTCCAAATATTGCTGTGTGCCTCCTGAGGTGCTAAACCAGTTCTTGTAACACTGAAATGCTGCTTGCACTGAAGATTAACGCAGCTTGCCAGATCTGCTCAGACTCTAGGTACATTTCACCGCTGTCTAGCTCTTCGTGTTTTTTTTTTTTTTTTTTTTAGCTGGAACCCATAGAGCCCACTAGAGGCACCTTGACATGAAGATGTGGAAGTTTTTTTCCTTTCCTTCACACTCTCATCTGCTTTTAGCAACAGGCCTGCTACCCTCCTTGCAGCAGGCAGCTGGACGATTGAAGGCCTTGTTTTTGACAGGACGGCTATCGCTCTCTGTAGGTATTCTGTGATAGCACTGTCTCCCTGTGCTTGCTCTTGAAAGAGAAAAGCTCATCTTTCAAAATGAGCAAGACTTGACAGCTGCCATGCCTGTCAGTTACAGTATACAGCTGATTGTCAGTTGCTGCTGGTTAAACAAAATAAATTGAACACTCTCTATTTAAAAGTCGCGACCAAAATCAGCTGATTAAAATAGAAGCCCAACCTTTAACCACTTTTATTCTCTGCTGTAAATTCAACACACACCACTGTGATATGCTGTCTAATTTAAAGCAGCAGTATGAGTTAACCAGGAAGTGTTAATCACTTCCGAGAGTTTCACACTGTTTGGTAACTTAAAGTTTCGGATTTAATATTTTCCATTTACTATTGTTTTCTGATAACTGGTTCCCTTGATATTTAATACATTTATACTGATGTGTGGATCCACAGGACATATGGCAGCCCCCATACCATTCCCTGTTTTTCACCCTTTGTTTACATTGCTTGTCCTATAAACACCCCACAGGCAAAAGAAGGGGCGGTGCATTCCAGTTACAGCAGATAAAATAACCAATGAGAGAATGGCAGCACCCCATTTTCCTCAGAATCCAATATGACACTCCTGGCAAATGTCTGTGCCAGACTGTAAGAAAAAATAAAGAATATTAAGAAAACAAACACAAATTAAAAGCAAAGGATTCAGGTTTTGTCATTTGTGGGGCTTGTCTGACATAACTATTGTACAAAGTAGTTTTTTATTAACTAGTACTGCTGCTTTAAGATGCTCTCCTCTGTAAGATAAGAGCTTACTAAACTGGCACATATTTGTATACAAATCTATCCACCATCTTAGTGAACTGGTTGCTACAGTAACTCTATATGTGATGTGACAACAGAACCTTTCCCTGACTCATGCTAAACTTCTTCCTTCACAGCCCCTGCCGTATTGAATTCTGGGCATTACAATCTCAGGAACTGTACTAACTTGTCGTCATTTCAGTGAACTTAAAGTGCCAAAGTCTGTTCTTGCTTCAGATAAATACCCTGAGTATTTGCTGCTGCCATTGTAAATGAACGTGTACCACCTCAGGATGTTCTTGTGAGACTCTGGTCTCAAACTTATTTATGCTGTATTTCAGTGGTCCCTGGTGGCCCACCTATCAGGGATGAGACATGGGGTGCTGGGGACTGGACGGTGTAGCAGTTATTTATGTATTTAATGTTTTATTTATTTGAAAATTGGTGTCTAGGAGAGGCACACAGAGCCAAGGCTCATTTCTAGGTGTGACCCAAGGGAAGGGGAAGGGAGAATACAGTTACAAAGAAATACAAACTAGGCTGAACAAAGATTACAAGAACAATAACAAAGTCCGTAAGTCGAGTGCAGTACAGACAGTAAAGCCAAACATTGCAGCTGGGAGCCAAATTGTGTACAAATTAAATCACAAGGAATAGTGCAAATATGATGAATTCAAAAAGTGCAGGCAACCTAGATAAAGGGATGATGAAACAAGTGCTGGGAGGTGGGGTCAGGGGAGGTAAGGAAGGGTTCAGGAAGAGGACTGGCAGGAGCGAGAGGGAAGAGGGAGAAGTTTTTAGTTGGCATCTAAGGGACAAAGAGAGACTGACTGAGGAGTTTAGTGTGGGAGTGGATCCCCGAGGGCTGCTTATGTGGATACAGGCATGGGGCAGATGGAAGGTGGTCCCAGAGCTGGCCTGGAAAGGGGGGGGGGCAAAATGGAAAGGATAAAAAAAGAAACAGTAAAGAACAAAATGAAGCAATTCTGCAGACAGGTCAGTGCACAACTAGCAACCCAAATACTGTGCAACTCTGGTGACAATACCCATACACTAAAATGAAAATTGTTGTCAGTGTCAGTGGCTCAGTAGGTAGCACACTCGCCTCTGAGGCCGGGAGATCAGAGGGCTGTGGGTTCAGTTCCCACATCTGGCACTTGGGTTAATATCCCAGTACTGACACTGTAATGCAGCATGAGAGGGGTGCTGCATTTCTGAGGTGCCGTCTTTCCGATGAGACGCAAACCGAGTCCCATCTGCCTGGATTGGTGGTAGTTCAGGTGGATGTTAAAGATCCCATGGCACTTATCGAAAGAGTAGGGGAATTTCGTGTCCTGGCCAAATTTCCCTCATTCACTAAAAATACCACCAACAGCTTAATCTGGTTTAAGGTCAGTTGGCATTCATCTGTATCCCCCTCCCCCGGGTCGTGCCTGAAAATAGGCAGGATTTGTCTAGTGCACTTACCTGGTCAACAAAAGCTAGCTAAATAAATAAATAAAAATGTAAACTAACAGCTGTCATTTGGATTTAAAAGGTGTCCCAAAGCCTGTAAATCCATCTAAGATTTCAATACCACTATGAGAAAAACACCTGGGCATGTTTCTGAATAAGATATTTTTTCATCTGTTTTAACCCCAGTTAAAGTGTGTATATTAAATATTTTCAGATTTTAATACCTGTCGCATCAGTAATATTAATTAAGAAAACCAAAACCGCCCTTCTGGTGCCAAATGCTGTAATCATCGCAACACAAACAGAACGGGTAAGTATCAATTTTTAAATCATTTGTTTCAGACTAGTACTTCCAGAAAGGAAACAAAAGTAACTAGGGTTGTAAGACTACCATATATTATATTTATTTATTTATTTATTTATTTATTATTGGGCCTTTATCCATTTTCTACTGAACCTGTTACGCATGCATACACAGTTGCTACATTTACATGTGCACTGCAACCTGGTTCAAGCACTGAAAAAATCTAATTTTACAGATGCATGTAAACCCGATCAATACTCTAACTAGGTTGCTTCTCAGAGCAGGTTGAAAGTATGGCGTTTACAGGAACCGATGCCTGTAAAAGCTGAATGTGCACTACATGTAAACTGGATCAGTTGTCTGATACTTCTTGGAGGCATATGATTTTAATCGATCCTCCCTTGCCAAAGCACAGCAGCATGTACTGAGCATGCTCACATTAGTTCTGTATCCATTGCCGGTATTCCGGAGACACGGATGTAAAGTGACTTGTGTCTCTGGAACCAGAATGAGATGTTCATGTATACTGAACAACATTGCAACCAGAACCTCCAGCACTGATCCCTGTTCCTCAATCGCAGCATACATGTAAACAAGGTAATTGATTACTGATTACCGACTTACTTCAGTTATCGATTACTCTTGAATTACTTTGTGCCAGTGAGGGGTGAATTATGCCATATTGATGGCTAATTGGTTTGAAAACCGTGATCCCCACAGTATACAGGATGGAAGGTCACTGTTGGGACCAGTTTCCCTTAAAGTAGCATGAAGTTGATCCGTATAAAATAGTTCTGATAAGCCATATAACGATGACAAACAAGCAGCTTAAAGTAATAACTGCTTGCTTCTTCTCCTAAAGAAGTAATCTGGGACCTCATTCATAGAAGCAAGGTTTGGTGGAGAAAAACTGGGATGGGGGAGCAGTAGCAAATATTGCCCTGTTAGATTGCTTCCACCCTTTTGAGCCATACACAGATTGAATTGTTGATTGCAGGAGAAAGAGTCCCAGTGCACATCAGTTGCTCACATTATTGTGGGCTTTAATATGGGGGTGTGTGACTCCCATGGAGTCACAGCACAGTGTAGCACCAGTTCTATGGTTCTGTGCCATGCTGTGACTTATGGGAATGGGCAGTGTAACCTGCAGATTTTCTCCCATCTGTTGTCTTCCCTCCCCCTACACACTTGACTTTAGAGCCGCCTCTAATTTGGGCATTTTTCAATTTTCTTTTAATATATATAGCTTTTTGCTCATCCGTTGCCACCTCTGCCTTACCGTTGGGCCCATGGCCTGGCAGCTCCCAACCCTGTCAGCCACTCCCCTCCACCGTCACTCCATTTTAGATCCATACACGGGGCCTGTTGGCACCAGGGGCCATCACACACGGCAAGGGTGAGACGGAGATTTTCTGTGTTTCTCCCTCCTGATCTGGAGCTGTGGCAGCATGGCAGGTGCATGCACATGGAGGCGTGCATGTGCTTCTGGTACCACAGTGGTCCTCCACCCTTACGACATAACATCAGTCACCCAGACCTCTGCTCTGACACCCAGCCTCCACCGGGTGTCAACTGAGAGTGAGAAAACATCACCTTCTAAATCCAGGAGATGAGAGCAGCCACTTCAGTCATCTCCCAGCCGTCTCTCTCTCCCCAGCAGCCCAAGCTTGTTCCCTAACCCGGGTGGCCGACATGGTGCGAGTTGTGGTGTCCAATGCCTTAACCCTCAGCACCACTAGGTCAGTTCTTCAGTTTTCTTATTGTCCTCTTTAATGCCTAGTTAGTTTTTGGAACTCCCGCCCTGGTTCCCTTTTTTTGCAGTCTGTTTACCATGTGCAGCACTGTATCTTGGAGACCCCAGGTTCAGCTCTGAGACACCCCTAGCACCTGCCTTTTTCCTTTCCACAACCAGGAGGTGTCCAAAAAACTGCATACTTTGCCTTGGCTCTTGATGCCTGTTGGTCATTCGCATGGCTAACCCCTTCTCTCCCCCCATGGTCACAATGTTGCAATGTGTTTAGTGACTGCACTGAGAAGACTCTGTAGTATATGGCACAACAGGAGGCAAAGTCACCAATGTCACTAAGTAGTCACTGTAAACACTTAGTGGCAGTCTCCAGTGACTATGAATAATGCCCTTGTTTTCTTATGCAGATTACTTTTGTGTTTAGGCAATCCTGTACTATAATACACTTCGTTGTATAAAAAAAAAAAAAGTTGGGTAACTGGTTACTATTTTGTTTTATTTTAACATGCCAGAGGTAAACAATTACTCACTACGACAAGCTAAATAGTTTTCATGATAATTGTTCTGTTTTTACAGTACTTGTTTGTATCTCTGCTCTCCCGAGATGGAACGTATAAGCTATTGAAATCTGTCTGTGTACATATAGATGTAAGTAAAGTCAACCAAGGAGGACAGAATTTAAAATATTTTTTCTGCTTTTTGGTTTTTAAGAAGGTGACGTTTTGTGTATTAATCATTTTAGAATAAGAGCTTAGGAACCAGTCCAAACCCTTCTTCACTTGAAAGCAGCTTCAGGGCCGAGCGCCCAACCTCTTTGCCACTGGTAAGTTCTGTTACTAATAAATAAGTCTTATTTCACTTATGCTCCCTCTGTGTGCCTAATGGTTGCTGGAGCAGTTAATGTATGACAATTGGCATTTGGTTTATCTGCATTTTAACCACTATTGCTTATCCGCTTGTCCGTCAAGTGTGTGTATGGTGTGTGTGGTTTTTATTTTAGTTTTTTTTTTTTTCCTCTCCCATGCCCTTACTTTACGCTAGGTTTCAGCATTTGTAGAGAGGGCCATAAGGTTCCCCAGGGTATCCGTTCCTCCATCTGCTACAACTTCTCCTTGCCAAGGGGCTTCCGTCTTACAAGCAGAGAGGAGAAGCTGCTTGCAGTATCTGAAAAGATGACCAAGGGGTTGGGGCCAGTGCATTGTAGGTCTGGTAGTATGAGTGGGGACATGGTGAGCCATCATCTGGCAAGTTCAGAAGGGCATTTCCTACCTTTCATGTTGGGTGTGCATATCCTGGGTGTGCACGGCATAGTTGCCCACTCTGCCAACTGTGCTACCACCAGGAGCCGTCCTAGAAGCAGTGTCTGCCAGACTCTTCTCTAGGGAGTTGAACATCCACGCAGTCATTTCTTCACCCTTCCTGTCTGCCTCCACTCCAGTTGTCCTGAGAGAATAACTGCATAGATATTCCTTCACTCCCTGCTGACTTCTGTCGCAAACCCACTCAGCAGGTCAGCCCTCTACTCCCAAAGTGCCAACCTCCGAGTGTAGTCTTGTGAACAGTTAACAGAACAAGGTAACCCTCTTGTCTGTTTTTGTGGATTCTAATCAACTTTTGGTCTCAAGTTCTGGAGGGATTCAAATGGTGAACCTCTTTTTAGCATACCCAATGTACAGGCTCTGATAATTCTGTCTTCGGGGGGCCAGATATCTTTACCTACGGGCACCTAACCAGGTGTGCAGCAAGGAACCCTTAAAAACTGTAATAGAAGACCTCTGATTTAAAACGCTTACCTTTTTCCAGTTTGGTATTACCATTCAAGCTTATGTACCGTGTCTGCTTTAACCATATATACTCTACTTGTAAAGGAAAGAAATCAAAGACCAAGTAAGCTCTAAAAATGGAGTTTTACTGAAATAGATAAAAATATGTAACACATAAAATACAGAACTATTATCACAAGACATACAAATCTCTTAAAACAGGTTTTAATAGTGCAATTCTTTCTACAATACTTAGATTTTACCTCTCCCTAAATAACCTGCTTAAAGTGCTCACAGATGTTTCTTTGACAGAGTCTAGATAGAAGTGTCTATGTAGTAAAACAGAATATTCCTTAAAATTGTATTTGCCACCCCCTTTGTGTGAGGTCACCTAGCTTCTTCTCCGTCAGAATATATAAAAAAAAAATATCTATACAAAAACAGGATGTCTTTTCAAAGTATTAAGTTCTGTAATTCTCAGCACAACTCATGTTCTTCAAATGACTCTCTTTGATCTATAAGTTTCCTCTCTCACACAAACATCAAGGAACATTTACAGCTTCGCACCCATGTGTAGTAACCTGGGTTTCCCTCCAAATGTCAAAATGGATATGATCTTCCCTTTTAGCAACTACAGCTATAATTAACTCGAACAGGAGATCTTTGATTAAGGCCTGGTCTATAATTAGCTCATGGCTTTTTCTTTTAGCAGAGACCTGGGGGGAGGGGTGAGTGAGGTCATTCCAAGAGCACCAGATTTTCAGCAGAGGCAATCGGTAATACATTTTTGTAATTTAAAAAAATGATACAGCACTCAGGACTGGCTGTCCATGTCACAATCCTCCCCACCTAGACTGAATTTGGGGGCTCTATCCCATGCATGGGATGAGCTTCCTAAATCAGTTCACTCCTCATAGACCCTAGACAGCCCATCTGAGTTCTGATTTTTGGCTCCAGCCCTATGTAATATTGTCATATCATACCCTTGCAAAGCAAGACTCTATCTTAGCAATCTACCATTGTTCTTTCCCATCTGCGTCAGCCAAACCAGGGGGCTATGGTCAGTCTGTACCACAAAATGCTACGCATACAAGTATGGATCCAACTTCTTCAGGGCCCACACTATGGCAAGACACTCCTTTTCCACTGTGGAGTATGCTTGCTCCCTGGGAAGTAACTTCCTACTCTGGTACACTGCTGGGTAATCTGTCCCTTGCCTGGATGTCTGACTCAGTACTGCCCCAATACGCACGTTTGAGGCGTCCGTCTGAACTATAAAGGTTTTGCTATAGTCAGGACTTGTCAAAACAGGAGCACTGCACAGTGCCTCCTTTAGTTTGGAAAAGGCTTCCTCACAGGCTGGGCCCCAGGTAATTTTCTTGGGCATCCTTTTCTTTCAGGTCAGATAGGGGAGCAGCCAGGGCACTGTAATTGGGTACAAATATCCTGTAATACCCTGCTGTCCCTAGAAAACTCATGACCTGCTTCTGTGTTTCTGGTTTGGGCCATGCCTGGTTCACCTCTGTCTTTATCTGGTTAGGACGGAGCTGTCCCTGGCCTACCACATGCCTGAGGTATGCCACTTCTCACATGGCCATCTGGCACTTCCCAGCTTTGACAGCGAGCCTGGCCGTCTGTATCCTGCCCAGCATTTCCCTAAGGTGGGATAGGTGTTCCTCCCAGCTGGTACTAAAGGTGGCAATGTCATCCAGGTACAGTATGCCATGGCGTACTCCTCAGCACCATTTAACACCTGGTTCACCAACCTTTGGAAAGTGGCCGGGGCATTCTTCATTCCGAAACGCATTACTTTAAACTCGAATAAGCCTGAGTGATGAAGGCCAACCTCTCCCTAGCTGTCTGTCAACTCTACCTGCCAATACCCCTTCATCAGGGCAATGGTCGTAAGGAAGGTCGCCCCCTCCCAACTTGTCCAGGAGTTCATCTGGGGCATCAGGTGGACGTCTGACTTTGTGACTGCATTCAATCCACAATAGTCCACACAGACACTAGTAGAGCCATCTGGCTTAGGTACAAGGACTATGGGTGAGGCCCAGAGGCTGTGGGATCTCTTGATTACCCCTAAATCCAGCATCTCCTCCACTTCCCTCCTAATTTCCTTTTGGACAGCCTCTGACACCCGATATTCTGACCGCTGTATGGGCGTCTGTGTCCCTGTCTCCACATCGTGTGTCACTAAGGGGGTTAGTCCAGGCTTGGCGCTAAACAAAGGGGCGCAAAGTCTGCTAAACCTTCCTTACTTTCTGGATCTCGTCCGGGGCCAGCTGGGGAGACAATTTTACTGCCTCCACAGAGGACTCCCGCTTACTTTCTTCCAGCAAGTCCAGAAGGGGGTCTCCTTCATCCATCCCCTCCACAGGACTATACACTGCAAACACCATGTCAGCTCTATTTGCATATGGCTTCATCATGTTGACATGGTGCATCCTTTCTGTCTGTCTTCAGTCAGGTAACTCCACAATGTAGTTCACGTCATATACCTTCCTAACCACTTTGTACGGTCCTGCCCACTCAGCTTGCAGCTTGTCATTCCGGACCGGAATAAGGACCATGACTTCCTGACCCACCATGTACGAGCGAGCTCTGGCTCTACGGTTGTACCACACTTTTTGTTTCTGTTGGGCAGCTGCCATGTTGCTCTGGGCTGTCCCCATAAGCTCATTCAGCCTTTCCCTAAACCTAAGGACGTAATCCACAATGGGAGTTCTCTGGGTGGCGTGCTTGCCTTCCCAGTCCTCCCAGATAAAGTCTAGGGGCCCATGTACCCGGCATCCATATAAGAGTTTGAAGGGGGAAAATCCTGTCACCTCTTGGGGCACCTCCCTGTATGCAAACAGGTGGGGAAGGTATTTCCCCCAGTCTCTCCCACGCTGTTAAGCAAATGCCTTGAGCATTGAGTTTAGGGTACCATTGAATCATTCCATAAGTCCATTGGCTTGTGGGTGATACGGTGTCGTGCATCTCTGCACCATCCCACACTTCTCCCATAAACATTTCATCAGGTGATTACCTCCTGTGGAAACCCAGCACGGGAGAAAATCCCAAGTAAGGCATCTGCCACTTTGTCCGTCCTCAGTGAGGATGGGGCGACTGCCTCTGGGTACCGGGTCGCATAATCCACCACAGTTAGGATGAATCTCTTCCCTGAGGAGCTGGGGGTATTTAAAGGCCCCAGAATATCCATTCCCACCTTCTGGAATAGCTCCTCTACTATGAGCAATGGAATCAGGGTGGCTTGGGTTTTCTTGCCCGCCTTCCCAATTTCTTGGCACTGGTGACAAGACCTGCAATATTCCTTCACCTGCTGGGTGAAGTTAGACCTGTAGAAATTCTGGGCTAACTGCTGCATAGTATGTGTGATTCCCAGATGACCAGACAAGGGAATATCATGTGCAGTCTTGAGCAACTGCTCACGATATCCCTGGGGAACGACAAGCTGCCTGCCTAGCATCCGTCCCTCTGTCTGCGCATCCTGAGTACACATAGGTCCATTCTCCCAATAAACCTTATGTCTGTCGTCACCTCTCTGTACACAGTCAGTCTGCCCAAGCCCTCAGCTTCTCTAAACTAGGGTCACTTCTCTGAGCAGCTGCAAACCCCTCACACAGTCCCAAGGCATGGGACAGGTCCCCTTCAGTCGTTTAAACTAGGGTCCCTAGCACTAGCATCAGGCACTCAGGATCACTGTCAGTCCCCACCCTCGGACAATGGTTCACCCCTCCCTCTTAGGAGTAACCCTCTGTAGCTGTGTGGTTACTTGCTACTGGGGAAATTTCTACCCCCTCTTCATTAATCTCCATATCAGGAGACAGGCTGGGGGACCAGCCTCTCGGTGGTTTCCACAATTGCTTCTGTGGGGTTCAGGGAACTACAGTTTTTCCCTTGCTGCTTGGCTATGGGTAACAGCACATATCACCCCTTGTTTGAGATTGTTGCCCAGGATCACATCCACTGCTAAGGTTTGGGCTACAGCTACCTGTTGCACAGTTCCCCCTGTTTCACCCCAGTCTTGGAGAACACTAGCGAGGGGCAATGTTTTCGCCTCACCAGTGAAGTCCTGTACAGTGACGTATTTATTGGGTATAAGCTGACCAGGCTTTACCAGATCCCCCTTTACCAAGGTCAGGGATGCCCCTGTGTCCCTTAACCCCTGCATCTGTACGCCATTCACCATGACTGGGTGCATGTGTTCTCTCATGTTCACTGGCATGCTTCCAGGGACACACAAACAACCCACTTCTTTTCTAGCACCACCTTGAATATTATTGCTCGCCTTTTTGGGACACTGTCTGGCAATATGCACAGTTTCTTTACATAACCAACATTCACTTCTCTTTTCAAAGAAATCTTTTCTCTGAAACCTGAGGCTAACTGGTTTCGGTGGAGGCAGTGAGGGTTTTAGCTGCCCTGAAGGCGCGCTTTTCCCTTTCTGCTCTGCCACACCCGTCCCATTTGCTCTGAGAGCAGGTCTGCTCTTGGCATAGCGGTCCGAGAGTTCAGCGGCCTCTTGCACTGTTTTGGGATCTCGGTCCTCTGGTTTTTAGCTCTGCTGGGCACGCCCAATAAAACTGTTAAAATTGAAAATGTGATTTTATTATATCAACAGAGTTTGCCTCTATTCCTTCCCACTAACGTTTTAAAAACTGACATTGTTTCATGGCTAGCTCCTCGTAGCTAATGTTAGGGCTTCTTCTGAGTTCACAAAATTTAGCTCTATGATTCAGCAGTTAATTCAAACTTTTTTAACAGTGCAGCTTTAAGTTTGCTGTAATCATCACTGTCCTCATTGTTCATTTGACCCAGTGCATCCCGAGCTTTCCCGGTAAGTAGCGGGGATAGCTGGAAGTTCCAGGACTCTCTCAAGGAATTTTAGCCTGAATACAAACTTTTTCAAAAGAATTTAAAAAGGCATCCATATCCTCCCCCTCTTTAAGCTCTGCTATTAATTTGGAATTCAATTTGTAACCCAGTCCTGCAGTCCCAGTTAAATCCAAGCCACTTACCTGCTCTGGTGCCGCTGGCCAGAGTCGTAGCTTCTCCAGTTCGTGTTGCCTCTGGCGCTCCTCCCTCTTCTCTTCTGCAGCTCACTGGCACTCACACTCCTCATGGTCTGCCTCTCGTCTCTCTCGTTCTCTCTTCTCCTGGAACTCCAGTTCCATCCTGCGCAACTCGGTTTGCAGACTGAGTACTTCTGGATTCAGGATACTGGTGACCTTCCCCTGCTGCTGTGGCCCTTCACTGACAGTGGCCCTGTTGTCATCCTCATCGGATCTGGACACTGCACTAGCCGCTAGCCCTGCCACCTTCAAGGTTTGATCCTTTTCAGTTATGGTCCATGACTCGCTGCTCTGGGTATCTGCTACCATCAGGGCATCTATGAGGTTCTGCTTGCTGGCTTTCACCACAAACAGGACTCCTCTGCCCCCGCACAGCCGCTTGAAGGAGTCTACAGTGTGCCTGCTGTAGTAGGAAGTCCTCTTCCCTCATTACTGCTACTCCAACTTGCACTTTAGAGAGAAAAAAAAATGAAACGGGTAGGAACTTGACTGTACACCAAGTGATATAGTTGTTTCCTTTTTAAAAATAAATCACTGCCTTTTTCTTTCTTTGCAAGTGAGCTTGTGGTCTCAGCTGACACACTGAATAAAAGCTTCTGATACCAAAATTATGCCACAGATGCCAACAAATCTGTGACAAACCCACTCAGCAGGTCAGCCCTCTATTCCCAAAGTGCCAACCTTCAAGCACAGTGTTGTGAACAGTTAACAGAACAAGGTAACCCTCTTGTCTGTTTTTTGTAGATTCGAATCAACCTTTGGTCTCACGTTGTGGAGGGATTCAAACTGTGAACCTCTTGTTAGCATACCCAATGTGCAGGCTCAGATAATTCTGTCTTCGGGGAGCCAGATATCTTTGCCTACGGGCACCTAACCAGGTGTACAGCAATGAACCCTTAAAAACTGTAATAAAAGACCTCCAATTTAAAACGCTTGCTTTTCTCCAGTTTGGTATCACCATTCAAGCTTATGTACCATGTCTGCTTTAACCATATATACTCTACTTGTAAAGAAAAGAAATCAAAGACAGACAAGTAAGCTCTAAAAATGGAGTTTTACTAAAATAGATTAAAAAAAAAAAAAAATACGTAACACATAAAATACAGAACTATTATATCACAAGACATACAAATCTCTTAAACAAAATGGGTTTTAACAGTGCAATTCTTACTACAATACTTAGATGTTGTGTGTGTGTGTGTGTGTCTCTCTCTCTCTCTCTCTAAATACCTGCTAAAGTGCTCACAGATGTTTCTTTGTCAGTCTAGATAGAAGTGTCTCTGTGTAGTAAAACAGAATATTCCTTAAAGACAACTGTATTTGCCAACCCCTTTCTGTGAGGTCACTTAGCTGCTCCTCTGTCAGAATATATATAAAAAAAAAATCTATACAAAAACAAGATGTCTCTTTAAAGTATTAAATTCTATAATCCTCAGCATAACTCATGTTCTTAAAATGACTCTTTGATCTGTGATAAGCTTCCTCTCTCACATAGATATCAAGGAACATTTACAACTTTGCATCTATGTGTAATAACCTGGGTTTCCCTCCAAACGTCATAAAATGGATGTGATCTTCCCTCATAGCAACTATAGCTATAATTAACTCTGACAAATGGGAGATCCTTGATTAAGGCCTGGTCTGTAATTAACTCATGGCTTTCATCTTTTAGCAGAGACCGGGGTGAGTGAGGTCATTCCAAGAGCACCAGATTTCTCAGCAGAGACCATCAGTAATACATTTTTATATTTAAAAAAAAAAAAAATGATACAGCACTCAGAACTGGATGTTAACGTCACAACTTCAATCTTTATTTCTAAAAAGTGCAATTCCAAATGATAAAAGCGTTTGTACAAAGTAGAACATATATAAAAAGCAGTAATTGCCATTAAAGCAACTATAAAAATTCGGCAGTTCTAAGAAATAATCAGTTAAATAGAATCAGGAAAAGCTAATCCAAATAAATATGTATTGAGAGAGGATTTAAAGCTCTCGATAGTCAGGCACTCTAACCCAATTAGGTAGAGAATTCCCCTAGGGGCCATAAACGCAAAGGAGTGGACCCCCCAGGTCTTGAGTCAAACCCTGGGAACCTCTAGCAATTCCTCATTGGAGGACCAGAGAAGATGGAGGGGGTGGTGGGGACAAAGGGGATCTCACGAGTAATGCAGCCCCTGTCCATGTAGGGCATTATAGGTCAATACACGGACCCTGAAGGTGATCTGCCAGTGTACTGGCAGCCAGTGCAGACTGCAGAGCACAGGCGTGACATGGCAAGATCGTGATAAGCCAGTCAACAACCTAGCTGCAACCTTCTGCACCAGCTGCAAGCGGCAGATATCAACCCCCACTAGCCCTAGGTAGAGGGCATTGCAGTAGTCCAGGCGGGAGGTCACAAAGGCATGGACCAAAGTTGGAAGGTCGAGTGGGATCAGATGTTTAATCCAGGCAGTACTCCTTAGATGGTAAAAGGAAGTCTTGACCACAGCCGACATCTGAGACTTAAGTGTCAGACCATCATCAAAGACTGCGCCCAGATTCCGCACCCAGTCAGAGGTCAACAACTGGCTACCTCCGAGCCAGAGCCCAGATGGCTATCCAGTTGATGGCTTCATACTCTGACAACCTGGGTCCACCACCAACACCTGTTTTATCCATGTTCAACCTCTGCCAGTTGGCACTCATCCAGTCCTGGACCTTAGAGAGGCAGTTGTTAAAGACCAAGTTAGCCCCATCCTGTTTGGGAACGAAGGACATGTATAGTTGAGTATCATCTGCATAGCAGTAAAAAATTGGTCCACACCAGCCACTCCCTGCATACTGTCAGTGAGGAGTGATTGAAACCATTTGAGGATTGTACCAGGCAGTCCACAAATCAGGCACTACAGTAACACTCCATGATCCACAGTGTCAAATGCTGCAGAGAGATCAAGGAGAATCAAGACTGAATGGGACCTCCAATCTCTTGCATTTAGGAGATCATTAAGAACCCGAACAAGTGCAGTCTCAGTACTATGTCTCTTCCTAAATCCAGACTGGAGAAGATCATAGATGTCATGGGTGGTAAGATCCGCCAGCTGCAATCCAACTACCTTCTCACAACCTTACTCACAAAGGGCAGGTTAGAGACAGGTCTGTAGTTGGCTAAGCAGTCAGGGTCAAGGGAGGGTTTCTTGAGGAGAGGTCTCACCACCACCTCCTTCAGGCAGTCAGGAAACACCCCGGTCTCCAACAAACTCCAGACTATCTCAGCCAGGACCAGGCTGATCACCTCAACACATCCCACAAGGAGACATGTTGGGACCGGATCCAGACTACGGTAAGTTGGTCGCATTGACTGGATGATCCTCATGATTTCCGTGATCACCAGCCGGTCAAAGTCAAATCAAGTAAACTGGGCACCTGCAACCTCCTGTCAACCTCCACCCCACCCACTAGAGGGTACTGGACAGATCCCGGGCCTGATGGTGGTCACCTTATCTGCGAAGACGCTAGCAAACTCATCACACTTATTCTATGAAAATGCTCCCCGGGTCTGAAGACCGATTGGATTGCACAATCTGTCCACAGTCCAGAAGAGCTGAGCTGGTCGATTCTGTGCATCAGCAATCTTCCTGGAAAGGGACTCTTGACCTCTTATGGGAGATTGCTGATTCAATCTGTCTGTCCTTGACCAGGCCTGATTTTCGCCAGCGATGCTCCAACCTTCGACCGCTTTGCCTCAACTCCTTCACAGTCCCATCAAACCAAGGAGACCTTGGGCGAAGAGTGAGGGGGTGAGCATGGACAGGAGCGAAGGAATCCAGGACTCCCATAACTACCTTGTTATAGGCAGACAGAAGATTCCCTTGATCCGAACTCACCCTCGACTTCAACTCCAGTCATCTGGAGAGAATAACTGCATAGATATTTCTTCACCCTCCCTGCTGACTTCAACTCCAGTCATCCTGAGAGAACACTCTCGTGAACATTTCTTCACCCTTCCTACTGGCCTCCACTCCACTTATCCTGAGATAACTGATGCAGACATTCCTTCACCCTCCGATATAAAACCCTGCTGCCAGTCTCTCTCCATCAAAACTGCAGGACAGTAAACCTAATCCAGCCTCTTTAATGGTGCATAATTCTTGTTAGTTAGGTGCACAAAAAGAGTGGACATGCATCCATGAAAAGCGGAGGCAGTTCCCACACATCCACCCAATGTTTCGTGGCACTGTACCATTGCTTTTACCATACCAGCTGGCCGTGCCTCCACTCCAGTCATCCTCAGCTTGGGGTGTGAAGCCAAGTGAGCGACTCACTGCTTAGCACCCTAGAGCCAATTGATTGTGGCTAACATTTAACTGGACTGTCTATGGAGTTATCCCCCTTCATCAAGAAATCTACCTCGTCCATCAGGGAACAGTCAGCTTCACAAATTGGTTGTATGTAAATCTACTCTCGGACTGGCTGTAAGCTGGGAAAGGGCTCATTTGATGCCAGTTTTACCAAAATGCCATTTAGAATATCCATTAGTAAGAGTAGTATATCTTCCCCCAAGGATGTTCTATATTTGGGGAGCACAAGCAAGTGACTGGTTTGAAAGAACTTTGATGCTCCTGTCCTGTGGCTCTAGCGAAAAACCTCTTAGATTTGCCCCTTGGCATTGAATTGGCTGCCTGCTGATGCTCCTTAACATCTCCTATGCCACCCTTGCCCTGACAATTTTTTCTCTGGCTTTCTTGGGACCGCTAAATGTTTGTCCCAGCTAGGGCACTTATTTCCTTGTCTCTTCTTAACTGTATGTCAGATATAGGCACACAGCACTTATTGTAAATAAAAATATCATTCTAACTTGTGTGGCTCGAGTGCACCTTTAGAAAAGATGAGTGCCTTTGGTATCCCCAGGTTTCCAGTTGTCCTGGTTGTATCACTGGTAGTGAGGGAGAATGTTATTTTGAGCAGGTCTTGGTTCAAACTCCAGCTATGACACTTGTTTCTTTCTCACTTCTAAATTGTAAAGTCCATAAAATATATGCACGCCGCACTCCTTGTAAATCTGTAATGTACTGGCTAAAAAATCTGAACTGGAGGCATGGCTGCACTTTTTGCAATCTCAAAAATGAGGCTCAAGCCCGAATTCCTTGATTTTGAAATTAACTTCCCAGTTAGTTTATTCCAAAAGAACAGGCTGCACAGAAAAAGGAGGGGAAGCCTCATTTTACATACAGCTAGGCCTGGAAGCCAGTACATTGAACATGACTGTACCACCGCTAGATGTGAATGTATGGTGGTGCAAATTAAGTTGGGTAATTTTTATTTAAAAAACAAAAAAAATACCTGACCCTCTGCTGGGGATATAGTCCTCCTCAGGTGGAGAGCAGGGTCTTGCATACAGATCTGCTGGGTAACATGCCACAGTGGGGCCATGGTGAAGTGTTAATATTTGGCGACTTGCTCTAAGATTGACTGTGTAACAGACTTAAATCCCTTACATCCGTCCTCGAAACAGCCTGTCTGCAATAAGTGATAATAGAGGCAACCAAGATGAAGCTCCGATCCTCTCTGCACATGCTGCTTGATTAGATTGTGATGTCAAATAGTATCCAACCTGATAGTGATACCATGAGCGATAATCACCCAGCCTTTTATTGTGTGTGGAATAACAAAATACTAAGGCCAAAACCTAGGGTACTCGAGTGCCATAACTACTCTAGTTCATACCTCACAACCTTCTGGCACTGACATGAGGGACACAGACAATCACACTGAGGGACACTGACCCTCATAATGAGCAGACTTACCCTCAAACAGGGAGACAGACGCTCAGAAAACTGTGGAAACTATTGTGTTTACTGGTACAACATCTTTGACGTAATATCTTAGAATATTATGAATTTCTGCTTTAAAGTCTGAATTTACTGTACATTCTTTGTGTGGGCAGCACCTTTTCCATGAGGGAGGGATGGATGAGGGACAGAGCAATTTTGAGGGGTAAAATGAGGGATGTCCCTCAATCTGGGACAGTTGAGGCATGCTGTGGTTCAAATCCCCAGTATTATGGCAGTGACCTAAAACTAGGAGCCTGGTCCTTCATGGGCGTCATACCTGATGTAAATGGAGGATATGCCATGAATGCTGCAAGCATACAGCATTTATCCAGACAAGTTGAATTCAGAACTCTGTGACCTCAGGAGTGGCGCAGAGTTGAGCCACAAGTGTGATCACCCAAATCTGCATTCAGCAAGTCCGGATAACTACTGTATTTTCACAGCATCCATCGCATGTTCAGTGGGCAGATGCATACTGTATAGGGATGGTCTGCATCTGTCCAGGCAGGGGATGGCAGTCCTCCAATGAAAAGTTTGGGTGCTTCCTTGCTGGGCATTTAAACTAACCGGGGGATGCTCTCGGAGGGGAATGGAAACGATACAATCTAGCCTCTCAGGTTGGTAATGACAGCACTGGGAAAAGGAGGACTAGAGTTTAGCGAATACGTATAGAAAACAGGGACAAGGTAAGGGGTACAATGAGATGCAGAGGGAGGAAGTATTAACACATGCAGGTCAGGAACAACGGGACAAATACAAAAATATTGGCAGTGGGACCAGGAACAGGATTTGGAATGTAATGCATACAAAGCCCGAAGTCTGGCAAACAAACTCCCTGATTTAGAGACTTTAATGGGGGGAGGCTGACATAGACATAGCAGCCATAACAGAGACATGGTACACTAATAACCACTCGAGGGACACAACTGTACCAGGATATGCCTTGTACAGGAGAGGTAGGTAGGGAAGGGAGAGGGGTAGCACTTTACATCAAAGAGACAGTATAGGAGTTGTGGGTCACCCTTGAGTCTGGTAATGGAATGTCTGTTAGAACAGGAGTGATCTACAGGCCACTAGCTCAGGGGGAGGGGGTGGACAAGTTAATGCTGGAGTCGGTTTACAACATGACAGATAAGGGGGAGGTTCTGCTTATGAGCAATTTCAATATGCCTGATACAGACTGGTCTGTCCCAACAGGGGCCTCTGGTAGGACCAGGGTCATTGTGGAGTTCCTACAGGGAGCAGGCCTAAAACAACTTACAAGAGCCCACTAGGTACAAGAATATCCTGGATCTAGTGCTCGCCAATGGAGACAGGATCACAGATCCCCAGGTGGAGGGGGACCTAGGGTCCAGCAACCATCACATGGTTTTGTTCAATTTGAACACAGGAATACAGGTCACATGTCTAAAAGCTAAAATCCTAGATTTCAAAGGAGTTGACTTTGCAGAGATGGAAAGGAGGGTTAAAGAGTTGGCTAAGGGGGGGGGAACAGGAGGGGGCATAGAAGAGCAGTGGGCACGCATTAAGGAGTCCACTTTCGAGGTAACCAGTCAGTGTGTGAGGGTGAAGAATAAGGGCAAGAGAAGGGCACTCTGGCTTTCTAGGATGGTGGCAGATAAAATCTGGGCCAAGGGGGTAGCCTTCTGAAAATACAAGGGGACACAAGACGATGGGGACAGAGAAGAGTACCAAAAATGTTGGAGAGAGGCAGAGGGGCGGTGAGAAGTGCTAGAGCACAGACAGAAGAAAGGCTAGCACAATTAGTGAGGAAAGGGGATGAGACATTCTTTAGGTACATCAGTGAGGGGAGGAAGTCCAGAGGGGGTATAGTCAGACTCAAAGGGGACAATGAAGAGAGGGTAGAAGGGAGCCTAGAGAAGTCCATAGTCCTTGACAGGTACTTCTGCTCTGTCTTTACTAGAGAGGGAGTGGGGCAGGGACCGCACCTGGAAAACAGATGTGCAGATGTGCAGAGGGGGAGGAATTGAGCTTCACAACATTTACAGAACAGAGGGTCGTAGAGGAACTTAAAAAACTAAAGGTGGACAAAGCAATTGGGCCAGATGGAGTACATCCAAGGATCCTAAAGGAACTGAGGATGGAGCTGGCAGCACCTTTGGCAGCCCTGTTCAGCGAGTCGCTGAACACTGGGGTGGTCCTGCAGGACTGGAGAAGGGCAAATGTGGTCCCTCTTCTTCACATAAGTGGTGGCAAGGAGGATGCAGAGAACTACAAGCCAGTGAGTCTTACCTCAATAATGGGAAATATGGAGACACTGCTTAAGGACCCTATTGTGGATCACTTGGTATCCACTGGAATGCAGGATCCAAGACAGCATGGGTTCATGGCAGGAAGGTCCTGTCAAATAAATCTGATAGATTTCTTTGACTGGGTGACCAAGGTGGTGGACCAGGGAGGGGTGGCGGATATTGCCTACCTTTTGACTTCAGCATGGCCTTCAACACAGTCCTGCATAGAAGGCCGGTAAGCAAGCTGAGAAGTCTAGGGGTGGGACACAGGGTGGTGAACTGGGTCAGAAATTGGTTAGTGGACAGAAGGCAAAGGGTAGTAGTAAATGGCACACAGTCAGAAGAAAAGGGAGTCGCCAGTGGGGTGCCACGGGTGTCAGTCCTGGGACCAGTCCTCTTCAATGTTTTCATAGCAGACATAGCAGGAGGGCTAGAGGGAAAAGTATGCCTGTTTGCAGATGACGCCAAGATCTGTAACAGAATAGACACTCCAGGAAGTGTAGAGAGAATGAAGAGAGACCTGGAAAAGTTGGAGAAATGGTCTGAGGTATGGCAGTTAAGGTTTAACATGAAGTGCAAGATCACGCACATGGGGAACAGAAACCCTGGGGGAGTTGCATGTTGGAGGGTGAGTTGTTGACGATCACCAAGGAGGAGAGGGATTTTGGGGGTCATTATATTTGATGACTTGAAATCAACCAAACAGACTGCAGAAGCAGTTGGGAGAGCTAGTGGGATGTTAGGGTGTATAGGGAAGGGTATCACAAGCTGTAGGAGGGAGGTGGTGATCCCACTGCACAAAATGCTGGTTAGGTTTCACCTAGAGTACTGTGTACAGTTCTGGAGGCCGCACCTGTGTATGGTTATTGACAGGGTGGAAACAGTGCTGAGGAGGACAACTAAGATGGTGCAGGGTCTGCACAACAAGGCATATGGGGTTAGACTTGGGGACCTCAATATGTACACGTTAGAACAGAGACTGAAGGGGGGGACATGATTGAGACTTTCATATATCTTAATGGCATAAATAAGGTGGAAGGGGATAGCATCTTCCAGGATAAAAAGTACAATAGAACTAGAGGGCATGATATGAAACTGGTGAGGGGACTGCATAAGGGGTAACATGAGGAAGTTTTTTTTTTTTTTTTTTTTTTTAACAGAGGATAGTGGATGTGTGGGCGCCCTGCCTCAGGAGGTGGTGTGAGCATGTACAGTGGAGGGATTCAAGAGGGCATGGGTTAGGCACAAGGGAATTATACATATGAGGGGGGCATAGCTGTCGCCACTGACCTAGTAGGGGCAGCGGGAGCAAATTGGTAAAATGGGTAGACCGGATGGGCCTTGTGGTCCTATTCTGCCATCAACTTCTGTGTTTTTGTGCCATGGGAGTGTGTTTCTCCCCAGTTTGTTTTTTCATTATGCCTGATTTAGAGAGGAATTCCCTTTGTGGGAATTATTTGTTACATGGTCAAATACATCAATATCTCTCGTACTGTGCTTGTTTGGGCTGAGCATCCATTTGTAATGCGCTCATTGCGAGACAGCAGCTGTACGGCCTTCACTGCTCCCAAAAATGTAACGTTGGCATTAAATGACTACCACAACACTCAAAATGTGAATAAGCATGACCTACTCTCCCTGTTGAAGGACGGGGACAAAACCTGGAAACATTAATCCCCAGATGAACATTTGAACAGGCGAGCTTACAGATAGAAAAGGAATCTCTGTTTAACAAAAAAAGAAGACTAAAACCACCAAAATTAGTTTTCGAGAATCGGCAAAGCATCTATAATAGTAATCCACGATTCAGCTAGAAAAGCATTAAATAATGTGCAACACTTCACTGCTCAGAAGGTTCCATGTACTGTTAATAGAGAAGGGTGGGGATTTAGCAGAGCCTAAAGAAATTGCCTTTGCCTTCAGCACATTTGCCAATCTGTTAATTCTTACTACGAAGCTCATTCTTGCTGCTCTCTCTGTGGACCAACCTGTTTTGAATAGACCAAAAAATTCTATTTTAGGATTCTCTCCTTCAAGGTTCAGAGTGTGTTAAATGAAATGGTAATTGATAAATCAGTAGGCAGTGATGGTCTGCCTCCTAAAATGATAACATTTACTAATTATGATATTGTATACCCCCGATCACTGTCTTTCTCATCTGTCACAGGCCAAATTCCATCCCTCTGAAAGCTAAGTCCTGTAGCAATACATAAAAGGAACTCGACAGACCAAGCTCCATATTATCAGTACTGGCGACACTACAAAACAGATTGTCCCAGCTGCTGCAGCACTCGGATACTTGCCCCCCAGTATTTATTAGCTTTTGGTAACTGGGTAAGTGCACTAGGTAAACAACCTGCCAATTTTAAGGCACGACCCGGGAGAGTACAGTTAGAAAATACAGCAGTGACAACAATCAGGTACATAATGTAAGAAAAATATGAAAGTATATGGCAAGATGGCGGCCACGCTGGGCTGCCGTCTGTAAACTCTCTAATCTGAGAGTAAAATCTTTCGTTTGTTTCGTTTGTTTAATTATAGGAGAGCTTGATTTATTTTATGGTTTTATGGTTTAAGTCCTAAGTTTACTTTCATGGTCTAAGTCTAAGTCGACCGCCGTTTATCACGTTTTATTTAATCTCCTTTGGAAATTAGTACCTGCCGTTATAATAGAATAGAAACTGGCAACTGGAACTGCAAGAAGTTGCTTACTGTTTGTTAAACTCGCCCAAGGGAATTCTATCATTTTTGTCCAGTGGAGTTGCTATGAAGTTGTGGAGAGTCTGAGGAACAGTGAGTAGAGTGGTGGGTTCCAAACGGGATGAAAGCGCAGCCGGACCAAACTTGGAGTACATAGTCTGATATCTGTGTGAGAGGGACCGGCTAGAGGAAGCCCTGAGAGGGGGTGTTGCATAGCATGCAGCGAGGATCTTTGTGTGATCTAGAGAGGTTTGGGTTCCTCGGTCCGGACGGAGGAATGGTTGTTACTGCCACCGGAGGGTGGTGGTATATGTCCAGTTCCCTTAGGTGAAACAGGGAGACCACCAAAGGGTGGTCTAGCCTTGTTCACCATAGTGAAGGATTGGGTAGAGCTTAACCCTGAAAGTGAGATCCAAATGCTGCTTGGTTACCATCGTGAAGATTCCTGTGGAGGAGAGAAAAAAAAAAAACACAACAAGGGAAGGAAACTGGGACCTCCTAGACCATCTGTCGGTGAAGTACTTTTTAACTTCTGTTTTCGGGCAAGTTTTGTTATATATATTTTCAGTAAGAACAGAACTGGGTTCCGTAGTATTATTTCAGCCTCGTGAGAGGAGGCTTGCATAATCTTAGCTCCTACCCTGTAGTGGTGAGAGCACACTGGTGAGGGCAGTAAATAACTCGGAAATCTCATTTTATCTTTCAAAGGAAACTGTGTTGTGACTTGACCAAAAATCTGGTTATTGGACTTGGAGGCTTTCTCTAACATTAAAACCCAGCCTTATGATAGGGGCATGTGAAGCTTGGAAAAGCTCCTTTCCCCTGCAGTGGTGAGAGCAGAGAAATAAAACTAAACCTACTAATTGGAGATCTGAAGGCACATTCTGGACACTACAATAATACAAATCTTTTTGATAGGGGTTATTTATTTATTATATGTTTGAAATAAGGGGTATAGGTTTTGTTAAACAGATATGATATTTTATACTTAGTTTTAAGTTACTTGGTTATTCTGTTTATTAGATTTATAGTTTATATTATTGTTTGATTAATTGTATGTTATTTATTGTAGAGTTGTTATATTTATTTAAGTGTTTGAGGGGGTTAATTTTTAGATTGTTTATTGTTGTGTTAATTATGTGCTGGAACAATATTAGGACAGTCGGGTACTATTCCCCCTCCAGGCTCTGGGACCTTCGACCCTTCTCCTGTCCCCCCCCATTGCCGGAGGTCTATAAAAGATGTAGAGCTTTGGGGATTGTGGGGAGAAGGAGGAGGAGGGCTGGTGCTGGGTCTAGAGGAGGAATGGAAAGGAGTGGGCGGATAGAGATAGTGGGGACAAGGAGATGTCCTGGGGCGAAATGGGCCCAGGAAAGGGGACCTCCCTGTCTGGTGCCCATACCCAAGGGTTCTGACTATAATCAGCAGGTAAGACTGTCATCCTCGGAGGCTCATCCTGCTCGGGCGGTGCTGTGCAACGCCAGGTCTGTTAAAAACGAAACTGCTATTCTAGCTGATTTTGTTGGATCATCTGACCTTGCGTGCATCACCAAGACCTGGCTGGATGAAAATGCTGGACCAGTTTTGGCGGCAGCAGTTCCAGCCGGCTACTCTGTGATGCACCGCCCGAGGTTGGATCATAGGGGTGGGGGTGTTGCCATCTGTTTTAGAACAGAACTGGGCTTAGTGGAGGTACCAGTGGGAGTCACTAGGTCCTTCGAATGCATCTTAGGCGAGGGTGTGGAGTGCAGGATACTTCTTGTATACCGTCCACCAGGTGACGAGAATGTTTTCCTGCGGGAAGTTGCAGACTTCATTGTCGACCTGACATTGGGGTCCTCCAGATGGTTGGTTCTGGGGGACTTCAATGCCTGGGTCGATGATGAACTCTCACATTTTGGTCAAGACTTCCTCCAGTTGATGATTTCGCTGGGCTTCACACAGGTTATTTCCTCCTCGACCCATATTGGTGGGCATTCACTGGACTTAGTGTTCCTTCTGGGGATGGGGATATCCGACTTGGTGGTGGAACCGGTCGGATGGTCGGAACCAGCATTCCATTGGGTTCAGTTTTGAGGCCACCCCAATAGGTCAGCCCCTACAGAAATGGTCCAGTACCACCCATTAAGGGGTGTTTCCCCGGATGACCTGATGGCAGTGCTGGACCTATCAGGCCTACCGATAGATTGTTTGGATCCGGGAGACATTGTGCACGCCTATAATAAGGTGGTGGCTGGGGCCCTGGATTCCATTGCTCCTGTTTGTGTTCGTCCTCTCACTCTTCGTCCCAGGTCTTCTTGGTTTGATGAGACCGTGAGGGAGTTGAGGAGAGTTGGACGAAGGTTGGAAAGATACTGGCGGAGGTCCGGTTTGGATGACGACAAACTTAGTTTGATGAACCACTATGTGGTCTATCAATCCGCAATCTCTCGTAAGAAGGCAGAATTCCTGTCCAGAGAGATTGCGGCTGCACAGAATAGACTGGCTCAGCTCTCCCGGACCGTGGACAGACTGTGCAATCCAGTCTGTCTTCAGCCCAGAAGAGCCTTTTCTCAAGAACGGTGTGAGGAGTTTGCTCTCTTCTTTGCAGATAAGGTTGCCAAACTCAGATCGGATGTCCGCTTGACCCTCTCCAGTGGGAGTTGTGATGGTCGGCAGGAGATGTCGGACACCCAATTTGCATGGTCTGACTTCAGCCTCCCCACAATCAATGACATTGTGATGATCATCCAATCACTATGTCCGACCAACTGTAATTCAGACCCTGGTCCCACACGTCTTTTAGTGGATTGTGTGGATAAAATCGGCCCAGTCCTTGCTGTGATAGTCTGGATGCCCTTGGAGAGGGGGATCTTCCCAGATCCTCTTAAGGAGGCTGTAGTTAAGCCTCTTCTGAAGAAGCCCTCCTTGGACCCGGATTGTCTAGCAAATTACAGGCCTGTCTCTAACTTACCCTTTGTGGGTAAAGTTATTGAGAAGGTGGTTGCAGCGCAGCTGGATGATCATCTGACCAACAACAATGTCTATGACTCTCTCCAGTCTGGATTTAGGAAAAGGCATAGTACCGAGACAGCACTTGTTCGGGTACTAAATGACGACCTAATAGCGAGAGATCGAAGGACCTGCTCCATCTTGGTACTTCTTGATCTCGCTGCAGCGTTTGACACTGTTGACCATGGTGTGCTATTGGAGCATTTGAGATCTATCTGTGGACTGTCTGATACAGTCCTCAGGTGGTTTCGATCTTACCTCGAGGGTAGGACTCAGAGGGTGGTGTCTGGAATTTTTTCTTCGGCATCAGTCTCCCTATCCTGCAGGGTACTGCAGGGTTCCATTCTGGCGCCCATGTTGTTTGCAGTGTATATGCTGGCATTAGGAGTGATTGTTAGATGATACGGTCTGGGTTTTCATTGCTATGCAGATGATACCCAGCTGTATATGTCTTTTGTGCCAGCCCAGGATGCTGCCATTTCAGTATTTAGCAACTGTCTTGCTGAGATCCAAGACTGGATGAATGGGAGTTGGCTGCGGTTGAGCCCCGGAAAAACTGAGGTGTTGGTTGTGGACAAGGGTCGCTGTGAGGCAGTTTTGTTAGCCGGATCACCCTCGGGCTTGTGGCTTGGGGGTGTCCAGCTGACGACCTCAGACCAGGTGCGGAACCTGGGCATTGTATTTGACGACTGTCTGACTTTTAAATCTCAGGTGTCAGCGGTGGTCAAAACCTCCTTTTACCACCTGAGGAACATCGCCCGGTTGAAGCACCTGGTTCCTCCAGAGAATCTTCCAACGTTGGTCCACGCCTTCGTTACCTCCTGCCTTGACTATTGCAATGCCCTTTACATGGGGCTATCGGGGGTTGAACTTCGCCGTCTGCAGCTAGTGTAGAATGCGGCAGCCAGGCTGTTGACTGGATCTTCTAGGTCTAGTCATATAATGCCTGTGCTCCGCGGACTGCACTGGTTGCCAGTTTGCTGGCGAATCACCTTCAAGGTCGGTTTGCTGACCTATAAAGCCCTACAGGATCAGGGACCTACTTACCTGAAGGAGCTCCTTTGTCCCTACTGTCCTCCCCGCTCTCTCCAATCCACTGACGAGGGATTGCTAGAGATTCCCAGGGTCCATTTAAAAACTTCAGGGGCAAGATCGTTTAGTTTTATGGCCCCGACCCTGTGGAATTCTCTACCTCATCAGGTGCGAAATTGCCTGACTGTCCAAAGCTTTAAAGGAGCTCTGAAAACATGTCTTTTTAGCAAAGCTTTTAATGATTTATGATAGTTTTAATGTTGTTTAATTATTTATTGTTTTATGTATTTGTACAGGCGCCTTGGTTGTGAGAAAGGCGCTTTATATAAATAAAGAATGAATGAACTGTAAAAACAAATGACATCAGCTGAAGCAGTTACAGCAGTTAGTATAGCACCTAGATAATGTCAAGAATAGTGAAGTTGGGGTTGAAATACCAGTAATTGCATAATAGCACATTTTATAGCATAATAGCGAAATAGACAGGTAATGTAACCTTGCTAGGGGAGAAAGACAGGTACACACACATTCACATAAGGTTTACATAGGAATGGGCATGTAACTCAAGTTGATTAGCCAGAAATTGAGACACAAGCAAAAGTTACGTGCAGTCGCAGGTTCCAAGAGCATTAAGGTGAGAGAACAGAACTTGCTTAAATGTAAGGAGAGAAGAGGAGTTCTTCACATGGAGGGGGAGTGAGTTCCAGAACCTGGGAGCAAAATAGGAAAAAGCTTGCTCACCCATTTTAGTGGAGCAGGGCTAAACAGTGAGCAAGGGGAGGTGGAGGACCTAAGAGAGCGGGAGTGAGACCGGGGTGAACATTTCACCTAGTGAGGAGGGGCGGGGGTTCTGGTTAGGGAGTCAACAAAACACCCAAGTGCATAAGACTGGAGGGCAGTGGGAGAAAGCCAGTTCAAGGCAGAATAGAGTTGGCAGTGATGGGTTAGGCGAGGAGCTGATCAGGCGAATCTACAGATATTGTTGTAAGATATGTCCCATTGGCGAAGGACCGAGCGTGGGGATGAGAGAGTACTGAGAGAGCATATAGCAGTTGTGGGAGTAGAACTCCCCTCACTACAGAGATCCGAGCAGCCAGAGTGAGTGAATGACTCACTCTGTAGGCCGCACCAAGCTTGGCGTTCACTATGCGGCATACCTCCTTGATGTGTGCAGCAAAATTAAGTACCGGGTCCAGAGTAACCCCAAGATATTTGAAGGTTAAAGTGTTCGAGACAGCTGATCCATCACAGCAGTGGATCAAGAGCTGAGGGGACTCAGAGGGCACCTTTTTAGTGGACTGAAAGAGCATAGCCTGGGTCTTTGATATATTCAGGATTTGATAGTTGGAGGAAAACCAAGCTTGAAGGGTCTGAAAAGCGGATGAGAGATGTAGATTGATGTTAACAATAGACTTGGAGGCAGAGTAAAGTACCAAGTCATCTGCGTACATAAGACTGCAGTGAGTAGACTGAGTAGGGATGTCGTTGAGGAAGAGAGAGAAGAGTAGAGGGCCAAGAATAGATCCCTGAGGGACATCACAGGAGGTAGTAGCAGGAGATGAGAACTTTACAGAAAGAGACAACTTGGGAGTGATATTCTAGGTAGCTGCCAAACCAGGATAGGGTAGTATCAGAGGCACCGGGAAAATATAGTTTAGCCAGTAGAAGGGGGTGATGCACCATGTCAAAAGCTTTGGAGAGGTCTATGAACACCACTTCAGTAAGTAGGCCCTTGTCCGTGTTGCATTTAACATCAATGGTAAACTGGGTTAGAGCAGTAGTTGTGCTGTGTCCAGCCCTAAAGCCATGTTGTACAGCAGATTGAAGGTTAGAGTTGAGAAGGTGTGCAGAAACCTGTCGATGAGTCAATTTTTCAAGCAGCTTACTGAGCGTGGGCAGGAGTGAGATGGGACGGTAGTTCGATATGTTTTTGATGTTACCTTTCTTGTACACTGGGATGGTTTTGGCAACTTTCCAGACCAAGGGGACTGAGGCTGAGCAGATTGAGAGGTTGAAAAGCCTGGTTACAGGCACCGCCAGACACGAGGCAAACTGCCTAAGGATCCTTGGATGAATACCATCAGGGCCAGCACTACCATTAGGCGGCAAAGATTTTAGTAGCTTAAGGACCTCTAGACGCATGACTGGAGCCAACACAAGAGCAGGGGGAGCAGTGACTATTAGGGTATGGACCACAAGGGAAAAGTTGGATATGGGGAGAGGGAGAAAGAAGAGGGGAAAAGAGGGAGTTAAATGCATTGGCCATGGTGAGAGGGTTATTGCAGTGCGTGTTTATTCATTAGCATTTCATTTGGAGTCATAGGCTTATTGTTACCAAGGATTTCCTTGATTTGTGACCAGTACCGTTTAGGGTTGGAGACAGAGGAACTGAGAAGGTTCCGGTAGTATTTGCTCTTGGCCAAATGAATCTCCTTTTTACAGGTGTTGCGTAAGGACCTGTACGCCTTCAACTCCGCGTGAAGGGCGGAGGACATCCATGTAGCCCAGAGTTTATCCCTACATTTTAGCAGTTGGAGTAGGGGACGCTTGAGCCATTTGGTGACTTTCCATTTTACCCTGCGAGTGGAGACAGGGTATGTTGGTGCTGAAGAGAGAGTAGGGCTACACTGAAATATTTGGCTGCCAAATTAATATCATTGGTTATGTAGAGGGGAGACCAGTCAACCATTTTTAAGTCATGAAGGAATGCAACAGGGTTAAGCATTGAGAGGTTGGAAAAAGATAAGACTTAAAAGGGGAATGAGGGGGTTGGGGTGTCCCAAACACAGTGATCACTTATGGAGTCAGGAAGTACTCCAGCAGAGGGGAAGTTCTCCTTCCTGTTAGTCAGGATCCAATCTATGAGGGTAGAGCAGGAACCACGACGGAAGATTCTTGTGGGGGCCTGGATAAGTTGGGTGAGGTTCGCCTTGCTAGTAATGGATGATAGGAGAGAGGAGCTAGGCCCAGCCCAATCCTGATTAAAATCTCCCAAGCAGATTTTCATTTTTCCCGGAAGCAGATGGCAATAGTTCAATAAATTCTTCCAGGTCTAGCTTGGAGGTTCTAGGAGGTATATAAATCCAGATTTTTTTTTTTTTTTTTTTAAGCACCCCAAGCAACAGAAGAGAATGAAGCACTTCACATTTAGCAAAAGGGTGACCATGTAGGACAGTCACATTAAGATGAGACTTGAAATACAGAGCCAAGCCCCCTCCTCTTTTGGAGGTAGCATGATCTGCCCGAAGCATATTATAGCCTAAAAGGGACCAGTGGGATTCAGCAGTGGAGGGTTTCAGCCACATTTCAAATAAGGCAAGAATATCAGGTTCATTAGAACATACCCAAGCCTCAAGTTCGGGGAAGCTGGCAGTAAGACTCCTTATGTTAAGGTGAGCAAAAGTGAAATGGGAGGATTGAGGCAAACAATTGGAGGGGTGAGGCTGGGAGGTATTATTAGCTAGAGTTGGACCAGGGTTAGACTCAGTCTCCCCAGCAAAGGTAAGCGATAGAAAACTTATCCATAAAGATGCAGTCAGAAATGCCTGAGAGGCTCCCCAAGGGAGATGGAGTACTTTTGCAAGGTAAACCTGAGTAATACCCCTAGGTGTTTATAATTAAGCCCCAACAGAGGAGATGGATAAGGGGAGGAGTTAGACAGTAAGTTGGAGTAGCAGAAGTTATCAAGTGAGTATCCATGTCAAGATGAGGGATACTCAGTCAGACCTGTAGCTAATTCCAACAAAAACATTGTCCCAAATAGTAGCAGGAGGGGGTATACAGCCCTAGAATTCATGGTGAGAGTACAAAATGGGTGAGGGTACTTGGGAGGCAAGACTAGAATAGAGAGAGTAGAGGAAAGAGAGGGAATAGTGAAAATAGGACGGAGTGAATAACTGGGAGCAAGGGAATCTGAGGAGAAGGAAGGGAGCGTGAAGCAGTGAAACAGGGCAAAGTAACAAGTTAATCCGAGAAAATGGGAGCAAACAGATCAGCCAGAGAATCTGCTAACAGGGTAGGACAGCTTGGATGAGACCTTGGGCAAAGACTGATGCATCAATCAATGTAGAGAACAGGTGACCTCTAGTGGAGAAGTGATATAACGAGCAAAGAGAAACCAGGGAGACAGAAAAAAATGAAACCAAGTCTCACAAGAGCACAGCACTTATATGTAACACCAGCTAAGGGGTGGGAGAGTATTTGGGGGACGGGTGGGGAGCAGTCGCAAAGCGACTGCAAGGTCTAGGCAGGCACACAGTCACAAGCAGCCCCCCAGGATGAGCTCCGAATAAACTGGAGCTGAAATTAACACAAGTGATTCTGTGCTTTAAATTATCTAATGCTGACTGCCAGAATGAGCTCCGAATTAAACTGCAGAAAGTGCTTCGAGTAGAACTGCGCATGTGCCCAGCCTTTTAACTTAGCTGGCGCAGTTTAAAAATCTTACAAGGTCCCAGAGCTGTTCCACAAGCAGGTCCTCTTGCCTATAAGCCCCAAGAGCCAGCAGGGGGTACAGTCTAAAAAAGGTGCCAAGTTTGAATAGAGAGAACAAAGGAGAAGGAGCGCGGTCACAGCGTCCTCAGCGGTATACGTAGCAGGTTCGGTCGGGCAAGTGGGAGCTGCTCCACAGGCGGTCCAGACTTGCATCCAGCAGGTTCGGTCGGGCGAGTGGGAGCTGCTCCACGGGCGGTCCAGACTTGGCTCTAGCAGGTTTGGTCGGGCGAGTGGGAGCTGCTCCTTCTGTAAGGGTAATGGCACAGTGACTGCTTTGGTCTAATTCACCAGCGATCTCTAATATTATGGATTCCAGCATGTTGACTGGGGCTGCATTTGTGGCTCTGACCAAGGCATTTGATGTGGCCACTTGCAGCATCTTGTTGACTAAACTAGCAGAAATGGGCATTTACCCCTCCACCTTATGATTTACTGACTTCTTGCATACACATACTAGTTACATATCACGGTACTGTCTGCATATGGAATCCTGCAGGGTTCCTTGCAAGGGATCATACCTTTTTTTTCTATTTTTATCAGCTCCGCATCCCACATTTGTACTACCTCAGACGTCTTGCTGTATGTGAATGATGTGGTGATCTACATGGTCCAGTCTAAATATGCTGACAAAAGTGATGGGCATCCTCGGTACTGACTTAAGCAAGTTTGACAGCTGGGTAACTGGAAGCCAGCAAGTATTAAATCAAAGACCAAAATTGTTGGTATTGGGATCAAAGGCTAAACGGAACATTGCTAGACCAGTAAATTGCAGGATGGCACCAGGCTGGCTTCAGTGGACAATTTCGGGTATCTGAGTGCACTTTGACTCTGAGATCACCTTCTGGACACACCTTGATTTCTTGACTAAGTCATGGAGTAAAATGTACAGGGCAAACTACTTTTTACATGGAGAAACAAGACTAATGACTGCAATGCAGAATCTTGTGCTGATCCTACTGTAGATTCTGGCTGTTATCCGTTATTGATGTACTGCAGCTGAATATAACTCTTTTACAGCAGGACTGCCAACTTTGCGCACTCTGCCCCCTGTAGAACACACCATTGCACCATCTACAGTATATTTAATTGACTCTCCCCCTCAACCTAAAAATAAATTTATTTTATTGAACATGGTCCATCGGCAAGGGCCTAGCCAGCTGCAGTGACATACAGTACTTCTTGCGTATCCAAGCAGTTTTGACTCTGTCTCTGGGGAAGAAGCTTCTGCAGATCCCTTTTTAAAACAGTAATGGGTGACCATTCCTTTACAGATACCACCAGTAGAACCTGGAATGAGCTCCCCTCAGAATTCAGAAATTGTAATTTATGTAAACTTCAAAGACAAACTACAGGAATTTCTACAAGCTCAATCTGTACGCCGTTGCTTTGGATAAATCGTGTTTGTTATGAATTGTTCAACGTGTCACTGCCATTGTTAGGTTTTGTCTGTTGTACCATCATAATGCCATGCTATTGCGTGTATACTGTGCTCCCAGGTTGCGCATGAAAGTAGGGAACCTGTTTCTTCCTATGCACCTATTCAGTCAGCAAAAATCATAGACCAATAAATAAGACTTCAGAGATCATAAGAAGATGCAGCAATATTTTATGCAGTCGTTCAGACAGAAAGCACTTCAGATCTCAACCCATAAGGAGAAACGAGTAGTGGCTCCCTAGTTCAGGCTTGGTTTAAATACCTTGATCATGAGCTACAGGAAGGATAATTTGTAGTGTTTCACATAAATTTAGAAAATGGGCTTTTATTCCCTGGTTTGTGATTGGCTGATATCCCTGTCAAAGGGGTACATTAACTTTCCATACATGTCCAGTAAATAGTGTCACCCTATAGTGCCCCTTAACCAAGTGCAGTATCAGAGTGCCCAGCTTGCCTGCTAATTGGTAAAAAAAACATAATTTCATTTAAAAGCTGCTGCCATTTTTTATCATTGCTTAGCAATCCCCACACACACATTCATTCAGTCATTAGCTCACTGTACCATTAATGTTTTAAATAATCTCAGACGCATAGAGTAAAAGTACAATTTTATTTCTTTATTGTCTTACAAAGTTGCACTCGCTGAGTGCTAGATGGAGCGTGGCAGTTCCCTGTTAGTCTGCCCCACATTTAGCGAGTGACACCACCACCAAAACCAGTCACTAGGAGCTACAGTTCTACAAAATTAGGCAACAGAAATTAGCCACAGAGAATATTACCTATGAAGTCTTTTCAGTTTTTCCCCTTTGAAGTTAACAACGGCTTCTGTGACGGAAAGCGGTAGTGCTGACACGTGTGCTCAGGACTACTCTGAAACAGTCCAATTCACACCAAATGCAGTACTGTTCACCCAGAATAAAAAACAAGATGAAACAAAATCATGTTAGTTCATTTTATAATACAGTTTACAATTGCCTTTCCCGACTGACTGCCCGGCCCTGTTATATCCACAACACACTGCTGCAGTCTCTTCGCTTTACTTCCCGGTTCCCACAGATCTTCAGTCAGAAACTTCCACTCAGCCCCCACCTAAAGTAAAGTGATTGGCAATTAAATAGAATACTTTTTTTTGTTTGTTTGTTTTGTTTAAGAACTCAAGGAGAGAGGGAACTCTGTGTGTGTGTGTGTGTGTGTGTGTGTGTGTGTGTGTGTGTGTGTGTGTGTGTGTGTGTGTGTATATATATATATATATATATATATATATATATATATATATAAATAGATGCTCCTATCGAAAATATTCGATATTTTCCAAGTGCAGTTTGACCTTTGACATTACGAGTGGCGAAGCCATGAGCGATGCAATAGATCAAACTGCTCGTGGGGAAAAATATCTGAGATATTTCTGATGGGGGCATAGTATGTTCCAGTTATGCAATGGGCCAATTTTTTTTTTTTTTTTTTATCAGTGTAATTTTCATTTTTTTTAAATAGGTATATCTTTATTTCTTTTTGTTTCTGGATGACTGAGTGCTGTGTTCCATAAAACTGAACTTTTGCATCAGGACGCTGTGCCACTGTGCTGCTGGGGAGAGTGGTAAGAGTGTAAAAAAAAAAAAAAAAAAAAAAGAGGGTTTTTTTTGTGCTGGTGTTTGAAGGACGTGCATGTTTTGTGTAAGGCTAAACGTGTGTGTGTGTTATTTATTTTTTTTTTTTTTTAATATATATATATATTTAGTGAAAGAAAGGTGGGGTGGGGGAGACAATGAAAATAATTCAATGCGTTTTGTCTGGTATTTTGGACCTTTAGGATAAATGGTAAACAACATTGTGTGTTGCTGAAAGTTTATTTATTTATTTATTTTTTTTTTTTTTTTATTTTTAAGAAGTTAGTGAAAGAACAGGGGAGAAAATGAAACTGTTCTGTGTGCTGCTGGAGAGAAATGAAACTGCCAGTGGGAGTTAGCATGCAAGTGAGCAGGTGCATTCTGATTGTGCTGCTCATGCTGCCAGCTCCCACCAATCAAAGCCTTTGTGAGCAGTTGTGCTGAAGTGCAGATAGTGCCTGGTTATTAGCTACAGTGAGGATAAATGTGATATTTTCACTGTAGGTCTGGCCAGCCAAAAATACTGCTGTTATTTACCATTTGTTATCCTCACCCCCATTGCATAAATATATATGGAAAAAAAAAAAAACTCCATGTCTTCTGCTGGTTGTGTGTGGTGATAGAGGAGAATGGCTCAGGTGGGGGGTGCAACAGTAAACAAAACGCCAAAGACACACAGAGGCACTGCTTTATAACAGAAAGTCTTCAACTTCATTTTTAGTCAATTTTTAATTTTTTAATTTTATTAAATCCCCTTATAAAATATGCCACAGGTAGCCGATTTTCTAAGCGCAGTACTCTCCAGGGTGGGTGGTATGGGCAATATCGGACCTGCCAGGGGCTATAAGGCTGCTGTCTGTGGCGTCAGGCCTCATTACACCCCTGGGCAGTCCGGTATTGCCCAGTACCACCCACCCTGTCTGGTATTATTGCTTGCATAGATAAGGTGCATAGAATGGTACTAGAGGAATGGAAAAGTAAAGAATAATTATCTTATTAATTTTGTGGGGGGGGTTTATGATTGCATTTTGTCTATATTTTTTCACCTGTTTTCCACCAAACCCAGTCCTGAGGACTTTGCTAGGGCTGAAATCCTCTATTTCGATGCAGAGGAGACTGCCAGGTCTGAAATCCTCCATTTTGACGCAGTTTGTCCTATGAAAGGGGCTCATAAACCAGCAGCTCCAGACTTCTCTGCTAGTCCCATCATGGTGCCAGTACCACCACAGATTGGGCTGAAAAGCAATCTGGGATGGGGAGAAGCACCCCTAGATCGGACATCACATTGCCACTAGGGCATCTAGAGCAGTCTCTAAAACATTACCATTCCCCTATGTCAAAGCAGAGGCCTGCTGACTGTTTCTCCATGCCCTCCCACCAACCAGCTTTGCTCTATTGCTGATATGGGGCAGATGGAGGCAGAGCGAAGAGTATGCTATTATTGAATGGCTCCCTCTTCCTAGTTTACCAGGGGGCACTCTTTTCTGTAGCAGCTGCACAAAAAAAAAAGCTTGCCCCCTGGAAAGTATCCCAATGGACTGCCTGTTCTTCTGCCATTATCCGAACAGGACCGGTCTCAGGAACTTAACCCCCCGTCTCCTGAGCAGCAGAAGGCTTTCTGTAGCCTAAGCATAACACAGGCTTTGTATACGGGGGGAAGGGGTAGTACAGGTGAGAGCAGGCTAGTAATGAAGCATTTATTTCAGTGTAAAATGTCTTAGCTGCACAAACCTCCAGAAGTTCAGTCCAGTGAACTTGGTCTGTTGAACCTAGTTTTGAACATGTTCACCCTGGTTCGACTTGAGAAAACCATTGTTTTGTGACAAAATGCGCTGAGTGAGCACTTCCCTTCTGCCAGAGCACATGAAGCACACAGCAGAAAAGTGCCAGGGCCAACACTTAATGCTACTGGTTCCAGAGATTATGCCAGTTCAGAATGGACAAGGCTCAAGATTGTGCCAGTAATCCAGGCTGAACAGAGTACTTTGCCATTTTTGCCCAAAACCTTAATCTTTGTATACTGCAAGTCAAACATAGGAAAATTGCCAGCAGATACAGGCCTCAAGGTATATAAAGTCTGCTCGATTGAGCAGCTAGCAGTGCAGGCCCAGAAATCTGATTACAAAGGTGCAGCAGTCCAGTGCATGAAAGCTACTAGTTCCAAAACAAGTATGTCTGTCCTCGCACTGTAAAATGTGGCAAAGGCTTAATGTTATGCCAGAAGAAAAGTGTTGAAGTGTGAGTACTTGGCCACCTTTGCCAGAAAATTAAATGTTTGCAATTTGTAAGGTTGGTGACAAGGGTGATGCAAGCAGCCCATGTGTACAGCAGTGTGCCACTGACAAGCTGTCCTCATAAAACATTCTCACTGTACAAGGCTGGAATGATCTGACTTTGTGTATGGTGCAAGGGACCAGCCAACATGGGTAAGACTCTCTCCACAAAAAATTGTCCCACTCTCCAGGAGTTAGACATGGGCTTGAACAGCCTGCACAGAGCAGGCCAGCAGATAACGTATAAAAATTCAGGGAGTGTCTCATGATCAGGAACATGGAGTGTCACCAGCAGAAAGATTTAGTCTTTCTGCCCATTCTTAGAAACAAAGAATTTGACAGCAGATAAAGACGACCTGGCTCACCAAGTCTGCCCATATTTACTACCTACTGTTAATATCTCGAACCTTATTCGGTCTGCAGCTTCCCCTTCCTCTTCCTCCTTTGTTGATGGTGTTCCTTTATGCTTGTCCCTCATCTCTTCAATTTTTCTACCGTCTTCACTTCCACTACCTCCACATGGAGGCTGTTCCACTTGTTCACCACCCTCTCTGTGAAGGAGTACCTCCTCACATTACTCCTGAGCCTGCCTCCCTCCAACTTCATATCACGACCTCTTGTTCTCAAACTCAGTTTTATCTGGAAGAGGCTACTCCCTTGTACTTTAATGCCCTTGAGGTATTGGAAAGTTTCTATCATATCCCCCTTTCTCTTCTCTCCTCCAGTGAATACATGTTGAGGTCCCTCAGTCTCTCCTCAAATGACAACTAATGCAGCCCTTGTACCATCTTTGTGGCCCTTCTCTGAACCGTTTCTATTCTGTCTACACCTTTCTTGAGATACGGCCTCCAGAACTGTACGCAGTACTCCAGATGTCTCGCTAATTGTCTGTAAAGTGGCAACACCACCTCTCTCTTTCTACTAGTGATACCCCTCCCTATGCAACCCTGCATCCTGCTGTCCCTACCTACTGCCTTCTCACACTGCTTGGACCTCTTTAGGTCATCAGTTACAATTACCCCTAGATCCCTTTCTTGATTCGTGGTTGCCACAGCCTGCCGCCCCACCCCCATCCTGTAGTCCTCACTTGGATATGTGTCCCAAATGCATGATTCTACATTATTTAGTGTTGAAACTCAGCTGCCACACATTTGACCATTCCTTGAGCCTGCCTAGGTCCCTTTTCATTTTCTCCACCCCCTCAGGAGTGTCCATTCTGCTGCAGATTTTAGTGTCTTCTGCAAAGAGGCACACTTTCCCCTCCAGCCCCTCTGCAATGTCACTTATGAAGCTATTAGAGGACTGGCCCCAGTACCAAGCCCTGTGGCATGCTGCAGGACACTTCCCTCTCACTGGATTTGGCCCCATTTACCACTACTGTCTGCATCCTTTCACTCAGCCAGTTCCTGATCCAGTTTGCTACCTTGGCTCCCACTCCCAGGTTGTCAAGTTTGTTTAGAAGCCTCCTGTGTGGGACAGTGGCAAAAGCCTTGCTGAAGTTAAGGTAGGCCACATCCACAGCCCCTTCCTGTTCAGCTCCTTCGTCCCCCAGACAAAAAAATCTATCAGATTTATTTGAAAAGACTGACATGCTGTGAATCCATGCTGCCTCCGATCCTGCACCCAACTGTCCTCAAGATATGCCACAATCCTTTCTCTTAGCAATGACTCCATCAATTTCCTACCGCAGAGGTTGGGCTGATCGGTCTATAGTTGCCTGCCTCCTTCTGGCTCCCACTTTTGTGGATAGGGACTACAATTGCCCTTCTTGTCTTCCGGAACTTCACCTGTTTCCGACAATTTGTTAAACAGTGCAGCCAGTGGTGCTGCCAACTCTCCCCCAACGGTTGCTGTCCACTCCTCCCTTGTTGCTTCTAGTACCTAACTGTGAACCCTCCCCTTCCCTTCCCTCTCTTTCATAAAAACTGAACAAAAATGTGCATTCAGTATTTGTGCTCTTTCTGTATCTTGGCTCAACCCCCACCATTTTAGCCTCCACCCCCGAGTTTCTTTTCACTACTGTATCTATAAAGTCGTCTTCCCCTCTTTTTACAGACTGTGCTATTGTCTCCTCCATTTGTGCATTTGCTCTTCTGACTTCCCTGCCTCCCTCTGTTTTTCCACATACAGATTCCTGTTCCCTTTACTTTGAGCACTCTTATACCTCCTAAATGTCAACCTTTTTTCCCTTACTTTTTCAGCCAACTCCATTGAGAACCACTGTGGTCTTCTCCTTCGCCTTGCCTTGCTCTCTTGCTTAAGTTAGCCCTCCTGAAATCCAAAACCCTTGCCTTTGTGTGGTTTGCTGCTTCTACTGTTCTTTCTTTGAACCATACTTTCCAGTGATCACTGGTTCTCAAGTGGTTGCCTACCTCTACATCTGTAACTCTTTACCCGTTTGTAAGCACTAGATCCAATATCGCTTGTTCTCTGGTAGGTTCCTCCACTAACTGCCTAATGTACGCATGCCATATGCAGAGCATTCAGCATGTCCCTGCCCGTCGTCGTAGCTGCAGTACAAGTGTTCCAATTTATATCTAATAAATTGAAGTCACCCATAAGCAGCACCTCCCCCTTAGTTGCCATCCTGTTGATAACCTCCATCAATGCCTTGTCCTGCTCCTTCCTTTGTGCCAGGGGTCTGTAGTTCACTGTAGCCTGAATGGCGGTGTTCTTACCTGTTTCTAGTGTGACCCACAGTGCTTCCACCTCTTCCTGTATGCCCTGTACCTCAGTGGCTTGAATTCTCTCCCTTGCGTAGAAAGCAACTTCCCCTCCTTTTTTTCCCCCCACTCTCTGTGGAACAGAGCATATCCTGGCACTACTGTATCCCATTCCTGGTTGTTTGTGCACCATGTCTCAGTCACAGCAACAATGTCCAGGTCTGCCTCTGCCATTAGGTTTGGTAGCATGTTACCGAGACTGCGGGCATTTGTATACATGGCTCTCGAAGTTGTGGTGCCTCCCTTCTTACCTCTTCCTGCTGTTATGTTTACCCTTCCACCCCCACCCTGCCCTGAGGTGCATTTCCTATCCTTCTCTTTGAATGTCTGCCTATTTGTATCTGACCTTCATCCCTATCTTTATTTCTACCGTTTTGTTGTTCATGTCTATTCCCTGTTTATGGGGGGGGGGGAGTGTCAGCTAAGGTCCTGTTTGTCAATGTGACCTCAATAGGTTCCTTCACCTCGAGCTCCATCTCCTCTAATTTAACCATCCAATGTTGACATCAAGCTTCTGTCCCAGTGCTTTTGCACCTTCCTGGTCAGGTACCTTCTGTCATGCTTGTATAGCTTCCCCACCCAAACTGTTCCAACCTATCATTGGATGTCTCCCCAAGTTCAAGTTTATTGCAGGAAAACTCATTTGAGCAAGCTCATTCACAAGGAGGTCCTGTGACATGTACACTTATAACGAACATACATAAATAATTGATAGACAATAATATAACATGTATGCATGTGATCATATAATACAAGCAAGATACTGCATACAAGGACCACATCAGATGACAATAGGTGGTGAGCAAACATGTGGTACAAGTGATGAACATTTCTAGGTAGTATACTAACAATAGAAGACATGGTACCTGGTATTTGCAATACATACATTTTAGTAAGTTGAGCAGCAACAGAAAATATAGGGTAAGGGAGGTATTCAAGGCTTGGTTGGGTGAGCGGAGTAGTATATGCAGAGACAGAGCCAAGAGTAGGGAAGGGGAGCAGGAGTGGGACTGCTGCAGCAAAGGTAGCAGATATGTGCCTTGGCCAGTGTTCTAGTGGCAGTCCAGTTCATTTCCTTCTCTGCCTTTGCTTTCACCAACCTATTATAGCCATCCCACATTCACTTGAGACCTATTGCTTTCTTAGCGTTTACGCCCTCTGTGCAGGCTGTTTCAACAGTATCTACCACTCTTTCTGTGAAGTATTTCCTCATGTCTCTCTTGAAACTATCCCCCACTGGTTTGACTGTCACCCGGGTTGTAGTTACCTTACATTGATTGAGCAGGTCATGGCACTCTGCCCTGTTAACTCCTCTCAGGTATTTAAAGGTTTCTGTCATGTCCCCTTTCCCTCCTGGCTTCCATTCTGTTATAGCTTGCCTTAGGACAGACTCTCTGTACTCCTCATCCTGTTTCATGCTTGGCTCCAGAACTGGACACAGTATTCCCAGGTGCATTCTCACAAAGGACCTATAGAGGGACAACAGTACCTACTTTAGTAACTAGAACCAAAGAACCCCCTCCCTGTACATCCCAGCATCCTGTTTGCCTTCCCAAGTTCCCTGGTGCATAGAAATGTAGAAATATAGAATTTGATGGCAGATAAGGACCGCTTTGCCCACCTATTTTCCCCCCTACCTACTGTATCACCACAGACCCTACTTGACCTCTGGCTCTACCCCCTCTCTCCCCCCACACACACCTTACTACTAAGGCTCCCTTATGCCTGTCCCATGTATTCATGAACCCTGCTGCAGTTTTTGCCCCCACCGCCTCCACTGGGAGGCTGTTCTAGGCATCCACCACTCTCTCTGTGAGTGAAGGACTTCCTCATGGCTCCCCTTTCTGTATCCCCTCTAGCTTCATTGCATGTCCCTTTGTTCTTGAGCATCATTTTTTCTGAAAAATGCTTCTCTTGTACCTGATTTATATTCTTGAGATATTTAAAAATCTCCATCATATTCCTCCCCCTCTCCTTTCCTCCAGGGTGTACATATTGAGGTCCTTAAGTCTCACCTCATAGGGCTTTTGATGCAGATCCTGCACCATTTTATTTGCCCTCCTCTGGACTGCATGTGCCCTGTGAATGTCCCTCCGGAGATGTGGTCTCCAGAACTGGAGACAATACTCTAGGTGGTGTCTCACCAATGATCTATACAGCTGTAACACCACCTCTCTCTTTCTGCTGGTGATTCCCCTCCCTATGCAGCCTAGCATCCCACTAGCTCTCCCAACTGGCTTGTCACACTGTTTTGGCCACCTTTAGGTCATCAGATAGGATTACCCCCAGGTCCCTTTCCTGTTGGGTGATGCTAAAACTATTCCCCCCATTTTGTACTCCACCTCTGCGTTTCTGTGCCCACAAGCGCATTACTTTGAAGTTTGCGCTTCTTCGCATTGAAACTTAGCTGCCACACCTTGACCACTCCTAGCTTTCTTAGATCCTATTCATTTTTCCACACACACACACACACACCCCCCCGGAGTGTCTACCCAATTGCAGATTTTAGTGTCCTCTGCAAAGAGGCATACCTTCCCTTCTAGCCCCTCTGCAATGTTGCTAATAAAGACATTAAAGAGGACTGGTCCCAATACTGATCTCAGTGGCATCCTGCTGGTCACCCTCACTTCCTCGGAGTGAACTTCATTTACCACCATCCTCCATCCCCTTTCCCACAACCAATTTCTCACACAATTTACCACCTTTGGACCCACTCCCAGGCTTCCCAGCTTGTTTACAAGTCTCCTATGTGGAACTGTGTCGAAGGCCATGCTGAAATCTAGGTAGGCCACATCCACTGTTCCACCCTGCTCTAATTCCCTGGTCATCCAGTCAAAGAAATGGATCATATTTGTTTGACATGATCTTCTAAGCCACTGGATTCAAGACATTCCACAGTCCTCTCCTTTAGTAGTGATTCCATTAATTTTCCCACCACCAAAGACAGGCTGACTGGCTTCTAACTTCCAGCCTCCTTTTTGCTCCCACTTTTGTGAAGTGGGACTACATCTGCCCTCCTCCAGTCTGCCAGAACCACTCCTGTCTCCAGTGAGTGGTTGAACAGGCTGTCCGAGGTGCAGCCAGCACCTCCCTGAGCTCCCTCCGTATCCTAGGATGTGCCCTGTCTGGCCCCACTGCCTTGTGCACTTTCAGATATGCGAGTCAGGACTCTCTCCTCTGTAAATGCCTAAATGGACTAGTGTCCACCCCCTTCCTTCAATGCTCCTGGCCCTTCTCTGTGCTCCCTTGCCTTCCCCTTCCTCTGTGAACATTGAACAAAAGTATTTGTTCAAGATGTTCGTTTTTCTTGGTCCCCCTCCACACACTTCCCTCCTTCACCCCTAAGCCTTACTTCTCTCTCCCTTGGTCTTTCTCTTTTCGTTTATATGCCTGAAAAATATCTTGTCCCAGTTCTGTACTGCCTGGACTATTCCCTGCTTCTGTGTCCTCTGATACACCTCTCTATTCTCCTTTCTCTGTGTCTCCTTATACCTCCTATATGATAACTTTATTGCCCTTAAACTTTCCCGGCCACCTCTTGAGAACCGCAGCGGGCTCTTTTTCCTCCTGCTTTTGCTCCCTTGTCTTATACAGAGGTTTGTTGCCTTCTCCATCCCTCCTTTTAGATTCGCCCACCTCACTGTTTACTCTTCCATCATTAGAGTGTGCCATTAACCACCACCCTCTGTCTCCAGCCCATTAACCAGCTTTAAACACAATTCACCACTTTGGATCTCGCCCCTAGGTTGCTCCATCTTTTGTATTAGCCTCCTGTGTGGCACAGTGTCGAAGGCCATGTTAAATTCCAAATAGGCCATGTTCACTGCCCTCCCCTGATCATTTTTCCTGGTCACTCAGTCAAAGAAATGGATCAGATTTGTTTGACATGGCTCTTGTTCTCTCCTCTCCCACCCCACCCCCAATTAATCCATGCTGCCTGTGGTCTTGCAGCCCATTGAATTAAGATGCTCTACCAGTCTAAGTAGGTTTCCATTAAAGGAAAACTACATGCAAAAATTGGAAAAACACATGTCCATTGGGTTTTTGTTTCTTTTGTTGATTGTGGCCTTCTGTTCCCTATGGTAAGATTTTTTTTTTTACTTTTTCCTGCCAGTTTCATGGCCCCTGACGGTAGCCATACAGGCTTCTTCTGTTGCCTTTGATTTGTTGGAATTTTCCCAGAATGCCACAGAGTCCTGGGGAGCATGTCTGGGCAGGGTGCCATGGCTACTGATTTGTAGTCTCAATGGCAGTTTTTACAAAAGCCCTGATTTGTCGGATGTGAACACCTTTGATTCTTCAGCAGCATAAAGGGACAGTAACCCACGTGGGGGTTACCCATGCTTTCTGTGCTACGGACAGGTTTTTATATCATTCCATCTGCATAAGTAAGTGGTTTCCTTGGAGAAGTATCAGCAGTTGAATCAGTTTTTCAAGGTAAAGATTTGGGGTTTCTGGAACCAGTTGTTCTCCACTACTCCGAATAGGAGCAATGAGGTCAACGAGTGGGGAGGCTGACCATTAGCTCAGAGTGATTGTGGCCAGTTGAATGTGGAAGAAACCTTCTGGGTGGTAACCAATCTGCAGTGTATCAGATTCCAGCTCAGCTGGTAAAGGCTAAGGTGGCTGAACTAGTCCTTGCGTGGATTATGAATCTGTCTCTCTGAGAAATGGTCATCCCAGAAGCTTTGAAAGGGTTGAGGACCCTGTTAAAAAGCAGTCGGAGCCTTGACATCCCTGTAAATCTCCAATCTGTTTCCAACAAACAGAATAACACATGGGATTCTATCTGTTACAGTGTTGTAACACCATCGAAAGATTCCAGTGAAAATATGAACCTCGAGAGCAAAGCTTGAGAGGTTTATGTGATGTCACTGGAACCCCAACATGGGCTTTCAGCACCATAACCAGTAAACTCCCTTTTTTGTGGTAATACATGGGACTCTGATATATTCCAGTTTTTACAGCTGTGGACGGAGTCTATAGACGTTTTGCTTTTAGTGCCTTTAGAACGGCCAATCGTGGCACCTTCCATTTGACTTTTGGAAGTATCCTTCTGAAAGTGCAACGGAGCTTGTAACACTCCACCATGATGGGCTGCTACAGAGTAACAGCTGCACTATTTTGGCTGTTGCTTCCACATTCTGGGACAAGAACTGCGCATGTGCACCTCTCGTGTGTGCACAGTTCCGCTGGTGCCATCTTGCAAATGACATATTGCCATTCACCACAACAGCGCTAACTACACATGTGTGAATGCTGTGTATGCACAGATGCGACGCCGCTGCCATCTTGTAGATAGCATTAGGCGGCGCTGGCAGGGCTAGCTCACCAGAGCTTCAGAAGCTCGCCACAGCCATGTCTGCTCTTGCTAGATCTTGGTTTTTGTTGCTGCTTGATTGAGTAACCAACTACCCTTTCTCCCTATACTGTTACCATGGCAACATGTTATCTTGCAATACACACGTCGTCCTCTTCCTTTGTTTCCACACACACCAAAAACTGCAAATCTGTATCTGTATGGTAACCATGGACCTCTTTAACATAGAGCCATGGCTGTGTCCCATCCCCCCCCAGTTGGTAACTCTGTGTTTTTGTTTACTTACCTTTCAGTGCTGACTCCTCCTTATGGTTCGTATTCACAAAAGGGGATGTTCTTCACATAGAACAGACTGTCCTTGCCATGTTTATTACTGTATGTTTCACTCTAACTTTCAGCCGTTGTGGTCAGGAAGTTGTAGGTGCCAATTTTGAAATGTTAGCCACATGCTTCTTTTGAAAAGTTTGTAAGTCATGATGCCATCGATCTGATGTCAGAACGATGGTATTATAACAGAATCTTAGGAGCAGCAGTATTACGTGTTTTAACCTTGCTGTAATTCCTGTGTAAGAGTCTCCCCCATGTATTAAATGCCATTTCTGATGGTGGCAATGCAGTTAGAAACATAGACCATGAAAGCCGGCCCAGTGGTGTGGAGGGCTGCGGTGCTACCGCCTTACCTCCTGCCATGCTGGCAACCCAGGTTTGGGAATGGATGCAGGTCACCTGGGCATCAGCCGGGGGAGTAAGGGGGAGACAGGGAGGATTGAGTGAACCAGGGACTGATCTCCTACTCAGGGGAGGGGGTTCTGCAACCTGTTGCAGTACTGCCACCTGGAGATGTCTGGTGACAGTACAAGTCTGGGTGCATCTCTGTGTAGGGTCACAACTAGATGTGTTAGGATGTCTCCGCAGAGGTGGAGATCACCTGTGTCCGTATTGCACAGTCCAGGCCCTAGGGGAAATCTACAAACCAAGGTGGGGGGAAAAAAAAAAACCTTGGTCGCAGGTTGAAGTCTTCCTTCGCAGGCCCTGTACCAGTGACCGGGCACCTCGCCACAGTCCAGAAAGCCAGACGTCTGCATGAAGGTAAGTCCCAGAGAAGTTGGGTGATGGGGCTGGGGGGAACGGATGGAAGGGGGGAGCCAGGGGTGATGGGGGCCAAAAATGTATATAGAGAAAAAAAAAGAAACCAAGACAGTGATGTAGAAAACATCCAGAGGTCCATCTACACTTAGAAAGGTGTAGTACAGTATCTTTTAGTCCTACCAGTCTGTGCCCCAGCACACAACCCTGCTCAATGTATGTGATGGAGCTATGGATCTAGGTGAGGTCATAGTAGCAATATTTCTCTTTTCAGCATTTGATACAGTGGAATTTTTTTTTTGACTGGCTCCTGGACTATGCACAGTTATCTGGAGTTGTGCATTGTTCCAGTTATACCAATCATTCCTGGCATGGCGGGACCCATCATCGGGGATGGATTCTTGCCTGCTGTGGTGATTGAGCTTGGCTGTAGTGTCCTTTAGGGGGTCTCTTATCACTACATACATGCTACCCTGGGAGAGATTTTTAGAAGACACAGTATTGGGTATCTCTGCTATATAGATAACCCAGCTGCATCTTTCTTTCACACCTGAGTGGGACCAGGGAGATTGCTCTGCACTGTTTAAAATTGTGTCTGAAGATGGAGGGCTGGATGGCCTCCCATCTAGTTCACTTTGAATCCTAGCAAGACTGAATTGCTCCTGGTGTGCTTGGGACGACAGGTTTCTGCTCTGAATACAGCCTGACGGTGCTGATATTTGATGTTCAGCTTGTGGCACAGCAGGTAGCAAGTAACCTGGGAATAGTTTCTGATAAAAGGCTGACACTGGAAGCACAGGCGTTCACTGTAGTAAGGAGCTGCTTTTACCACCTTAGGACCATCATGAAGCTTACACCCCTTTGTTGCATGTTCAATAAGGGCCTACTCTGTAGCCAAATCCAACACAGACAGCTGGTGCAGGACACTGCAGCTCAACTTCTGGGCTTCATAAGGAGGTCTGAGTACATCACAGCTGCATGCAGGATTTGCACTGGCTTCCTGTTAGGTGGAGGTTGGAGTACCAGATTATGATTTACATTTAGGTACTAAAATAAGTGGGTCCTAACTACCTCTGTGACCTTCTGACCCCCACTGCCCAAGTAGAGCTGCTGCTGGTCACACACTCGAGACTAAAATTGGTGGAGAACGTAATTTATGGTAGCAGTCATTATCCTATGGAATTTCTCGCCCTGGCTTGCAAAATCTGAGCTATTTTAAGGTGCAGGCCTGGAAATGGCTGTTTAACTCTACCTACCCCAGATCTTTCTTTTTAATTTTCTGTGATGGTATTGCTTTGCACCAAAATGTTAGCCTGTTTTTATATATTGCCATGTTTTTTATAACGTGCAGCGCCTGTTAATGTATTTGTGTTTTTGTGATATTATTTTGCTTATGATGTGATGTAAGATGCCGCAAGTCCTTTGGGAAGAGCACCAAATAAATATCTTTTCAGCTTCTCTATCCTATCCTTATTGTTCATATGCTTCCCTTTAGGACACTATTGATTTCTCAAGTTTGGATGGAGTGGTTAGACATCGAAGGCAGGAGATGGAACAAACTAGTAGCTCTGGCTCTCAGACTCCTGAATCGGAAAATTACCAAGGTCTGTACTACATAAACCCATTAGTTTGCTTCCTTAGCCAGGAAACATCATCTGCTGTAACAGAAACTGTGTAAACATAATTACCTCGTTTTATATGAGCACCTGTATATATACCTTAAAGTAACAGTATTTATTTGGCAAAAAATGCTGTCCTAGTTTTTTTATGCATATTCCAAAATGGTGTATATTTAAATAGGGTAATGTGGGAGCCAGCCTCAGAACAACTATTGTGATGCACGTGGGGTGGGGCTCACATTGCTTTTTGTAAATGCGCAAAAAAAAAAGTCCACTGTGCCCCAGCATTTCATCTGCAACCCCTCCCTCCCCCGGCCCCCTCGTCTAGGGGCATAAATCATTCTAGAGGGCTACATCAAGCGCAAACTCAAGCCAGTGCACCCTGAAGCAAGATAGGAAAATAGTGGTCCTACCTTTCAGCGACTTCATTCACCAGTGCACTCTCGATCTCCCCACCAAAAATCTGGAGTCTCCCCGAATGCTGACACCGGACCAGGATCTCCAAACTAACTTCTTGCCTCCTTGAGCCCCAGAGCCCCTCAATCCCAAATGCAGCATGATGGAAGTTCTTTTGGAATTAAAACTTATGAAATAGATCAGACACAAGGAGGGGGGAGTATCTTTCATTTTGTCCCCCTTCCAGCTTAAATAAGGAAACATCACTACCAATTTCTTCCCAGACTAGCTTATTTATTCTAGCTCCTGCATCCCAAATGATTCCAGGAATGCAGGGGTCACATCCTTCATTGAATAAATAAAGCAGCTCCAAGGGGCTATCTGAACTTTTTTGCAAGGTACCCAGGCTGGAACATTCAGAGCAGCAATAATGGTTTACAGGCAGTACAAGTAGGGCTTTATTCACATTATCCTACTTGGATGATTTACCCAAGGAACCTCCCTATTTAGAAACCCACAGGCTCCTGGCTCACTGGCACTGGTAAGCCGAATCTTTTTTTCTATTCTGCTCTGGGTTACACTTTCTCTGTCTGGTACTGGCACTGGTCACTGCCCTATCTCCGGCATGGGAAAGCATGTTGCTTCCCCCACCTGGCCCTAGCCCAAACCACAAGGGGTACCAGGATTTTTTTCCTCTGACCCAGGCCCTGTAACCCACTCGTTTTCACTCTACAGGGAACCTAAACCTGCTGGTGCTCCCAGTCTCACTGCACCCGTTCCCTCCTTGCAGTGCAGCGTTTCCTTTTGTACTGCTCTCCACTGGTACAGTGGCCCTCAAACCCGGCCCTGCTCCAGTACCTGAGCCCCCTGCTACAGGCTGCCCTGCCATGGGAGAGCCTCTGGGCCCTGCCACCACCCAGGCTCCTCCAAGCAGCTCACTTCTGCGAGTAGTGCCAAAATCCTCTTCACTCCCAGCTGACCCTTTGAGGATCCATGCCCAGGCCCACATCCCTATCAACATATCCTGGGCTTGCAGTTAGCTCCAACCAGTGGCCACCCTCCAAGGCCTGTTCTATGACCTGTGACCCACCCAGCCTTTTAATGCCAGCACCCCAGGATCTGCCCCTCCAAGCAGGCCCCAAAATTGGGTGAAGGGCCCCTGACTCCAACTGCCCTCAGGCCACCCTGGTTACTGGGAAGAGCCACTGCCACCAGCCTTGCCCCTGTGAGGACCCTGCCACCGTCCCCCACAGCTCTGGCAGCCTGAGCAAACTACTTCATGGGACCTCTAAGGCCTACTACTGCCACCTGCACCTCCCTTACCCAGATGACGCAGGACCTGGCTAACCATCCTCCCCATGGAGCTTCCATCCTGGCTCCTCGACACCACGTCACCTCAGAGGCCGTCCCTATCTGCCAGTTTTTTTGGGGGGGGGCCCCCACTGGCCCACCCGGACTGCCAAGCTTCTTTCTTGCCTGCCTTTCCTGCTTCTCCAGCCCCAAGCCTACTGCCTGGGCTGGAAAAGGCCCTGAACTTCCTGTCTCCAACCTTGTATACCTCCCTCAGCCTGCTTTCTGCTGCCACCTTGAGGCGTCCAGCAGCTATTAATCCCAGAGCAGTAATAAATTCCCTAGCTGGCCTCCACCACTTCCGCTGGCAGTCTTTTTTTTTTTTTTTTTTTCAGGCATTTACTACCATTTCAGTGAAGCAGTACTTCCTTGCATCCCTCTTGACCCCCCCCCCTCCCCAACCAGCTTCATTGCATGCCCTGGTCCTGGTACTCTTTCTCATTTGACAGAGACTCTCCTCCTGCACCCTGTTCACCCCCTGTGAAGTACTTGTAGGTCTCTATCACATCCCCTCTCGCTCTCTTCTCTTCATGGGTGTACATGTTAAGATCCCTCAGTCGGCTTCTCATGCAACCCCTGTACCATTTAGTTGCTCTCCTCTGAACTGCCTCCTCCTTATGTCCTTTCTAAGGTGCGGTCTCTAGAACTGTTCTGTATAGTCTAGGTTGGGTCTCACCAGCGAGCTATATAGTGGCAACATCACCTCCTTCCTCCTGCTGGAGATAGCCCTCTATACACCCCTCATCCCACTAGCCCTACCCACTGCTTTGTTATACTGCCCTCCCACTTTGAGGTCAACGGGTATAATAACCCCAGGGCTGCTTTCCTGTTTAGTCACTGTCAGTACTGTCCCCACTCAACCTCTATGCAGCTTCTGGGTTCCTATGCCCTAGGTGCATGATTTTGCACTTTTTGGCATTGAACCCCCAACTGTCATGAGTTGACCACTTCTTGAGTATCTCAAGATTCCTGCGCATTCTCTCCACCCTCTCCTGAATCTCTACCAAATTACAGATTTAGAGATCTGCAAAAAAGAATACTTTCCCATCCAGTTCTTCTGCAGTGTCACTTATAAGGGCATTGAAGAGGACTGCTCCCAATACTGGGCCCTACAGCACCCCACTGCTCAATCTCCCATAATTAGAATTAGCGCCATTAACAGATAAGCATCAGAGGATGGTGGTTAAATCAGTTTCTATCCTGGTTCACCACTTTGGCTATCACCCCAGGGCTGCTAAGTTTCTTAATCATTTTCCTGTGCAGCACAGTGTCGAACAGGGACTGGACTGACTGAGTCACAGGCCAGGATGCTACCTGAGGAGGACAGGCTATGGTCACCTAAGCCATCCAGTGCCGGCCTACCTGAAATGTAATTATTGTTCCTATACTGACTGCAGTTATAGTATTTGTCCTAAAATTACAAGAGGACTACTCGTATACAGTATCAGTATTCAACATCACAACTTGTTAAAACTTACAGTAATTTAAAATAAGACCCCACGCACGCATGCACATTATGACACAGAGACCACCAGGAACATTATATACAGCTACAAGACAGGTGAAGGGGGGGGGGACCCTACACGCATGCTAATTGGCTCAAAATGGGGATGCAAACAGCCAATAGCACCTTGCATGCCCAGTGGGCTCATTTAGCATTTTAGGGCTGAATATGGCCCACCACAGCACTGGTGCTGTCCTGTTTGGGCCCCTGTGGGCCATCTTCAGTCGGGAGCTGTCAGCTCAGTGCATAATCACCATGCGCTACACTGGCACAGTCCCATATTCGGACAGTGTGCTCTGGTTGGAACGCACTAACTGAATATTGCCCCTGAGTCGGCCATATGCTAATCGCCATACAGTTCTCCTGTCTGTATAGTGTAGATGGCCAGCTGCAAATACAGGAACCATGGTCGGCCCCTGATGTGGTTGGTCCTATCGCCTCCAAAAAAAAATAACTGAAATGAATAATATTGCCACCTGCAGCAACAGCAGGTTATGACGGAAGTACCTGACATGCGTCAGTCTCACACCGACTTATCAAACTCTGTACCATATGGGACTCCAGCCCAGCTGACAAGCCATTAAGGCATCTCAGAGCACATATTCCGCACCATAGCAATCGGTCAGCATAGCAGTCCTCTGCACACCGTGAAAATAATAGGTGCTGATATGAACTGTAGTTATGGAATAGCTACAGCTTCAAACTTACAACTGCTAGCTTTGAAACGTCATGTTCAACAATGCAAGCAGTCTATCAGCAACAATACCAAGTTTGTTTCCAGAATAAAATCGCACAAATATGAGTTGAGAAAAAACGAATAGGGCTTTTGTTACTTTTTACAATACTTTCAGGAAGTAGATGAGATTTCTCTTTTTCTTTTGTGCTGAGCCTGTGCTGAAGTGTTGGTATTGCTGAGATCTGGCCAACACCTAAGAGAGACCCTGGCCTAGCTGTCCTGTAGTGTTGTTGATGCATTGCTTGCTTTCTTCTCATGACCCTGAAATTCACATCCATTCTCCACTCCACCAGTCCAGCATGACAAATCTCCTACTGGCCATGATGGCTTGCACCACACCCGTTGCCGGGGAGGCTCTAGAAAGACACTTTAACAAAACAAACAAAAAACTTTGTTGGTGCTACCTAGACTGGGTAGGATATCCACCCGCCCATAATGCTGCTGCTGTACTCTTCTCACCGCTGTGCCTGTTGCCCGCTCTCCTGCTCCTGAACTGGATGCCTCAAACTCACTCAGCCTGCTCTGCCTGCAGGCAGCGCAGGCCCACACCCTCAAACACGAGTCCACTCTGTTTCTGGACTCTTTGGCCCAAGCGTGATGACCTACTCCACTGATGTCGACAGACATCATGTGGCCCACACTACTTCTCACTCTGCCCATGTACTTGGCCTGTTTGCCTACCTTGTGTGGCCTGATTAATGTGCCTCTGTAAAGGAAGGGTCGGCAAATAAAATGTAGCTGTAAGGGCAAGGCAGCCTTCAGTCTTAGGACTGACTTGCTGCCTGTTCAACCCTTCTGACTCCTTACCCCTCCATCTGACCTGTCTACTTTGAGCCTTCAGGCAACTTACTGGTCACCTGATCCGACCACTGAGGTGTTGTGTGCTCCTGCTCCAAGCCTCCTACTTTGCTACTATTTAGTGCAGCTACAGTATGGTGACTGGTGCTAACAACATCAGGTTGCAGGCAGCAAGTAGGTAATAGCCTCATAATTCATGACTGTCATTTCTGGATCACTCAGTGTTGGTGGGCTGATTCTTGCTGCTGTTGCGGGGAGGATTGGGTGATAACTAACGGGGACGATCATTTATAGGGCGTGTGGATGCTGCATGCGGGATGCACATGTTTGGCTCTTTAGCTTCAGATTGGTGGATTGGTCTCTGCTGTCTGTGTTGGGTTGACTGTGGCATTCAATTCCAACAGACACTCAGCCCCCCAACCCGAAAAATCAGTGACAGAGTGATGCACTCTTCAAGGAGGCAGGTTTTAAAAAAAAAAAAAAAAAGTGTGTAGCTTGCAGATGAGCACACTCAGGCCAAATATGTCTTGTGCAGACAGGCCAGGATGCAGTCAGCATCCCTAGTACCCTGGGGTGTCGAAGGTCTTGCTATAGTCCATACAGGCCATGTCCACTGCCCTACCCTGTACTATTAGCCTGGTCACCCAGTCAAACAAATCAATTTGATTCGTCAGTCAATCAATCTTTATTTCATACTGGAAAGTATATGAGCAAAAATGCCCGTTTTCATAAACGTCTAGTTGTACAGGATACAAAATAGGGCTAATACATCGTAATATTATAGAGTACAAAGAGAGTAATACATTGTGCAGAGCAGAGAGGTAAAGTACCGTATGTACACTAAATTAACACACTTTAATACAGTAGAAGAATATTCATGGAGGACATTAAATGCAGAGGCTAGAAATCCTTTGGAACAAGCTAGGAACAATACCCCAGCCTGCGGCTTAGCGTTCGAGAGACAGGCTGAGGAGCAGAGGAGACAATTGGGCAGCGGTGGGAGGGAGTGGGAGGGGAGGGGGTAGTTGGATGAAGTGAGGAAAGACGCAATGTTTGGTTGAAAATGATACAGTAATTTTGTGCATTCGGGGGGAGACTGTCCCCCTGAGATTCCATACTGTGTGTGGTCTTGCAGCTCATTGGATTCAAGATACTTTAGCAGGGTTTCCAATAATTTTACCACCCCTGATGTGAGGCTAACTGGCCTATAATTGCTAGCCTTCTCCTTGCTGCTGCTCTAATGTAGAGAGACCATGTCTGCTCTACTCTAGTCCTCCTGAACCTCATCCATTTCAGTGAATTGTTGAATAAGGCTGTCTTTGGGGCAGCTGGCAGTTCCCAGAGTTCCTTTAGTACCTTTGGTGTAACCCATCTGGTCCCTCAGCCTGTCCACCTTCAAAGCTACAAATCCCTTCAGGACTTTTCTCTGATACTGGACTTGTGTCCCCCTCCCCTTTGTTTCTGCTGCTCCATGGTGGTCTGTCTAGCCTCCCTCCACTGAGAAGACTGAGCAGAAGTACCTGCTCAAGATGGCAGCTTTTTTATGGCGATCTTCTGTGCAATCTTCCCCTACCGCCCTCACTATCCCTCCCATTGTTTTCCTCTTCTTACTTAGTACCTGAAGAAAATCTTATCCCCTTTAGCTACTCCTTCTGCTGTCCTTTTCCTCTGTTTGTAGATATAACAGAGGAACATTTATAATCAAGACTTTTTTTTTTAAACAAAAGTAGTGACCCCAGAAATGTATAGTGGTTTTCTTAGCAATAATCTAATCCAGGCCTGTTTAGATTCATCACGACTGCATATTTTATTTCCTCACAGTTTGCAAACCCATTTTTATTATTTACAGTGGTAGTCCTCCTAATCTGCCATTATACCACAGTAAGACACTGCAGTACTGCGCTTCCCGCTTACGTCAGTACCATTCAAGGTACACACAAGCTGAAGTACTTTATTGTGCTTAGTCAGCCCAATAAGGTAACCCTTCAGCTAGTTTGGTACTTTGAGTAATAGATCCATAAGGAGGAAATACTGTTTTGCAGTACCTGAAAGTGGCAAACTTTTCTGTAGTTAAGTGGAAGATTAGGATGGCTACCCCTGTCATTTGTAAATGACTGAAGTCAACACACATGGCTCCCACCAGATGGTTTTAAAATCTCCTCCAGGCCATGAATTTTGAAAACACTGTGGTATCCACTTGCCACTTGTCACTGAGCTCAACGAGAACTGGCAATTTGCAATGCCTTCATGGCTAAATCTGTGAAGCTTCACAATTGAAAGAACACATCCTTTATTTGCTGTTTTTCTTCTTAATGTGTTTAATGAATCCGTAATCTGTTAGCTTTAAAGGGTACGGTCCTGAAATCCAGAGCAACACTTCTCCAGCACAGCAGCATACGAACATACAAATCTGCCAGCAGATAAAGGCCTTATGGTCTGTAGAGTCTGCGAGTGTGCAGTTAGCAACCCTTACACTGCAGCTGCCTCTCCCTCCTACCCTGTGCCACGGTGCCACCCTCTTTTGAAGCAGTCCACTGTTCTACAGGATACCACTTCCACAGGCAATGCATGCAGATAACTAATTTTCTCATGTACAGTGTGCACAGGCAGTAACCCTCCCCCTCGTTAAAGAAAGAACAGTGTCATCCTTATGTATTTCAAGCAAGTTTTTTTATTTTTCACTTCACATGTTTTTTTGTTTTCTTTCGTAATTTGTATTGTTAAAAAATGCATTGCCTGTCTATTCTATATAGAAAAAGAAAACATCTTCTTGCTACTGTTTTTCATATCCACTTCTGCACAGTATGCAGGCACTATATTTAGTCCCTTCCCACTCCATCTATTGGCAGTCACAGGTGCTTCCTCAAATCCGAACCCAACTTCACGAAACATTAAAGTCTCCCCCCTCCCCCCCCTTCAAAATTAGGGATTTATTCTCCTTTTTACTTTTCAGATTGGTATTGGTATTACAGTTCAGTTTTTTGTTTACACAGATTTGGTCAACAGCAAAACAAATTGCCTTTTGCCCTGCCTGCCTGTCAGTTCCCTTGCCCTAGTGCCCAGTGCCTCATATTCCCTTCTGCCAGATTTGAGCATCATCGAGCCATCTGATCTTACAGATATTAGTCCTGGATACTAATACACTGGTAGCCTCACCCTTCTTATAGAATTTACTGTACCTCTCCTGAGGCCACAGTCCCAACATCCAACTCCCCAGTCCACATAGATGCCCTTTGCTTGAACTGACTGCAGACTTGCACTGCATTTCACTCTCTTTGGGCCACTACCGCGCCCACTGCAAGCTGCCTCAGTGGTGACTGCTGACTGTTTGGGCTCCCATGTGCTGGGACTGTCAACCCAGTGCATTAGTGAACTGCCTTGTGCCCAGTTTGATTTCTCTTTAAAGCCCTGTCCATGCTGGCAAGTGTTCTTGAAAACATTTTTTTTAAAACGTTTTGCTTTCTGAGCTTGAGTATGATTGCCTGAGGATCCAGATTGTGCTCCGACACCATGCTTGCCATAGCCAGTTCCCAGGCATGATTGCAGCAGTACCACAATGCATGCCAGGATATTCACAATCAGGCATGGTAAAGAATCCTGGAACAATTATAGCATTTAGATCAGCAGCTCATTGTGAGCTCAAGAAGGGTTGTAAGTAAATTTTTCTACGTGGCAGCCCAAAAAAGTTTATAATGTGGCTGAGGTTGCCTTAAACCATGTGACAATATGGTTCACATCCACACTACTGTTAACATGGGTTAAGGCAACCTGTTGGTCTAAAACTGAACTCAAGCCCATCTCTGAGCACGGTTTTGGAACACAAATTGTTGGCACGGTTTTACTGTGCTACTACTTGGATGCAAACCAAAGTTAAAGTGGTTTAAAAGCCCTAGTCTGGACAGGGCCTAAATAATTTTATTTATAAAGCACCTTTCAACATACCAAGGCGCTGAACACATTAAGACCATAACATCAAATATAAATCAGTAATACATATAAATAAAATCACATCATAATAACATCAAATCTTAAAATCAATTAATAAAATATAAAATAAGATCTTGGCACAATAAAATTAACTAACCATCCAAGAAGGCCATTTGGCACAGATGAGTCTTCAAATTCTTCTTGAATTCCTCCACAGAGGTGCACTCCCTTAACCGGCGTGGTAGAGAATTCCAAAGAGTGGGTGCAGCATAAGAAAATGCTCTGCTGCCAGAAGATTTTAAACTCACTCTTGGAATCTCTAACAACCCCTTGTCGGCTGAGCAGAGCGATCGGCCGGGGTAGTAAGGCACCAGGAGTTTTTTCAGATAGGCCGGACCCTGATCGTGAAGGTCTTTGAAAGTCAGTAAAATGACTTTAAAGGTGATCCGCCACTGTATAGGAAGCCAGTGCAGTTCGCGCAGCACCGGGGTAATATGACAAGACCTACTGGTCCAAGTCCGAACCAGGGCTGCAGCATTCTGCACCAGCTGTAGGCAATGGATTTCAACCCCAGAAAGCCCAAAGTATAGGGCGTTGCAGTAGTCCAAACACGAGGACACAAAGGCATGGACCAACGTTGGCAAAGAGTCAGATGGAACAAGGTGCCTAAACCTGGTGATTTTTTTTTCCCCTAAGATGTTAAAAGGAAGTCCTGACAACAGCCGACACTTGAGACTGTAAGGTCAGTCTGTCTAGGACAATCCCAAGGCTACGCACCCGTTCAGAGGTCGGAAGTAACACGCCGCCAAGAAAAATTCCAGAGGGCGTGCCATCACACGACTCTCTATCTGACCACCCAGGTCCACAACCAGAACCTCGGTCTTCTTGGAGTTCAACCTTAACCAACTAGAATCCATCCAACCCTGGATTTCTTCCAGACAGTTGTTAAACACCGCGAGAGCTCCATCCTGGTCAGGTGCAAAAGACAGGTATAGCTGGGTACCATCTGCATAGCAGTGAAACCTCAGCCCATACCATCTTATAATGTCTCCGAGGGGCAGCATATACACTGATGGGTGACATGCACGGAACCCTGAGGCACCCCACACAACAAAGGAGTTGGACCAGAGGAAAAGACTCCCGACACAACTCTTTGTGATCTCCCAGTGAGGAATGAGGTGAACCATTGTAAAACGTTTCCCGACATTCCACAAATTTGTCTCAGGCGGGCTATCAACACCAGGTGATCCACAGTGTCAAAAGCTGACGAGAGATCAAGAAGAACCAGAATGGAACGTCTCTTCTGATCTCTTGCCCTCAGAAGATCATTAAGCACCTGAACCAGCACAGTCTCGGTGCTATGTCTTTTATGAAAACTGGATTGGAAGGATTCGTAGATCTTATGGATGGTTAAATGGTCTTCCAATTGGGCTGCCACTATCTTCTCAATAACCTTCCCAATAAAGGAAAGGTTAGAGATAGGTCTGTAGTTTGAGAAACAGTGTAGGTCCAAGGTAGCTTTCTTCAAGAAAGGTGTCACCACCGCCTCTTTCAGGGAGATAGGAAACTCACCTGACTCCAGGGAGCACCAGACTATTTGCACCAGGACTGGACCGATGATATCAATAAAACCCAAAATTAGGGTAGTCGGTCCAGGATCCAAACCACAGCTTGTGGGACGCACACTATGGATGATCCTCATAATATCCACGAACTCGGGTCGACAAAAGGAACTCCAAGAGAATTGGGGTACTGTGAACTCGCACTGTTCTACGACATCACCCTTAGAGATTGCCGGGCACAAGTCTGCCCTGATGTCTGCCACTTTAGTTGCAAGGTAACGAGCAAGCTCCTCGCACTCTGATTGTGAAAAGGCTTTTCGAACTTGCAGACAGGCTGGGTTGCACTGTCTGGCTACAGTTCGAAACAGCTGAGCCAGTCAATTCCGAGCAACTGCAATCTCCCTGAACAGGAATTCTGCCTTCTTATGGGTGATTTGCAGATTGATAGATAAAATAATGTTCCATCAATCTAAGGCGGTCAACCTCAAGGGTGGATTTGCGCCAACATCGCTCTAACCTTTGCCCGTCTCCGCATCTCCCTCAATGTCCCATCAAACCAAGGGAACCTAGGGTGAAGGGATAAGGGGCACTCACGAAAGGAGCAATAAGATCCAGGGCTGCCGTAACAGCCACATTATAAGCCAACACCAGCGTCTCTGGATTACTGCTCGCCAACACGGGGGATGATAGGTCAAGGACCGCCGCAAGGCCTTGGGAAGTAATATTCCATAATGAGCGGTACCCGACCATCTCCACAGGGGAAGGCTGCCTCAAGGAGGTGCAAAAATTAAACCTCACGGTGTAGTGGTCTGACCAGGCGACTGGTTCCACCCCCACATCGGATGCATCAATCTCTAAGAGGAAGACTAAGTCCAGAGAGTGCCCAGATTTATGAGTAGCAGTGGAAATTACCTGTGTAAGGCCCAAAGAATACATTAATTGGAGGAAGTGATTACCAAATTGAGTTCATCGTCGACCAAGCGTTGAAGTCACCCAGAACCATCAATCTAAGCGACTCAAGCAGCGTCGGCGAGAAGTCTGCTACTGGTAAGAAAGAAGCCTCATCCCATCCCGTGGACGGTAGATGAGAACAATTCGAACGCCTATACTCGCTACAACTGTGCACTCAGAGGACTCTGCCTCACCCACTGCTACGTTCATGAGGCTCAATTCAGTCTTGAAACAGACTGCAACCCCCCACGGTCCAATCTCGGGTGGTGTATCACAGAATACCCGGCCGGAGTCATGGCCTCCACTATGGGGCCTGAATTTTCATCCAGCCAGGTCTCGGTGATGAAAGCCAAGTCAGCAGAGCCAACAAGATCGGCGATAATGGCAGTCTTATTCCTGACGGACCTGGCATTGCATAACACCGCCCAAGTTGGACAAACCTCAGAGGCTGTCGGGCCTATCTGCCTACTAAATTCAGTAGTGCTCTTGGGTAAGGACACCAGACATGGTAAACCACGATCTGGGTTCCATTTAGCCCCAGGGCACCTTCTGGACTTGACCCCGATACGGTGGCCTCCCTCATTCATCCTCTCCTGTTCACACACCCCCATCCTCCTCACTCTTCTACGAACAATCCCCAATGCTCTACAGCACTGGTAAGTATCGAATTGTAGGGGAGGAGTATAAAAAGGGTGGAGGGGGCAAAGAGAGGAAGATGAATAGCACACCACCGTAGGGATTGAAGGCCAGCACATGTCGCTGTTTAAACAAAACAGTAAACCCCAAACACAAAATAATCAATCTTAACAGCATAAAATTAACCATATAACCCCAAACATAACCAACATAAATAAACAAAATCAAATAAACGAAAAACCTCACCTCACAGAAAACCAAGTCTGGACTGAAGACTCACAAATCAAATAAAAACAAACAAACAAAAAAAAAAAATATATATATATAAAAATGTAAGAATTATGTCACCACCCCTACAACCTAAAAGAAATATAAAAAAAAATGCAGCCCTTCTTGTGCTGTGCTGTCCTGTGCCTGTCCTGCCGTGAGACCACTACCCCCAAATTCTGCCAAGGTTGCTGGCTGTCCCTGTTAAGACAACGAAGGTTCCATGTGAAAATAGCGATTTATAAAATCATGACTGCAATTTAGGCATCTCCTTTTCGGCGACCACAGTATTAGCGTTCGTAAATTGTAGCACCTCACAATATTAGCTACCATGTAAAAATAGCACTCGCTATACAGTGTAATCATAATTTACTTACAAGTTTGTGTTTTGTTGGCTGCTCTCCTGTTAGTTCATTTTACTTAGTTTGACTTCCTGTTTCACGTGCATCTCACTTGTATCCCACAATGCATTAGCCTAGCACTTAAAGCTACCTGCTCCCATTTGAGATGTCAGTATTGGAATCGAGGTCACCATGGACGTGGAGTTTATCTCAAGCCAGAAGGGAAAGCCACTCGCCTTATTTTCAGGCTTTCTTTATCGCTGTGACAGAGAAAAAGGAGAAAAGGTATACTGGCGATGTGTGGATGCCCACCGCTTCAACTGCCTTGCGCGCATCCACACAATTGATGGCAAGGTAACTGCTCAAATAAAAGAACATACTCATGTTGTGGATGCTGGAGAAGTTGGTGTCCGTAAAGTGATGGCTTGTGTTGGAGAGCGCGCAAGAGTTTGTGTAGAGAGCACTTCACAGGTTGTGGTGCAATGCACTTCTGCTGCACCTCACTCAGTCACTGGCCGATTGCCAGATGTACAGTTAAATGAACTGTGCAAAGAATACGCCAGGTAGAGCGCGGTTGTCCTGCTACACATAGCACAGTACAGGAATGGGTAATTCCACTTGAATTTACATTAACTGAAGGTGGTGAAAATTTCCTGCTGTTCGATAGTGGTAAGGAGCAGGACAGGATTCTAATGTTTGCAACCAGTGCGAATTTAAGATTTCTGAGTGAGTGCACTGACTGGATGATGGACGGAACATTCAAATCCTGTCCCATGCTATTTGACCAACTGTACACCATACATGGTGTTAAGTCAGGAACTGTGGTCACTACGGTTTTTGTGCTCATGTGTTCGTGAAAAACTGCTAACTATGAAAGGGTATATTCCCAACTTAAATCCCTGTTGCCCAACCTAGCATCGCTTACTGCTATTCTTGACTTTGAGAAGTCTGCATGGAAAGCGTTCGCCAATGCTTTCCCATCTGCTGACCTGCGTGGGTGCTTTTTCCATCTTGCTCAATGTATCTAGCGAAAGATTCAAAAGCTACCAGCTATCCATGAACGATACAGTGCAGACCCTGATTTTGCATTACACATTCGCATGCTTCTGTCCCTTGCTTTTATACCGCCAGACGATGTAGCTAATGCATTTGATTATATGCGGCAATTTGAATTTTTGAACATCATGATGAACTACTGGTGCCTTTACTCGACTATTTCCAGACAACTTGGGTCGGAAGGCAATGGGGGCATTCTGTACGTAGGAGATTAGAGCAAATTGTGTCTGGGAAATATACTGCAACTGGAAAAAAATACAAGGACAGTAATGCTCGCATCGCAGCTATAGTTGCTTCTTACGGTACAAGAAGCTTGTATGATTATCTCAGAGGTCTCGCTTATAACTTTCAATTTCAGGTGTGAATTCACCTAAGAGCACTTCAAACGATTTGGCTGATGAATTGGTTTTTAAAATTTTTTTTTTTTTTTGTAGTTGTTAAAGCAGAATTTTTTTTTGTTTATATTTGAGTCGCTATTATGACATGCCTGCCGATAGTCATAAGTCCAGAAGTGATCTCCAGAAACTGGGCACAGTTCATTAATACATAAAGCAGTCAAAAAATATCAGCTCATTAGAGAGATTCGTTCCAGTCAGCAGAGGGTGCTAAACATCCGTAACAGTCTCTTTGGGATTTCACCATCCAGAACCGCTCAGTTGCCGAATTTGTGCATTCGCTATATTGTCGTTCAAATATCACCGCTCAGTCGCCGAATTTGTCCACTTGCTGAAACGTGCTAGTAGCTAATTTCATAGTCACGATTATTGATTCACTATTTTGCCGTCGCTAAAATGTAGTCGCCGCTTTCATGGGTAACTGACAAGGAACATGCAATATACTGTGACTGAGGAGGCAAGCAGGACAGCTAGGTAATGAGTGGATCACAAGGTGGGGTCTAGATTACAGGGACAGTACAGAAAGGTGTGACAGTGAGTGCAATAACTGGAAAAGGAAAAAAGGCTGAGAAATTAAAAGTGGTGACAACTCGTTATGTGTCAGATTTTAAATGGGAACATCGGACATTTCAGGTAACTGTTCGACACTTGCCAATGCTATATTTGAGTCCTGGGGCCCAATAATCAAATTCGTGCAAAGCAGAGCACCAAAATTTGCGTTGCTCCTTTGTGATTGCCCAGGTGCCTGAAGATGCTGTGTGCAGTCGAATGGTGCACCGGCATTATTCAGCTGAATAGAGGGCCATGTCGGCCCAGTGCTAAGCCACTTAGCACTGCCCTGACAAGGCTGACAAAGTATGCCACCAGAACTGATTGCCAGAGTGCTACTTGCAGTATTTAAAGGGACCCATGTAAATGAGCCCATTGGGCATGCAAGGTGCTAAGGGGGCCATTTGCATGACCATTATGGCCTGATTTGCATGGGTAGTGAGGCAGATTAGCACGATGCCGAACCACCAATTGCCCAGTCCCAGACGTGTAGATATCCTTGATGCTATTGCCCCCCCCCTTCTCCAGTCACCAGCCCCTCCATGACAACAAGAGACTCCCTGGTGCCAGTGGTCCTTCCCCACCCGCCAGTTGCCAGCCCTGAAGTAGAGAGACAAAAAAACTCCCTAGCGTCCATTGGTTCTCTTCCCCCCCTCCCCCACAGCACTGGGCATATCCCCCACTCACCTTAGCATTATCCTCTGTGCCACAGGAGCATACAGTGACTGGCATAACCGTCCTTAATTGGTCACCTGTATGTACAAGCAGGGGGCGCACCTTTTTTTATAGGACAGGGTGCATCACCTTATCCTATAAATAAGAGGTCTGCTGCCTGCCTGTACATATGGTGGCCATCGAAGAAGGCATCACAGATAATGCTAATGTAAGCCTCCTGTTCTTGGGATTTACTACATTGCACATAAAAAAAGTAGGGCCAGTTTGAGTGCCAGAACCCGTAGTTATAGGTGGGGTCTTGGCACTGGGGTATAAATGCCGCTACGCAGCGAGCGGGAATCGAGGTCTTCCATTACCGAAGATTCCAGGGAGTGGAGGAGTGGGCTCTGAGGGTCGGGACCATTGGTCCAGGGTGGGGCAATAGCCACCCCAACCCTATCACAGGGTCTGATCCCTGGTCAAAATGTGCCTGAAGGGGCTGAGGGACCTGGGTGCTTTCCACCCTCCAAAGGAGGATTTTGGGATCTAAGGTACTGCCATGTAGTAGAGGAGCAGAGGCCTGGAGTGGAGAGGCCCATGCAGTGATCACTGGCACCAGGATGTGCCAGGCAGTGGGAGTCCATAGCAACCAGCGGTGGCTGCCATGGATGGCCACAGTCCAGAGTGTGAGAGGCTGGCCATGGGGATCTGGAGGTGGCTGCTCAAGGATCCTGTGCTGGTTTCATGTCCACCAGTGGGAAGTCATTGTGGAAAGGTCTGCAGTCCAGTTCAGCCGCAGAGCTGCAGAAAGTGGTGTGGGCCCCAGCTGCAGAGGTTCCCCTGTTGGGTCTGTGGTGCGGCTGCCTACATCAGGCGTGCAGTGTATGTGAAGGGGCTGAGAGTTTTGAAGTTGCATTTTGTAACTGGGAGCCATGTCTTCTGTACAGCATTGGCAGAGTATATAGCCATGATCTATAACTCCGTAGCTGATCTGAGGGGATTGTGAGTGCTGAAGGACTTTTAAGTCAGTCAGGGATACTGGAGGTGCTGCCATCACGAATAAAATCTGGAGCTAATTCGGTTCTGTTTGGAGGGTCATACGCGGAGACAGAGTGCTCCTCTTCCCCTGCTAAGAGATGTACCATGGCTGTGGCCACAGACCTGAAGTGCCAGAATCAATTGTGCACTCACGCTCCATGGAGCTGAAAATAGTTAACGGCTTGAGCTTTTATAGACTTTGTCGTGTTTGGGAATAGAGAATAAAACCGGAACCGTTTTACACTTCATCTCTTTGGACAGTGAATTAAGTTTGTGGATACCAAGCACTGAACTGTTATTTGTTTTGTACTTGTTTAACTAAGATCTTGTCCCTCGAACGACTACCAAGCTGCACCACTTGCTACCTCCCTCACACCCTGATGGAGCTATTCCGTCAACAAGTGGACTCCTGGATTCAGGTACATTCTAATGTCATTAAGTGGTGTTCTGGACTGTTTCTGGCTGTAAGGTGCCCCCTTCCCCATGAACTGCACCATCTAAATAGCCCTAGACAGGATGGGGGGGCCTACACTAAGATGAGGGGGGGTATGCCCAGTGCTGCAGGGAGGGGGAACCACTGGATGCCAGGGAGGTAATTTTTTTGTACTTCCGGGCTGGTGATCAGCGGGAGGGCGGGCCACCACTAGCATCAGAGATTCTCTTGTTGTCATGGAGAGGCTGGTGATTGGGGTGGGGGAGAAGCACCAGGGATAATTATTTATATGCTGGGGCTTGTGATTTAGGAGGGACCACAACCACCAGGGATATTTTATACAGAATGGGCCAGCGATCGGCGGACGGGGGTCCACTAGCACCAGCGGGTTGGTGATCGGAAGGTGGTAGACCACTAGCACCAGGACATTATTTTATGCAGAATAGGCTGACGATCAGAGTGGGGGGACAACTAGCAACAGATACATTGTTTTATACAGAACGGACCAGTGATCGGGGTGGCACTAGCACAGGGGATATTATTTTATACCGAACTGGCTGGCAATCGGTGGGGGGGTGCCAGCGACCACAGTGGAGGTTGTGTTCCCAATGGCCAACCAGCTAGGTGGCTGCATTACCTCTGGCAACTGCTAGGGTTGCCCGGAGTTCTCGGGGGTTGTTCGGTGGTATTTGTGCTGTGGAAAAGGCCCATGTTAAATCTTTTTGCGCAGTGCAGAGCCACTGAATATGGGATAGCACAGCTGTTAATGGACACACCCCTTCCCTTGCCTTCACACATACATTGTTTTGTGCAGGCGCTAACTCTCTTTTCCTGCACAACAGCCCCTTTTGAATATGGGGATCCAGTGCAAACCAAAGATTTGTTGGCGTCCACGTAAACGTTTTAATATCTGGCCACTGATCTCTTCCCTTGATGGTTACTTTCTGACTGTATGTATGCTGCAGATCACCCTTTTGAGGTGAAAAGAGTTGCACCACACCAAGACGGGCGTAACAAGAGTGGAAACCTTTAAAAACGTAACCTCATCATTGTTGAGGAATAAAATGAACTGCAAAGAAAATGGACATTGGTATTTAGCTTTCTGCCAACTGCTGAATATATTATCTTAAACATTTTTAGTAATACTGCAGCTTTAAGTGAGCTCAGCGCTACTAAACCTAGCCGAAACATGAGTAGCAGGGGACTACTTCAGTGTATTTAATGCTCATTAAAGTGAAGGGGCGTGATGGCATAAGATATGTTTGAGCTCTCTGTGTACACTGGCTAGGTGAAGTGCAGAATTTCACTAATGCCGCCTCATGTTAAGTTGATGAGACCACGTCCATCTGTTCAAGTATGGAGAATAGATAGCCCTGTCTCTCTCTCATGCAATACTGGGGAAGCCTGTGCTCTGGTATTGGGCGGGGGGGTATTGGTGAGACCAGTAATTTGAGATTGTGCCTTTAACTGCATTTTTCTTTATGCCTGCAATTTTAGCAACCCATATATTGTTACACATGATGACCTCTTGATCCTTTTGTCAGAAAAGACAGCAACCACTGCAGTTCTTAACAGCTGTATGCACTACTGACACCTCCCCCATCCAGCAGTATTTAAAATGCCTCTGATGAACCTTAGCTAAGTTATGAATAACTGAATAGCAGAATTTTGCAATAGAAACATCAGTAAAAAAGGCAGCCTAAAAGTTACAAACTAGGTGAGAATAAGGTCATATTCCATCCCCAGCCCACAAAAATTAATCTGTTTTGGTGAGTCTCTGTTACACAGTAATTTAAATAGCCAAGGCTAAGCAAAATAAATATTAATTCTCAAATCTTGCTGGACTTTTTTTTCTGGAGTGATAAAAAAACTAAAAACGTTTAGCTCTTTCCATCTTGCATTGATCAGGAATTATTTACTTGTATGGCAGGTTGTTGTTCAGCCATTGGCTAACCTACCATATGATGTCATTGATGGCATCAAATTCCGGATGTGGAGGAGGGCTCAATGACTGTTTTTAAGTGAAAATCGCCACAAATTGAGAATTCTTTTTTTTTTGTGGTTTTTTTTTTTTGGTTTTGTGTTTTTTTTTTATAGAGCTGTTTCTCTCAGCTGGCAGCTTGTCCTTACAGGGCGGTACCCTGTGTGCAGAGATATTCCGTGATCAGGGCTAGGGAACCCCAGCTATTATATAACCAACTACTCCGGTTTTCTCTTCTCCTCTCCACAGCAAGAGTGATGCCTTTATTTCCCTTTACAGCAGGAGCAAACTGCTTGGCCCAGTTACAAGGGTAACAATGGGGGCAGAGCCTGCCGCCAACCCTCCTGACCAAGACACATTCCAAGGCGGCACCTGTGTTGGTCCGGCCTGCCTCCAGCTATGACTCAAAGTTCACTCCCAAAACCAGGCTGTCTGCACAGCAGCATGCCGCAGTATTGCTGAGCCATTGGAGTGACCACAGATTAAGAATTCTGTGTCTGGACCAGAGTTCTATGGTGGTAGCTGGGTGCTGTGACCCCTTTTGAAAAATTGCATTGAATCATTGCAGAATTCCAAGGACCTTGGTCACAACACAACCCACTTCTGCCTTTGGTCCAAAGGAAATATCAGAGTCAAACACTCCACTATTATTTATTTGATAACCAGGTAGGTGCACTGGTCCAAGGGACCGTTTTCAGGAATGACCCCAGCCATCTAGATGGCATACACAGTACATTAGAAGTAACATACAAGTCGAGGTGGTACATATAGTCCTGGCAAGCATAGTAAATAACAATTCATGCAGAAAGATAATTGGCCTCCCATGACTCTGGAATACAGTAAATACTCATACACAACACAGCGAAAGTGTACAAAGTAATTTCTATAACATTTTGAAATTAATCCAGAGCAAAAGTATATGTTTGTTTTTTAACCACAGCCCAAGTATTTTCCATACAACTAACTTAAGAATTCATCATTTACTTAGCCGTCACAAATTGTAAGTCAGCATTTTAAAGAATAAATTTGTTTGGTATGTTGTGCTCCTTTGAGAGAGCCTGTTAACTCGCAGCCCAAAAAGGCCTGTCAGTTGACCATCTGTTCCTTCAGCAGCAGACCAGTATCCTGATTCAGATCTCAAAATGCTGAGAGAGAATAAGTAAGCAATATGTACTTTGCCCTGTCGGCCACTTACTCTACACACCACTGTGACCTCTACCGATTCCTTGGTTGGCTCTCCTTACAGGGTCGCTTCAACTATACACTTGGATGTTTCTTAGATGCCACCCGTGGGTGTGGAAACACTTCCCCTCTCTCTACCCTTTTCAACACTAGAACCCCAACCAAACACCTTCACTCCTCCACCACCCCCACCCTCGAGGTGCCCAGAACCACCAACAATATGGGAGGGGAAAGCTTGCTCTGTGGTGGTTACCCCCTACTTTGCAAATTTCCAACACACATCAAAATTTCAAACTTAGCCTGAAATCCTGGCTTCTGGACATGGGTCGATGCAGCTGCCCTACTTGCTAACACCCCACCCACTCTCCTGTCTTCCATGTTTCCAATTCTGCTTTCTTTCCTCCTACCTTTCCAGCTGTTGTTTGGGTCTTGCTGGTCTCATTTGTGGAACTTCACATGAAGTGTGGTTTCCCCAACTTAGTTCACCGTAAAACATTGGCTTCACTGTACTAACTTCCTGAATTGCTTAATCAGGTGAATACTGTAAATCTTGTATATACTGTACATATTGTCATATTGCCTTGCACCTAAATATTGTGCAATCATTGGTTATGCACTACTTGTCAAACGTAACGTTGTAATTGTTTTACTGTCTGTACTGTTGTTACTCGTGCTTGTGGCCTGGGTCGTGCCTGTAAATGGTCCACTGGACCAGTGCACCTACCCAGTTATCAAAGTCATAAATAAAATAAATAAAAATAACACATCGTAGAATGTAGTTTGTGTTGAATTAAACCACGGAGACAGGTATTGGACCCACAAGGCGAAGCTGAATGACTTCAATTGCCAGTATCCAAGGTTTAATCCAGCACAACTCAGAAACCTTGGAGTATTCAAATCAAATCAAACTATTTATAAAAGGCGCCTTTCCAAAACCAAGGCGCCTGTACATAACATAAAATCAATAAAACAATATTAAAATTAATCTAAGGCAGCAGCATTTAAAAATCATTGTATGCAAGGCTAAAAAGATGTTTTTAATGCCCCCTTAAAGCTTTGGACGGTCAGGCAATCCCGCACCTGACGAGGTAGAGAATTCCACAGGGTTGGGGGCCATAAAACTAAAAGATCTGGCTGCAGAGGTTTTTAAGCGAACCCTGGAAATCTTTTGCAATCCCTAGTCGGTGGATCGGAGAGAGTGGGAGGGACAGTAGGGACAAAGGAGATCTTTCAGGTAGCCAGGTCCCTGATCGTGTAGGGCCTTATAGGTCAGTAAACCGACCTTGAAGGTGATTCGCCAGCATATTGGCAGCCAGTGCAGTCCGCGGAGCACAGGCGTTGTATGACTGGACCTAGAGGAACCAGCCAATAGCCTGGCTGCTGCATTCTGCACTAGCTGCAAGCGGCGAATATCAACCCCCGGTAGCCCAAGATAAAGGGCATTGTAGTAGTCAAGGCGGGAGGTAACGAAGGCGTGGACCAATGTAGGAAGATCGTCAAGAGGTACCAGGTGCTTCACCCGAGCAATGTTCCTCAGATGGTAAAAAGAGGCTTTGACAACTGCCGACACCTGAGATGTAAGTGTCAAACAGTCATCAAACACAACACCCAGGTTCCGCACCCGGTCTGAGGTAGTTAGCTGAACACCCCATAGCCATAAACCAGAGGGTGATCCTGCCAACAAACCCGCCTCCCGGCGACCTAGGTCCACAACCAACACCTCAGTTTTCTCTGGATTCAGCCGCAGTCAACTCATATTCATCCAGTCCTGGATTTCGGCCAGACAGTTATTAAAGACCGAAAAGGCAGCATCTTGGCCGGGCACAAAGGACATGTACAGTTGAGTATCATCTGCATAGCAGTGAAAACTCAAACCATACCGCCTGATAATCGCTCCTAACGGCAACATGTACACCGCAAACAACATGGGTGCCAAAATAGTCCCTGCGGCACCCCACAGGATACGGGGAATGATGCAGAGGAAAAAATCCCAGACACCACCTTCTGAGTCCTACCCTCGAGGAAAGATTGAAACCAACTGAGGACTGTACCAGACAGCCCACAGATAAATCGCAAGCGCTCCAATAGCACACCATGGTCCTCTGTGTCAAATGCTGCAGAGAGATCAAGAAGGACCAAGATGGAACGAGTCCTTCGATCTCTCGCTATTAGGAGGTCATTTAGTACCCGGACAAGAGCTGTCTCGGTACTATGTCTCTTCCTAAATCCGGACTGGAGAGAATCATAGACATTGTGGCTGGTCAAATGATCATCCAGCTGCAACGCGACCACTTTCTCAATAACCTTACCCACAAAGGGCAGGTTAGAGACAGGCCTGTAGTTAGCCAGACAATCCGGGCCAAGGAGGACTTCTTAAGAAGGGCTGAACCACAGCCTCCTTCAGAGGTTGGAAAAATCCCCTTTCCAAAGACCTCCAGACTATCTCTCAGCAAGGACCGATTTTATCCACACAGCCCACTAGGAGACGTGTGGGGCCTGGGTCCAAACCACAGTTGGTCGGACGTAATGATTGGATGACCATCACAATGTTACTGATTGTGGGAAGGCTGAAGTCAGACCACACAAATTGGGTGTCCAACATCTCCTGCTGACCATCATAACTCCCATTAGGGAGGGTCAAGCGGATATCAGACCTGATTGTGGCAACCTTATCTGAAAAGAACTGAGCAAACTCCTCGCACCATTCTTGAGAAAAGGCTCTTCTGGGCTGAAGATAGATTGGATTGCACAGTCTGTCCACAGTCCGGAAAAGCTGAGCTGGTCTGTTCTGTGCAGCAGCAATCTCTCTGGACAGGAATTCTGCCTTCTTATGAGAGATTGTGGATTGATAGACCACGTAATGGTCCATCAATCTAAGTTTGTCACAGTCCAGGCCCGATTTCTGCCAGCACCTCTCTAACCTTCATCCAACTCTTCTCAACTCCCTCAGTGTCTCATCAAACCAAGGAGATCTGGGGCGAAGAGTGAGGAGATGAACACGAACAGGAGCAATGGAATCCAGGGCCCCTACTACCGCCTTATTATAGGCAAGTACTAAGTCCCTGGATCCATGCAATCTCTCGGTAAACCCGGTAGGCCCAGTACCACCATCAGGCCATCTGGGGAAACACCCCTCAAAGGGCAGTACCGGACCATCTCCATAGGGGCTGGCCTACTAGGGGTGGCCTCAAAACTGAACCCAGTGGAGTGATGGTCAGACCACCCGACTGGTTCCACCACCAAATCGGATATCTCTATCCCCAATAGGAACACCAAATTCAATGAATGACCACCAATATGGGTCGAGGAGGAAATAACCTGTGTGAAGTCCAGTGAAAACATTAATTGGCGGAAGTCTTGACCAAACGTCGAGAGTTCGTCAACCTAGGCATTGAAATCCCCCAGAACCAACCATCTGGAGGAACCCAATGTCAGGTCGACAATGAAGTCTGCAACTTCCCGCAGGAAAACATTTCCATCACCTGGTCGGTAAACGAGAAGTATCCTGCACCCCACCCCTCGCCCATAATACATTCAAAGGAGTTGGTAGTTCCCACTGGTACCTCCACTAGGCCCAGTTCCGATCTAAAACAGATAGCAACACCCCCACCACTACGATCCATCCTAGAGCAGTGTATCACTGAGTACCCAGCTGGAATTGCTGCTGCCAAAACTGGGCCAGCATTCTCATCCAGCAAGGTCTCAGTGATGCACGCCAGGTCAGATGTTCCAACAAAATCCGCTATAATAGTGGTCTTGTTTTTATTAGACCTGGCGTTGCATAACACCACCCAAGTAGGATGAGCATCTGAGGATGACCGTGCTACCTGCCGACTATAAGCAGAACCCTTGGGTATGGGAACCAGACAGAGAGGACCCCTTTCCTGGACCCATTTCGCCCCAGGGCGTCTCCTTGTCCCCACTATCCCTATCTGCCCACTCCTTTCCATTCCCTCTCCAGGCCCAACCCTCGTCCTCCTCCTTTTTCAAACAATCCCCAGAACCCTACACTGTCTGTACACCTCTGGCGATAGAGGAGGACAGAAAAAAGGACAGAGGTCCCTGAGCCTGGAGGGGGAATAATACCCGACCGTCCTTATGCTTTCCCAACACATATTTACCACACTAATCAAATACCAGCAAGTAAACAATCCCAAAATACAGATTTAACCCACAACCAAATGTAAGATAATCAAATATTCTAACAAATGTCCACAAAAAACTAAACAAATACAATACCCTATGTAACAATTTAGCAACTGAATAAAAGTCCGAGTTAGGAAGCGATCACAGTCAAATAAGTCTCAAGATTTTGAATTATGGACTCTCACCCCCAAACCCAAACACATAACACGACAAAGTACAATAAATAATTAATTCCCCTCCGCCCAGTCCTCTCACCACTGGGGAGAGAGGGCAGCACTCTCACTGCCAGACAATTAAAACAATATACTAATACAATAACAAATATAAACATAACAAAATTATTACAAACCAAAAAAAAAAAAAAGAAAACCATAAACTCCCCCCTCAGTCCTTCCACAACTGAGGAAAGGGATAATTATAATCTTCTACACTGCCAGGAAAAACGGTTTTAGAATCCAACAAACAAGAAATAAAGTACATGGACACAGGGTCCTCTCACCACCCAATCATCCAAATGATGGAAAATTAATAATCCCCAAAAAGAGTCAAGAGGGAGTCAGCAGTGCAGTCTCTTCAATCCAAATCCAGTGTAAGGTAAGGTCAAAACCTGGGCTATTCTTATAAACAGAGTCCTTCTCGCTTCTTTTTTATCAATACCAGGATGATATAAATGGACCTCCGCTGCAACCAAACATAACAATTCCAGATCTTCAAACCTGAATCAAGGTTTCCACTGAACAGGAGCTACCCAGCTGAAAAGACCTCTTACCCAGTCATCCCCCGAGAGGTCCACCAGGAAAGCCGACCCGCGACTTGTTCCAAGTGAGCAGGCTCTCCAGCCTGCCCATCTGAAATACTAGGAACCTCGGGTACACTGGAGCCCACCCTCCAGCAGCTCCAGCCCCGATCTCCCCTCGCAGTCGGCCACCCTAGTAGACTTCCCTAGGTTCAGACCCAGTTCAGCCAGCTTACTGTGTGAATCCAACTCTCCAGGAACAACACTGGAATCACTGCAGTTAATAAAGGCCTAATAACAGGGACTGTAGGTCTCCCAGAAAAAACAGCCTTGAGTCCTGATAGCCCTGCTACAAATCGTATCCCCAGGCAGGCATACAAAATCGCGATGCAGTCCCCAGGTAACAAAAAGCCAATGGTCAGCCCACAGTCCCAATCACCAGGCTCCTAGCTCCGCTTCCCAATTGTAAAATAGAATCTTGAGCCAAAATAATCCTAGGAAGTATTAAAGCCCTCCTGAGCATCTTTCAATCCCAAAAGGTTGCAGTGTGAGGGGAAAAGTAACACGTTACTGTTAACTTCGCCGACTACTACCAACAGGTTTTCACGTAGCGAGTAACATCAAGTAGCATCGAAAACAAATTAAAATGAATAAAGCAAATAAAATGACAAAAAGCATAAAAACTACTAAAAACTACTAAACAAACTAGTTTACTGCTGTTGCTGTAGAGTGGCTAGCCCAACGCGGCTGCCAACTTGGTCATCTGTCACTATTGTTGTACTTGTATGTGGGGCAAATAACAGGCAAGAAAAAGTGACAAAGGGGGGGAAGTAGAGAGACTGCTGCTGAAAAGTAAAACTTTTTTTTTCCTGTTGCAGTGCTTGGGGTGCCTTGAAAACATAGGAGCAGGTGAAAACATTTAGTAACTGTCAGGGTGTAACTAAGTTGAGGTTCCGTTAACAATACCAGACAGATTTGTGCCGATTGCAGGATTTTTGGAACACATTTTATATAATCTGCAGTAAGTCATTGTATTATAAATAGAGTTGGAACTTGTACCTTGTAATGAATTATTCCGTATTGGGTGACAGGATTCAATGAGAAATGGAAGCATTTGACAATTGCATGAAAACCATAAGCCTTTGCTAATTTAGCTGCACATGAAGGCAGCTATATTGAAGAAGCTCACACACACTTTTTGAGCAGAGTAACTCAGTTTAGCAAGCCTTTTTGTCATTCATGCTGCAAGGAATAACACTTACTGAGGTATCTGGGCGTGCACTGATATATGAACGCCTCCAATGTATTGCAAGGCATGAGGCATGCATGAGTACCTTCAACTACCTGACAAATCTCTATCAGCACACCCCGACACCTCAAATGATGTTTTTCCTCTTATAAAATAGGTCCTAAGTGAAATTTTGGTGTCATTTAATCCTGAACTGTCTGGGCATGCTCTGATACCGAACAGTCAGGTGATGCTCTCCACCAACCAGATTGCTGGCAGTTGTCACCTATTTTGTAAATTCAGTTAACAAACAGTGAGCTTCACAGTTATGCAAAGACTAATGTCAGAACTGATCTCATTTACTGGCAGAATCCCTCGGTGAGACAAAGGATTTCCTGAAAGTTCCCACGAATGAACAAGGCCCTGCTCATGCAGACATTCTTATCAAACCAAGTCCTGAGAGGAAGAGCCATCTCGGAAATGGTATGAACAGCAGCACACCATCTAGTAAAACATTTTAAATCGTCTGTCGTCATATGGAGCCTAATTGTGTGGTGTTCCTGTGTTACAGCTGGTAATTTCAGGTCATCGTCTGGACTGTTACACAAAGCGAAATCGGCGCAGCTGGTCTCTGTAAACAATCTCCTTCTGTTCTATGCTGTTCTGTAAGTACTACATGTGATATTTTGTTGGATGGAGGGGGAGCCTTTAAATTACTAACATCAATACCTCTCAGTTGGCCCTGATTATCTAGCAATTTCCTGAATTTTTTTTTTGCATCAAGAATTTCTCTTCTCCCTCCTAAAGTGACATTGCTGTCACTGAAGGATAGAGATTAAAGTCACAAATCATGCCAGACTTCAGGAATAATCCATTCTTCATCAGAAAAGGATTTTTTATAATAAGCCACACATTGCAGGAGGCCTTCTGGGCTGATTTTAAATTTGTTAAACATTTGTCCCAGATTCTAGTCATTTGTACTTTTTTTTTTTTTTTTAATTTATTTTTTTTAAAGCCCTGTCCCCAATTTGCATGGCAGGAAGTTGAGAGGAACGAGCTGCATCCCAGGATATTAGGAACATTATATGGGGGAGGAGGGGCACGCACAAGTAAGTATAATTTAAAGCACAGATTCCTAATCAACTGGCAGAGTCTGAACCTCAAGCCCTGCAAACTACTAAGTCTGGTATCTTTTGTTAATACGTACTCCTGTGCACCATTATTTATATTAATTTCTGCTGGTAAACACTCCCTTCTTGGAAGGGATTATCACCTTATAATCAAGGAGATGCCCATCTGAGAAACCAATCATATGTTTCAGACTCTTGACTGTCAAAATTATCTTTAAGCATATTTGCAGTGATTTTTAGCAAATAATGGATAAATGTTTGCATTAAGGCTGTGCTTGAGGCTGGCAAAAGACTGGTGGTGAAGGCCTTCAGTCCACTCTCATACCATCCACAATTACAAGGCCTGGACTACATAGTATTCCTCCAGCTTGAACAGGAAGTGTGTGATTAATTTGATGTCTGTCACTACAGAGCCCTTATAAGTAAATCCTAGGTGTCGCAAATCGCACAGAATTGTGTAATTATAATTATATAAAATATTTTACAGTGGGAACTCCAAAAGAGGTGAACATTTTGATTTATTATGCATTAGATCAGAGTGAAACTAGTTCCTCTAGTAAGATTAATGTGTTATGAATTGAGTTGCTCCCCATTGGACTGTGTACAATACACTGAAATACAGACTTTATTTTGTATGCATACTAACACTGTCCAACACCTAGTAAAATAAAAATATATAATGATATCAGACCAATGGTAGCACTCATATGGGGTGAAGAGAAATGGGGTTATAAGAGCAGTAATGACTGCAGCTTCTGTTGGTTACCAGGGCACAAGAGGGCCCAACAGCTATCAGCCAGTTCACCAATAGAAAGTGCACATGTTGTTTCTGTGTGGGTAGCTGTGCACCAACCGGAGCACATCATTTTTTTTTTTTTTTTCGGGGTACATTCCCTGGTGTGCACAGTTGTAGAGCCAGCACTGCATAGGAGAGGCAGAAAATTGTGTGTGCAGTCAGGACTTGAGGATGGAGGATCAAGGCGGTGGAGAGAGACTGGAGAGAGTTCCAGACTTTGGATGCGGAGGTGGAAGAAGTTCTGCTAGCCACAGTTACCTCTTGGGGATGAATGAATTGAAGGCAGAAATCAAGAGAACAAGAGAGGGGCATAGAGGACCAGAGGGGAGGGTAGTAGAGACAGACTAGGTAATTAAATTAGGTGTGGACAACTCCGTGGAGAAAGGAGGCCCATTAAATTAAATCTGCAGGAAAAAGGAGAGGCACTGCTCATTTCTCAGAATGAGTCATTGTCACCTTGTTAATGCAGATGAGATTGACAGCAGGGCCATTTTGGATGTCCCAGAGTCTGGACAGGTAAGATTTGAAGAGAGCATAGAGCGGTAGCTTCTCTAGTCTGTGTTCACAGCAGCAGACAAGGACATGGTTAAGGATTCTGCTAAGGTGGTGGCATTGTAGACTAGTGGTGAACACAGCAGTGGGTTGCAAGGGTGATAACAGGTGATTCTGCAGATATTTGAGATGTGGGAGGAGTAGGAGAATTTGGGATCAATGAGGGCATCTAGGTTGGGGACTTGGGAGGCAAATGTGAGGTCAGAGGCAAGAAGGGAAAGTGTGAGCACCTCTGTGTTTGAAACATTGTGTTTGTAGAATGTTTAGATAAAGCCAGAAGTAGAGCTGCAGGAAAAGGTGGAGATGCAGGAAAAGGGGGGTGGGGAGGGACACAATAAGCAGTGTAAAATTGGGTGTTGTCTGTCTTGAAATGATGGTAGATAAGGTTGAAATTAGATGTATAATGTACTAATTTCCTCATGTTTTTAAAATTTTCTAAGGAAACTTCATCTTTTGCATCATAGATTACCTTATACTGGGTTATACAAGGTAACCCATTTGAACCAAGAACCCCTGCCCTGTCCTTCACAGGCCTGCAATCAAATGTGGTTCGGGTACTTTATTCTTAAAGGGCTTTACACACAAGATGTGGCTGAAGGCACAAATGGGGCAAACACTTGTATGCCGGGGAAGCCATTGTGCTTATTTTATTTCTTAGAAGTTGAAAATGAGGTTACAGATGATGCCATAGCCTTCCTCATTAGAGACTGAGGGCAGGATTCACAAAGATCGTGAAAGTCCCACAGCTGTGGCAAAACTTGGGCACAAAGGTGGCCAGTGCGGAGCCGCAGGAGTCCATGATGGCGGGTACTCATAAGGTGGAGCAGATTACGACCGTCCCACGACTTACAGCAGCTTGCAGGTGGTGTCACCAGGGAGACCGCCACAGATGTGGAACGTTGCTACGGCCGGTGGGAGCAGCCGTAATACCCTCTGCAACTGCTGCGACTGTGAATCGCAACTGCCACCGCTGCAGGCGATTTCAGTCCGCTACTGCAGTTGCGGAGTGGGACTTGGGTCCTGAACACTTTGAGAATCCTGCCCCAAGTGTAGAACAACATGCATGTAAAAGAGCAATTCTGTATGAAGATCACTTCAGGTGTGGGTTGTGAGAGGTTAATGTGTTGACTGATGTAACTTGCTTTCCCTTGCAGTGTCTGTGCACTTATCTTCTCTACCTTCTACATGGGCTTTAAAATCTTGGCTCTGGAACAGAGACTGAGTTCCATGGGCTCTTTGCCAGACTTCCAAGATAATGACGAGTAAGTGTTTACTCTGTTTTTCCCCCCCAGTTGATCATGAAGGATATTTTGCCTGGGTTTCCAGATGGCTCCAATAGACGTACAATTTGTCAGCACTATTTAGGATGCTTAAATTTATGGCAGTGTAGCTTATTAACTTAAATAATCTGTTATGTCGAACATTGGCCTTAAGGAATACTGTCAATTGCCAACTATTATTTCACTTTGTGCAACAAAAAAAACACAAGGGCCCAGATATTCAAAAGGGTTGTACATGGCACAACAGTGTTGCACCATGCGCAACCCACTGATGCGCCCCGGCACGATATTCAAAAGGGAAAAGTGCGCGGCACAAATCTGATGCGCTGGAGTGCATCAGTAATGTGCTGAGCACAGGGGGGCGTGCCATGCATAACCTGCACAGCCAGATATTCAGCCCGGGATGTGCAGAGCCATGCATGCGCAACCCCTATCTGCGCCAGCACTATGTTAAGCAAAAAAAAAGGAACAACTGATGGCCACCCACAGGTGAGTTGCCGCATTGCAGGGCGCAACACGGCAGCTGCCACCTGTGAGTTCCAGCTGCACCTGGCGGCGCCCCCCCAATGCCTGATCGCGGGCATCTGTAAATGAAAACGTCCCGTCCTGTATCCCTGGTGGTCCCGTGGACCGCTCTGTGCCCGATCGTGGGCATCTGTATTATTACAAATATTCCAATAGCCCTGGTGGTCCAGTGGACCACTTTCTGCCCGATCATGGGCATCTGTACACAAAGAAAGGACCAATATCCCTGGTGGTCTAGTGGTACCCCCACCCCGGTCAGCCTGCCGGTGCTGCGCACCCACCGCCTGCCGCCCGCCGACTGACAGCTCGGTGGCTGCGCCCATTGGTTCTGAAGCGTAAGCCAATGGGCATGCAGCTCATACCGTACTACACAGTCCAGATATGTCATCACATATCTGGAATGTATAGTATAGTATGGGCTGCATGCCCATGGCTCACGCTATAATGAACCAATAGATGTGCAACCTGACTGTCCGTCATGTGCTGAGGCGTGGCGCTGGCGCGGGGGGCTCAGTAGGGAGGGGTGCCACTAGACCACCAGAGATATTGGTCCTTTGTGGCCAGAATGCCCGCGATCAGGCGAAAGCGGTCCACTGGACCACCAGGGCTATTGTAATATTTTTAATAATACAGGTGCCCGCGATCGGGTTGAAAGCGGTCCATTGGACCACCAGGGCTATTGGAATATTTTTAATAATACAGATGCCCGCGATCGGGTGGAAAGTGGTCCACTGGACAACCAGGGATATAGGACGGGGACTTTTTTTTAACAAATGCCCAAGATCGGGCTGCAGGGGGCATCGGTCCCCGATGGCTGCTGCCTGGCAGGGCACCAGGCGCAAGTCATCGGGGATCGGTGCACCTGCATGCAAATGGGGCCATAATGACATGCAAATGGCCCCATGTGCGTCTTGCATAAATTATGGCCCCATTTGCATGTTCAGTTTTGAATATCGCGGTTGCTGTGCATGGCGCAATGGTACTTGCGCTAGCGCATCGCCATGCTCCACTCTGGCCACTTACGCTGGCGCAGTGCCAGTGCGCCATGCACACTGGGGGTGGCCAGGGTGCGATATTCAAAGCTGCTGAGCCATGGCGCAGTTCCTTTGAATATCGCTTAGTCCACACCCCTGCACAGCTAAGTTGAGCTGTGCCCAAGCTTGCACCACAGCCTGACGCAGTTTGAATATCTGGGCCAAGGAAGCATTCCCAGTTTTGGCACAAAATGTGACATTGCTAACACACTGCTGTGTGGCTCTAAGATATGGCTTTGGATAAGCATAACCATTATTAAGTCGGCAGCAGAACAACAGTTTACTTTTCCTCCCGACATGCCTGTTTTAGCTATGGTCGCTTTAAATCTACAGCAGTAGAATGACATAGGCTGCAGTTTAGTGACACAGCCCATTTTTGCTACCTGGAGCCAGGGTGGATCCACCTACATATTTAACTGACTCATGCGTGTATCAAAACATTCAGGAGATTTCTAAGTTTCAGAAGTACTTGATGAAAATGGGCTTCTGCCAGGTTGCTGCACAAAAGACTCCATACAGTCCTACCAAATAAAGCCATCTGTGCCCTCTGTGACTACTAGCTGTTTGCTGTTTTGAAGCCCTTAAGCAACAAGTGTGCCCTACATTCAGCCAGAATAGAGCTTGCCTCCAAAATCTTTTGTCTGTGCTATCAGAATTTGGGATGATCGGGTTCTGAGTTACGAAAATCAGATTTGCAGGGTTACGACAGTTTTCAGAATTAGGATTTTGGAATTGCAGTCTGAGAATCCCAGTTTCAAAATAAAAGGCTAAAATGGGTTTTTACATCGAAAATTCATTTTGAGATTTCGGAACTAAATTCCAAATCAGAGTCTAAGGCCCTTTTCAGACTCTGAGTCAAATACAACTGTTTTAGAAATTACGATAACTGTCTGATCAGAATTGGCCAGTTTTGACTGTCCCTTATCAGAATGTTGCCAGGCTACAAGTAAAAGCAAGTAGAAAATGGGGTAGGGGAACCACATGAATCTGAAAACTATGGTAAGACTCCTCTTCATAGGCCACCACCTTACTAATACAGATTTTCAATAAACATGATTGTAAGACCCTACTTCTGCCCAGAGTAAAATCCAGTCCTCCTTTGTTAAACAGAAATGTTGTTTGAAATTAGTAAGTTCTCTGAAATGGGGATATTGTGTCCTTTTCCATTAAGTCAAAGTAACTAACATCCAGAGAACCGCATCTTAAATCATTGAAGGATCTTCAAGAATAACTCCCACCACAGTGCCACACCTTTGGAACTGTAAGCTGTCGGCGTCCAGTCCACTTAACAACTTTTGCTTGGATGGGGTCATCCATGTTGACTAACGTTGGCACCACCTACGGTACATTAATGTGGGCAGCTTCTTGGCTCCTCATTTTCTTTTCTTCCTTCAGCCATTTGTTCGATCAAGAAAACGCCTTTGAGTTCATTGTTAAAGTATTACATGTTATATTATTTTACTTACTACCTGTTGGGTGCTGTCATAGTCCGAAGGACAGAACCCTGAGGTATGCCAGTGTCTCTGAGGGAAGGAGATACAGAGCCACCTGTAGGTACTGCTTGGAGGTGGTCAGACAGGATCTAAACGAAGCAGCTGGCGGTTTGGTGCTCCACACCATAGGAGGAGAGTGCAGCCTCCACTGCAGCACTGTACCGTGGTGTTGCAGGGATCAAGTTGCCGACCACTATGCATTATGAGTTTGCAGGTGGGCAAAGATTGGTACCCCTGCCATGGAGTGGTGGTTTGGAAAAGTGAAAAATGAGGTGGGCCATATCCCCAAACTTAACCATGCATATGTTAGTGCTGACTGAGTCATTTGGCCTCCACATTTTTTCTGCTTCCCTGTCACCACCCCACCACCAGAGAAGGTTTCCTCTGATCTACTTAGGAGGGGGCACTAGACAAGGAAAGCCCCTCGAGTTACAGGCAAAAGGAATCCAGCACCTTAATAGTACAGGGGAGACTTTGGACCCGACACACTGGCAAACAGTATGGCTAGTGGTTTGTTAGTTGAGTAAAGGAGTAATACCACTGGGTGGTGGATTGAGCTGGGTAGAAAAGTAGTGTTAAAAACTGATACAAAAATCCTGATCTTTAGCTTGGAACACTGGTAATTTAAAATAGGACCCTTTGTCCCCAAGAGAGGGGCCATTATGACCTGTTAGGTTAACACACATATGCCTAAACATCTCTTAAAAGGACACAAGTGACCTTTCATAGGATTGCTTCACTGTATATTGGGGGCAGATAGGGTTGCAAGGAAATGTAGATGCAGTTATGAAGCTCATTGGAGTTTTTGCTGTGTGCACAAATGTGAATGACCCCGCCACTGCTGCTTCTGTGACTACAGCTGTATCTGTCACTTTGGGACATTCTAGTATGAAGACCTGAAGGCTTTCCTTTTGCTCAGAAGACACAATAACTTGTTTTTTTCAGTGAGGAGGGACATTTTAAAGTTGCTTACATTTATAAATGGCAATCCAAACAAAAGAAGGTACTTACTGAGTACTATTTTTTTTATTTATTCAGCAGTCGGGTGCATACCTTTGAGCAGACATGCTCGTTTGCAAAGGTTCCTCGTCAAGAACTAAATCTTTACAAGAAGCCATAGGTACAAAAATATGGATGATTACGATAATAAAATGTGGATGATTACAATAGGTATTAATCAGTATAGAGGTGGCAGCCAGTGTAGGCTTTGCCAGAGCAGTCAGGCTAAGACACAGGGGTAGGGCAAATTGAGCTAGTACAGCTTTAGCTGCCATTTAAGACATTGTCAGACAATTAATGGAAACAAAAAAGACCGTAGGAGGTGGCAGCATGGTCGTAACTAGAGACCTTCCAGAGTGCTTCAAGGAGTTAGGTTGAGTAAATAGGTTAGTGTGAGGTAGAGTGGTATGTTTAGGAGGGGTAATGAGATTGCCTGGGGTGGCTAAAGGAGGTGCCTGGTGAGAGAGCCTTCAGAAGCTCTTATTTGAAGTGTCCAATCTTGGAGGACCCTGGGAGTGGCACAGCTAGATCATTTATCCATTGTGGGGGTCTGGCCGCAAATGAGTGCTTCGCCAGACTTGTTCTGCAGTAGGGAACTATCAGGTAGCTGTGGGTCAAGCTCCAGGTAACATGCGACCTAGGAGTGAATGAACCCCAGGGGAGCAGAGTCCCAATAAGACCCTTGCCCACAGCATGCAGGTCTGATACTTCTGTTGTATAGGGGGAGTCAACTAGTTGGGGCATAAAGAGTGCAGGAATGGGTGGTTCTGTCCGCCCCAGTGACAAAGCAACAGGCCTTGTTTAGTACCAGCATGACTGCTTAGTACTGAATTGGTGACAGCCCCATAGACCGTGATACCATAGTCTATCATGGGGAGGATGGAATTGTTATCCATCACTCCTTTGGTCTCGGTGGTAAGATTATGCCTTGGCCTATAGAGGGACTCCAGTTTTCAGATGATGATGCAGACCGATTGATCAACATGGGGTTCGAAGGTTAGTGACTGGTCTGTTGTGACACTCGGGTATTTAAAAGTGTCAACATGTTCTAAGGGAGAACACCATTTAAAATGAGGATGGTGAGTGGGACAGTCTTGTTTCTCTTCCACAAGCTGGAGAAGAACATTTCCTTTATTTTTTTTCTAATTTAGAACTAGTTTATTTTGCAGGAACCAATTTTCACGAGAGGCAAAACTCAACTGCAGGTCTTGGGAGAGAACCTCATGGCTGGGGCCACCTGTGCTGATTACAGAGTCATCTGCATAGAGTAACACCCTTGAGTCAGGACAGGCTAAGGGAAGGGTGTTTATAAAGAGACTGAAGAGGAGGGGTTCCAAAACAGATACCTGTGGTACCCCTATTGTGACTGGTCTGGAATTTGAGCATACCCCATTGATTCTGACTTGTGATCTGCCAGTAAGGTAGCTGCTAAACCATTTGACAGTGTCTGCACAGAGGCCCAGAGTGTGGAGTTTAGAGAGTAGAAGTGTGTGGTTTACTATATCAAAGGCTTTGGTTAGGTCTATAAAGATAGACCCAACCAAGTGGCCTTTGTCCAGGGTCTCATGAAGAAAGTTGGTATGTTCAGCGAGGGCCATGGTGGTGCTGTGTAGCTTGCAAAACCCATGCTGCTGGGCACAAAGGAGGTTGTGCTGATAAGGCAGGATACTAGTTGGTCAGAAATCAGCATCTCTAGAGCTTTTGACAGAGGAGAGAGGATAGATATAGATTAGTGTGTGGTCCCTACTTATCTGCACAGGGGTTATGAGGGCAGTTTTCCATAGCCAAGGGAATTGAGAGAATCTGAGGGAGATATTAAACAGCTTGGTTAGTGGGAGGGCTAGCTCTTCCAGGACTAAGCCAACTAATTTCATATCTGTGGTGTGGTCCCCCCCCCAATATTCTGGTTTTGGTCAGCACTCTCTTGACTTGATGTATTTGATGGTGTCCTTGATAGTGATAGCATGGAAGTAGAATTTAGGGAGGTGATTGCCTTCAGTGACACCAGGTGAGTCTGTAGGAGCAGTTGGCCTCTGGAGGGTGGGATCGCTACTGGGAGGGAGTATGGCACTGAGGTCTGTGACTGCGTTGTTGAAGGTGTTGGCAATCTCGGTGGGCTCTAGGATTATTGTGCCATTAGCATTGAGCATCACAGGTGCTGTTTTGTAACCTTTTCCCATTAGTTTCTGAAGGGAGTCCCAGAAGTCTTTCCCCTTACCCCAACTACTTGATTGTTGCTCCTTAAAACAGAAGGCTTTAGCCTGCCTATTCATCCGGTACACCAGTTTCTTGCTGCTGGGGATTCCTGTATGTGTGCAGGCAAGCCAGATGCTTTGGCCCCATGCCATAGGTTGTCTCTGGTCTTCATAAATGCGAGAAGGGAAGGGGTGACCCATTCGGCCGAAGATCATCTTATGATTCGTTTTTTGAAGGGGGCAAATTTGTCAGCTACTGCCTTGAATGCAGAGACAAAGTAGTCCAGGGCTTGATTTCTGCTGCGTGTGTAGTCCAGGTGGGTCCAGTCAATTTGGGCCAAGAGTTTCTTGAATTCACCTACAGATCCTTTCCTGAGTACCCTGCTGAAGGTGATTTTGGGGGGTGACTTGGCTAGTTTGGTGGACCACGCAAAAGGCACCAGGGAGTGTTCACTTGGGACATCGGCCAATAAAGTGTCTTGGGTAAGTCTTTCAGGGTGGGTTGTAAGGACCCAGTCAATGACCAGTTCTGTAGCTTGTCCTGGTGTTATGCTTGACAACTCAGGTCAGGTAGAGGTTGTTTATCTGATCCTTGAGGTCAGTGTTTGATTTAGCCGCCCAGTTTATATTGAAATCCCCGATCACCAGGGTCTCCCAGCCCTTGCTGGCTTGCTTAAATTGTTTGGTAAATGATTCTAGTCTGGGATTTTGCTTTTCTGGGGGTTATAAACTATCATGAGCATCAGGTTTCTCCTTCCCTAGCACAATGCGTTCAGCAAGACAGTCACTGCTGGTACTTTATTTTTTTTTTTTAAATCTTCTTTTTATTATCAGATTTTAACTTGTATACATATAGGTCATCAAATGCCATTTTATACAGTACAATTATATCTGGTCCAGACATACAGAAAAATTTATAATACATAAAAGTAATTGAATTTATGGGATCATTTTGTTCATTAAACCAGGATTTACTATTTGTTTTAATCCATTTATCACTCCCGTGAGGGTTACAATCTAGTTGTTCCCCATTTCTCCATCCCTTTAAAACAGGTCAGTGGGTTCTCCACACTCCTCTTCACCTCGAGACACCACTTTCTTTGATCTCACTTTATAGTTCCAAGTCCCCCTCGCCTTTTTTTTTTTTTTTAAAGAATTCCAGCTAGGCAAGGTGAGTGGGAGGAGCGGGGGTAGACCAAGTCCAGAGTCCCCAAACGGTGGAGCAAAGCCCCCAGCATCAAAGCTTCAAGCGACCCCCGCCCATGTTATCCGTCTTAGGGCACAAAGGTGGGATCTTTTAACATATAATATATCTGCTATCGTGTCCACCTCAAAGAGAAAATCTCCCACAGTCATTGATATTGTCATTTTTCCATGTAATAAATTTGCCTAGTGACTTCCACCAATCTCTGATGGATGGTGCATTAGTTGTTAACCATTGTCTGGTTATTACTTTTTGGCCATGATGAGAAGCAGCAAAAGCAGGTATCTGGTATCGGGACTACGATAGGGTCTAGGTATTATGAGAAACAGGTACAGTTCCAAGGTCAATTGTAGCTGTGGATCAATAAGTTCCTGTAGCTGCACCTCTACCTGATTTAGAAAGTTAGAGAGTATTGGACAGGTCCATAAAATGTGAGTCAGGTTGGCCTCCTTTTCGACACATTTTCTCCAGCATTCCGCCGTTTTATTTAACGAGTAGTGTTTAGTGACCTTAGGGGACCAGGTCAATTCTGGTTGAAATGGGGTATACGATGGGATTATTATGGCGACCCCTCTACTTCTGCCACCCTTGTATGAGGCAGAAAATACCTGTCCCCTACTTAATTTAGAAAGTTTGGAGTGTTCCGCTGAGGACATATGGGTTTCCTGGAGGAAGGTTATGTCAGCCTTGGCTCTCCGAAGATATGCCAGAGTTTTAGATCTTTTTATTGGAGAAGCCAGGCCATTAATATTCAAAGAGAGTAATTTTAATTTTGTAGAGTGCATCCTATCATCTTATTGTGGCTCTGGTACAAAGGCACCCCTGCCCCTCCCACACAGGGTGACCACTGAGACCGAATGTTATGCAGCTTTAATGACCAGATTAGGTAAGATGACCCTCAAACAAACAAACACTATACAACCACATTTATGAACATACACATTAAACTAGTATAGATCATATCGGCCAACCTGGCCTTAGAGATCTGTACAAAACAGTTGGTACTTCCAGAGATCTGGGCAAAGCCCTGATCTTCGGCAGGGAGACAAGACTCCTCCCATTTCGGCCCTCTTCTGTCTGAGGACCTTAGGTACACTGTACCTATAAGGGAAAGGGTAGTTGGGGTTGGTGACTAAAGCTGCGAGGGGTTAGCTCCACCGGGGTCAATCTTATCAAAGGGGCAGATACTTATTTTTGAAGAACAAGAATTATCCCCTATTACACCAGCTATATAGAAACTTAGCAGAGTTCCAACATCCCTTTAATTGTTGTTATTAATTTGGAGGGGTGATCCAGGAAGCCAACCCCAATTACTGAGAGACCTCCCTAAAACCTCCCACTTCCAACACACAGCCCTAGTGCTGGGGCCCTGTCATACAAATAGGGGTCAGCCTTTTCAAGGGCCATATTCATTCCTTGAGCTGCGCCTACCGTCTCCATCCCGGAGGGACACTGTGGTGCCAGGATACCGCATGTTAATTGCATGTACTTACTAGGACCTCGAGGGGCCCGGTGACATAACCCAGAAGGTAAATCCGACAGTGCCCCTATCGGGGGTGCAGGGGACGGAGGCTTCAGCCCAGTTCCCGCTCCTATACCTGACAGCGTAAGACGACATGAGATCATCAATTTAATCATTAGCTTGCTGCTACATACCCTCCCCCCTTTATCCCTACTTTCTCCTCCCCCAAGATCTCCTGGGATGGTTCTATTGCAATATAGTAGATCTTTTATGATCTTTTCTACTCTTTAGTACCAGTCCCGCCTCCCCCTTCTACTGTGCAACGATTCTACGGCGAGTGGAGGGGCCATCAATTTCAGTTGCCTCAGAATCTTCTGCAGGGTACTCTTCTATCTCCATGGAATATGTCTACTTCATACTGTCAAAGGAGTAATAATCAGTCACCGAGCTAATGAAGCTACCAAAATCAGGCAATATGTACTCCAATTACTTGCCTCCCCCCACCACTACTTGGATGGGGCCACCCAGTCTATCTTTATTCCTCAATCCATCTACAACTAGCCATGTGGTAAGTGGATCTCCCGGCAGCTCAAGGAGACCAAGCCAGCAGATGGCACCACCACCCAGGCCCCAATAACTGTTCACTTCTGTCTTAAAGCCCAACGGTCCGCCCTAACAGAGTACCGGCATGGATATTCGAACTAATGACCCCACCAGCCGCCTGAACCTGATTGCACAGCTATGACAGGGACCGGTCTGTACACTAGAGCATCCTACTCTCCCCCTTCTCCCCGGTATCTCGCTCCACAACTGTGTCACTGGGACCTCCTAGCGTCCCAGCCTGCCCCATGTAATCTCCCACCTCCATTATCCCAGTCACGGCGATTCATATCGGCCCCACAATCTCCGCATGACTCCCAAGCCCGATGGCGGGAAAGGACGGAGGAGACATAGGCCCCAGCTGAACTGGCGCGCCAGGAGAGGACCACCAGTGAACATCACCACCTCGTGTTCCTCCAGGGCCCCACGGCGTAAAGCTTCACTATGTAGCGAGGTTTCAACACAGGTCCCAGTTGAAATGGAGACTCCCACAGCATCCCCTCCATTCCATCCTCTCCCGTTCTAAACCCCCTCCAGACAGCCCCCGCCCCTCCATCTAGCCGCTACCACAATCCCGAGAATCCACTCTCAGCCTCGCCGAAGACCATCAGGGGAGCCATCCACAGAGCCATCCAGAATCCCACCCCACTCCCACCCCAGGGCGACTGTCCCCGCCTTGAACACACCAGGCACCCTCCCACTCTTCACCCCACCAGACCGTGGCTGGGCCACCATCTTCCGCATCATGGCCCAGCCTCCAAATCGACTGCCGCCGAGGCCCACCCAACAGCAACAGGCCCCAGAACTGGAAGTCCCCACAACCTCCCGGCTTCCACATACTTCCAGTTTCATAGAACCAAGACTTAGGAGGCCAGCAGGAAACGAGTACCGGGCAAAACCCAACACCAAGGTATACATCCCCACCACCTCCACCCTCCTCCCCACCATCCTCCAGCATCCACCGAAACCCCAGCAGCGATATAACAAGAGGCATAATGTTATTATATATATATATATATATATATATATATATATTGAAGTACAACCAAGTCCCAAATCAATACATAGCTACTTGCAGTTGGGTGTTCAGGTGGCACCTCCACGGATATTCAGTTCGGTGCTCGAGAGATCCTGTGAGCCAGTTTTTAATGTTTTAACAACATTCTGAATGGCTTCAGCACCCTGTCGTCTCCGTGCCTCACGTTGTTCAACAGTCCATATCTTCTGGGCTAGTTTTGCCGCGATTGGGATTCCTCCGGAGACACGCTGCTGGGGAACCTCTATCTTCCTGGCCCATGGCCCGCTATTGCTGTAGCCACGGGTCAAACACTTCTGCACCGTCCTTAAAGTTGATCAGTAGTTTTGCAGGGTACAAGGTGCGGAACGGATCCCTCCCCTTTAAGAGCCCTCATCACTGGGTTGTACAGCCTCGGCCCCGCCATAACCTCAGAGCGAAGTCATTTTCAAAGAGCTGATGCTCCCAAAATGCACCCTGCCCTGTTTCCAAGCAGTGTGTAGTCGGTTTCCTTCTCTTGGTGCGGAGGAATTTGATGAGGACTGTGCCGGGGTGGGCACCGGCAGGCGGTCTGGGTCCCAGTGTACGATGGACACGCTCCATTTCCAAAGTTATGCTCTCAGGTAGGGAAAGGGTTTCTCGTAGCAGTTTTTGCATAAAAGGAATAAATTCAATTGTTTCAGTGCCTTCCGGTAGCACTGACAGACGGATATTGTTCCTACGGTTTCTACATTCGGAATCCTCAGCTCTCTCCTGCAAGGCCTTTACTTGTGCGTGCAGTTGTGTAATGGCTCTTTCGGTCTCATCAACCCTTTGGTCAGTGGTTGTTATCTGTTCCTCCACGCCTTCCTGTCGTTTCTCCAATTTATTTAAATCCGTTCTCAATGCCGTTACAGTCGACCTCATTTCCTTCCGAAACTCTCGAATTTCGGACAGCATTTGTGTCATTTGTCTCTGCAGGATTGCGTGTGGGATCTGTTCTGTCTGTGGTATACTGTGGCGGGATGCCGAGGAGGCCCTCGAGTCCCTGCTGTCAGTCTTCAGCTTGCGATCTCCTGCCATCCACTTGATTAGAGGGCCCAGTTTTATCTGCCCCTCGTCGTTTTGGCATTATTTACCTCTATTAGTATAAATGGTTCTGTTTGCCGATTTTAAACTGTTATCTAAGAGGTTTTTTGAATAAACCGCGGGGAGCCTCGCGCTTTGAGCTGCTCACATACGCATGACGTCACCGGAAGTCACTGCTGGTACTTTCAAGTGCCATTTTATACCCTCATATTACATATACTAGGCAGCCTTCCCCGGCCCCCCACCTCATTTACCTAATTGGTCTTGCCTGAAGTGTTTATAACCATGAAGTCATCAGGGGGGTTTGGTAACAGCCGGTACTCCGTTCGAGCGATTATATCCAGCTGAAATTACTTCACCCATGCCTTGAATTGAGTTGTTTTTGTGTAGTAGGCTACCAGTGTTAAGGAGGAATTTTTAGTGTAGCGGGTATTATTGAGGGGTGCTTCGGGGGGCAGGGTTGGTTTGGACATTACTTGATATTAGGAGGAGCATCTGCAGTAGCTTCTGTGATGTTTTTGGGGAAAAAATGTTGCAATTGAGGTTTATTTGTACCCTGCCTGGCTTTGGGTCTAGAGATGTGTCCCTGTCTAATGGTGGCCATGAGGGAGGCAGGTTGCTGAGTTGAGGGCAGGTGAGAGGTGTAGAAGGATGGCAGAGTTAGGTGTTGGGCCGTGATTATTTA
>CM057454.1:112072500-112160000 GCA_016271365.2 Neoceratodus forsteri
CCAGAAAGACATCTGTGGTTTTGGCAGTAATGGACAGACTGAGGAATGGAAAGAAAACCAGTGTGTGAGAAAAGAGGGGGAAGCGGCAGGAGTTCTTGGTTACACAGGAAGGGGAGCTCAAGAGATAGGAGACAGAATGAAAGAGGCTGCTGTGGCAGGGAGCTCCTGCCACTCTTGAGGACTGACCTTTTCTTAAATCTGTTGCAACAGTTCTTCTATTTCTTAGCCTAATCTATTCTTTACAATTTCTAGTCCATAAGGTTGGTCACCTATGGGCACCCTCTTTCCCTTTCTTGACTATGCTAAAGTGTCCTCTTTAATTTTCCTTTTCCCTCTCTGGTCCTCGTACAGGGAGGTTATTGTTGTGACCTCTGAGCTGATATAAAACTGACTGTGTTCCTTGTTGGATTTAGTAGGCAATGGCACTATGTCATAAAATACTCTAATGTATATACCATATGTGTATAAAACCTATATGTTGAAAATGCCATGGCACTAGGTATTTTTGATAAAGGTAAAAAGTACTAGGTGACTGTATATTATAGAAATTTAGTTGTGCTATTTAAAATGCATGTAAATTGCTGTAAGTTGAACAAGTCTGAAATGTCATGATTTACACATATCCCATGATGCTTTGCATTATGGAAGTATATGTGATGTTGGTTTGAAACTTGGCTTATTGTCAATGCCCGTTGGGGTAACCCATGTTTCAGTGAGTCTACACTGAGGTTCTTTGTCTTTAGCATGTGTTTCTTTTTTATTTGAGCCCCCACCACCCAAGCAAACAAGGCCTGCATAGGGGTGGAGGCTGAATCTCAACTGTTAAGTTACATCAGAGATCAGTGAATCTGTAGGTGCTGGCTAAGTGCAGAGAAAGGACATACATAGTCTGTTGCTGCAAACTGATGTACTGAAGAGGGGATATGCCATTGATTAAGGTTATCTGCTGTATTTTGAATAAACATCACACAGAGATTGTGTATTGAACTTAAAGTTCGGTGTCTGGTCTGTTGTCCCACAACCCCTCCACAGACTTGGTGTTAGAAGTGGGATAACTTGCTGGAAGCATCTGGACTGGCGGCTGAGAGGGGCTTTTTCTGGTGGATATTGCCCAGATATCCCAGGTGGACCGATGCACCAGGAGTTGCTGGAGAAGAAAGTCCGTAGAGTTCTAACCAGAACCATGTCAGACAGACTGGGAGAGAAGTTGCTGCCTGGACTGAACCTGGGAGCTTGGGGGAAGGCCAAGCCTGAAGACAGAGATGCAAGAGGACGTGGAAAAATCAAGGAAACTGCCTCCTCTTGAAAACGTGCCACCTCAGGACGTAGGGGAGTTGTTGACATGACTCTGCATAAAACAGGTGCAGATGGAAAGAGAAAGAGCCATTGAGCGGAGAAGTTAAGATGCCTAATGGGTGGATACCATGAGGGTCTTGCATGCCATCAATGCAGGGCAAACGGAGCCAGTAGCCCAAAAGACATTAAACTGTTTAAATGCTCGGACAGTGATGACATTGAGGCCTACCTCACAACATTTGAGAGGATCGTTGGAACATGCGCATGGCCAAGGGAACAGCGGGTTGTTTGACTGGCACCACACCTGACAGGCAGTGCCCAGTTGACTTATAGCCACATGGACTCCCAAGAGGCAGAGGACTATGACTGTATGAAGCAGGAGATCCTCGGGTGCTATGACATAAACACTGAAACCTATCACCAGAGGTTTAGGTTTTTTAAAATGCAGTCACTGGATACCCCCCAACCGAGAGACCTATGCCCGTCTCAAGGAGCTCTGCTACCAATGGTTACAACCAGAGAACAAGAGCAAGGACCAGCTTCTGGAGGCGGTGATTATTGAACAGTGTATTAAAGTTTTACCCAATGATGTACAACTTCAGGTTCAGGAGTATAAGCCAGATTCCACTGATAAAACCATCACGTTGGCGGAAGACTTCATGGCAGCCCAACCATCCAGACTCTGAGGGTTCCAAGGGATATCAGCAGCCACGACCACCAGCAATCCAGTAAGGAACCCTTTTACTTATAAACTGTCAAATCCAGCCCCAGAGAAACAAGATTGGAGGGGGGGGTGCATTCCAGTAGCTGAGATTGTATGTCATGGGTGCCAAAAGAAGGGACATTATGTAAGAAACTGTCCTAATACAAAGAGACAGAGAGACCGCTCATGTAGTCTTAGTGAACTTGGGTCACTTTATGGCTACTGTGCAGATTGGATCACAGCAGATGATGGGACTGATTGATTCAGGGAGCCGCCAGACTCTTGTGTGAGCAGATCTGGTGACTGAGAATAACAAAGGGCCAGATACAGCAGTCATCCATGTGCACAGTGACATCCATCACTACCCTACAGCCACCATACAAATGACTGTTCAAGGAAAGGCACTTGATGTAGAAGTGGGGTTAGTACCTCGCCTACCTGTGCCAGTTATCGGGCATGACCACTCAGACTGCTTCATTTATACATTGTCATGCCACCTAGGACTCTGCTGTAGTTGCTGTAACCACCAGAGCTCAAGTGAAGAAGGGACATTTACCGTCTATGTTCCAATTTGATGATTATTTTTGAGGATCCTAGCAAAAACCATGAAACTAAGGTGGAGAAGAGGAAGCTAAAGAAGGACTGGATTGATACTCATGCTGGTGTATAGCCAGATTTGGGACATACTTTTAAATGTGATATGTAGCATGAGTAAAAAGCAGGCCCTTCACTTAACCCTTTTCTTTCCACAGGTGGGGAAGGAAGTGGAAAAAGGTGCTCCTCAGTTTATTGTAAAACAGGGAATACTGTATAGAGAATACACTAACCCCAGAACTGGAGAGGTAGTAGACCAACTATTGGTTCCAGAAAAATTCTGCTCCCAAATCATGTATCTGGCACAGGCCATGCAGGCAGAGATGGCACCCTGAATTAGGATATTAGCCAGGTTTTATTGGCCCTCTATCCACAAGAACATAGTTGAGTATTGCAAAGCATATGCTGAGTGTCAGAAGGTAGCTTGGGCAGCATAAAGGGATAGAGTATCACTACAACCCATCCCCATTGTGACTAATCCCTTTGACAGGATAGCCATGGATGTAGTGGGCCCCCTGGAAAAAAGCTCCAAGGGTAACAGATTTGTACTTGTCATATGTGATTATGCTACTCACTACCCAGAAGCTATCTCCAGGAGAACTGTCACCACCCCAAGGATAGCAGAGGAGCTATCAAAGGTATTTTAACTGCATGGGAAACCCCCAAGAAATACTTACTGATCAGGGGGGTAATTTTAATGCACACCTGCTAAAAGAATTGTACCGTCTGCTGGGCGTAGTAGCAGTGTGTACTTCCCCATACCACCCACAGACAGCTTCATGGAGAGGTTTAATCAGACATTCAAGAGAATGTTGAGGAAATATGTAAAAGAAGGTAAAGATTGGGATAGGTACCTCCCCTATTTACTTTTCACTTACAGAGAAATTCCTCAAGCGTCCACTGGTTTCTCGCCTTTTTCATTATTGTATGGGAGGAACCCAAGGGGACCACTGGATGTGGTTAAAAAACACTGGGGAAAAAGGGAAGGAGGTGAGATGTCTTAATGTCATAGAGCACATGACTCCGTTACGCAAACGACTGGTGAGGTATATCAACTTGGCACACCAGAGCTTAGAACAGAAGCAAGGCTTGCAGGAAGAAAGATACGACCAGGGTTTGAAGACTAAAACATTTCAGTCAGGGTACAAAGTGTTGCTCCTTCCCTCCACAGAGAACAAACTACTCATGAAATGGCAGGGCCCCTTCACCATTTTGAGGCAAACTGGAGCAGTGAACTATGAGCTTAGCATGCCCGGAAAGAGACCCGCTCAGAAAATTGACCATGTGAATTTCCTTAGGAAATGGCATGAGAAGCCTAACCCCTTCCTTTATATCCATCCTGAAGTTAGGGAGTCTGAGCTGGAGGTTGCCTATAAAAGGCTAGAGCAGTCAGGACCATTGAAGGAGATTCAGATAAACCCTGAATTGGAGCCTCATTAACAGAAAAACTTGCAGAGGGTATTACAAGAATTTGAGCCCATATTCACAAACGTCCCGGGGCAGGCCAAAGGAATTGTACACACCATAACTGCCATGCAAGACAAGCCCATACACCAAAACCCTACAGACTGCCCATGAAGATGAGGGATGAGGTGATTTTCAGGAAGTCAAAAAAATGGAGCAGTTGGGCATAATTGTACCCTCAAAGAGTGCATGGACTTCACCCATTGTCCATATGGACAAGAAAGAGGGTAGGATATGTCTGTGCCTAGATTTTAGAAAGCTTAACGTGTCACTATTCGATTGCTACCCAGTGCCCTGAATAGATGACCTCATTGACAGACTAGGCAATGCACACTATATCTCCACCCTGGAACTTGCTAAGGGATATTGGCAAATCCCCTTGTCACCTGATAAAACCTCATTTAGCACCCCAGTCAGTTTATACCAGTTTGTCACAGTGCCATTTGGACTACATGGGGCCCCAGCCACTTTTCAGCATTTTATGGACCACATCCTAAGACCACACACTGAGTGCTGTGCAGCTTATTTGGACGATGTGGTCCTATTCAGTCCTGACTGGGAAAACCCATGTTAGACATTTGTCCCAAGTATTGCAAGCAATAAAGGAGTTCGGAGTGACCATTAACCTTGCTAAGTGTGCCCTAGCAAAGACCGAGACAAGATACCTAGGGTTCATTTTAGGATACGGACAAACAAAACCCGAGGTAGAGAAGGTTATAGCAGTAGCAAACAGCCCAATACCTACCACAAAAAAGCATGAGAGAGCTTTCCTAGGTTTGGTTGGTTATTACTGGATATTTATTCCTAATTTCTCAGCCATTGCTAGTCCTTTGACTGATCTCACTAAAAAGAGGTGCCCAAATAAGGTACAGTGAACCCCTATTTGTGATGAGGCATCTAGGAATATCAAGGCAATTCTAGGTACAGCTCCTGCATTGAAAAGCCCTGACTTCAACCAGGTGTTCGAGGTTCAAACCAATGCATCAGAGAATGGTACTGGGGCAGTCTTGTCTCAGAAAATAGATGGGGAAGAACATCCGATCATGTATATCAGCAGGAAGCTACATGAGGGAGAGAAGATATGCTACCATAGAGAAAATGCTTAGCTCTGAATTGAGCTATTGAGTCTCTGAAATATTACTTCTGGGGGGCTGAATTTAAGGTTGTAACGGATCACATTCCCCTCAGCTGGTTGCACCAAATGAGAGAAAAAAATCCCTATATAATGCTGTGGTACTTGTCTCTTCAGCCTTATCAATTTTACTGTGTCCCACAGAGTAGGGACAAAACATGTAAATGCCGATTTCATTTCTAGAAATGGTGCAGGAATTGATGTCCGTGAAATATGATGTTCTTTCCCTAAAAGGAGAGTTCAGGGAAGGTACCGTTGGTCTCTATTGAGAAATGTGTTAAAGCCTCCGGATAAAGAATGATGATATCCACTATGTTTATGATAGAATGTCTATTGTTAATAGGGACCCTGAGACAGTGCTTCAGAAGATGGATGGGTGGAATCTCCATCCCTTCCTGGGACAGGAAGGTGGTACACAGTCTGCAATAACTGCTTCCCTCTTAAGGTGGGGGATATGTGACAGGGAGCCCCTGCCACTCTCAAGGACTGACCTTTTCTTAAATATGTTGCAACAGTTCTTCTATTTCTTAGCCTGATCTATTCTTTACAATTTCTAGTCCATAAGGTTGGCTACCTATGGGCACCCCCTTCCCATTCTTGACTATGTTATAGTGTCCTCTTTCATTTTCCTTTTCCCTCTCGGGTCCCAATACAGGGAGGTTATTGTTGTGACCTCCGAGCTGATATAAAACGGGCTGTGTTCCTCATTGTTGGATTTAATAGGCAATGGCACTATGTCATAAAATACTGTAATATATATATACCTTATGTGTATAAAACCTGTAAACGTTTAAAATACCATGGCACTAGCTATTTTTGATAAAGGTAAAAAGTACTAGACAACTGTATATTATGGAAATTACGCTAGTTGTGCTATTTAAAATGCATGTAAATTGCTGTAAGTTGAACAAGTCTGAAATGTCATGGTGATTTACATATATCCCATGATGCTTTGCATTATGGAAGTATGTGTGATTGTGTTTCTTTGAAACTTGGCTTATTGTCAGTGTCCTTTGGGGTAACCCATGTTTAGGTGCTTCTGCATTGAGGTTCTTTGTCTTTAGCTTGTTTTTTTTTTTTTTTTATTTGAGCCCCCACCACCCAAGCAAACAAGGCCCGCATGGGGTGGAGGCTGAATCTCAACTGCTAAGTTAGATCAGAGATCAGTGAGTCAGTAGGTGCTGGCTAAGTGCAGAGAAAGGACATACATAGTCTGTTGCTGCAAACTGATGTATTGAAGAAGGGATATGCCATTGCTTAAGGTTATCTTCTGCATTTTGAATAAACATTATACAGATATTGTGTGTTGAACTTGAAGTTTGGTGTCTGGTCTATCTGTTATCCCACAACCCCTTCACAGCCGCCCACTTAGAAGTGCTGGAACAGGAGTTTCAGAACCTGATCAGTCGGGATGTTGTGATGGATCCGACAGCAGCTGGTGAGGCCAAGGGTTTTGTTGTAATTTAATAATGTTGAACACAAGGGGCTGGTCTTCCCGGGTTCCCTTGTACCAGGGTTCAAGAGAAGGAGAGCAGCACCGAGTCTTTAAACAAAGCCTCTGGGGTGGAATAAAGAAAGCCTCTGAGGTGGAATTGTCAGGCTGGTGTTTGTTTCACTATACAACACAGTTGAAGAACAGTATTATAATATAGTTTTCTTCTCAGAAATTCACTTAATAAATGGACAATGGGTGGGAGATGAACCCGGGGGCTCTTCTCCCTCTCAAGTGCCCCTACTGAAAATTAAGCAGAGTGACTATTTTACTTCAAAAACCAAAACTTTTGATGTTTCTTATTTTTTTTTTAAAGTTATAATATTTTTTAACATATACTCATTTTATAAGAGCAATAACACACTCCGGGGTGTGATTTATTCTGGATAAACGAGCTTCTAGGTGCAGTAAAGCACTCAGCCTGCAGCCTTATGTATCACTACACCCCCAGGCATGCATTTATCCAGAATAAACCACACCCCATCATGTGGTGTTGCTTACTTATAGTGCTTTTCATATAGTGTGTCACAAAGTGCTTTACAGGCAATGAGAGACTTGGTTAATTGACTGTAAACGTGTAGCGGCAGCCATTGTATACATCGCCATCCATGCAGTCTTCGACAGTTGCATGCACCGGTTTTATGGGAAGGTGAATGTTGGCCAGAAGACCAGAGAAAAATCCTCTGGGGGGGAAGGTGCGCTGGGTTCCTTTCTTATTTTTTCCCCACCAGGACAGCACCAGAGACGGGCAGAAGTGACCTGTATTTAACTTCTCAACTGAAAGATGGCACACCCAGACAGTACAGCATCTACCTAGTACTGCAATCAGGTGCCACAATTTATTGTACGAGTTCAGTCCTGTGACCTTCTGGCCCAGAGGAAGATGTGCTACCAACTGAGCCATGCTGGTATCGGAGTAAGATTGCAGAGCTGCTATGCTACTTGCAGATAGTACAGAGACAAGGTTACATAAGAACCTCTGAAATCTCAGGGGTTGGTTTCAAAAGCATGACATTTCAATCAAATTCCACTTTTTTTTTTTTTAAATATTTTTTCCATCGGTCTGGCAGGCAGCTACAGGCCCCCCTGTAGAGGGCTCTGTTCGCCTTGCATGGCTCTGCTTCCTAACTATGGGTTCCCCCAGTATTCCCCCACATATTTTCTGCCCATGGCAAGGCCAGAGGGGAAGGGCAGTCTCCCCCCACCAAGGCAAAATCCAGATCCTGGGTTGCCGAAGTCTGGTGCAGAACGCTGAGTTCTAGGGACATGGATATGTTGTTCATCCACACTGTCTGGCAGGTTCCTTGCCGCTTTAAATCTTGCCGGAAGGTCTTCAAGCTGGCTCCTCCCACCCACCCGGGTGGTAAAACTCTCTGCTTCACCCCATGATACCAGATCTTCCTTACCGATTGGAAGCTCAGGTTCCCTCCTTAATCTTCTGCGTGTAGACTGGATCCTAATTCTTCAGTTCACCCGAAACTTATTCTAAAATTTTCAAGACTTCGGTCAAGTTACTCCCTCGCGGCTGCGATGGACACATCGACTCCCGGATTTCGGCGGTGCCCATGTGGGCAGAAAATGTCCAGGACGGATCCGCACTCCACGTGCGTCTACTGCCTCAGCCTAGACCATGACCCGCAGGCCCGCGAGTTATGCTGTTCGCTGCCAACATCCTGGAAGACCGCTACCCGTTACAGTTTGGCACCCCGAAGCGCCTCCCCACCGGTGAAGTCGAAAGAGGCCCGTTGGGTGGTTACCACGGCGGCTGGCTCGGCTGAGCAACTCGAGCAGATGATCGCCCTCGAGGAGGAGGCGGCACAGGCTGTATCATCCTCTTCCTCGGTCGCGGCATTTATCCCACTCTCTGGATACCTCATATTCAGCTTCTTTTAAGGAGCTTTGCCAATCCCTTTCCATGAAGGGAGAGGGGCCATTGGGATTCCAAAAAGTAGGACTTGAAAGGTAAGTCCCACCGTCAGCGTGAGTGGGAGAGGTCCCCTTCCCTGGACAGTCGACATTCAACTCCGGTCGAGGTTGCGGCTAATGCTGCTGACTTCACAGTGTCCCCGTCGGGTCAGCCGGCTGAGACACCTGTCGACGCGGTCAAGATTTTTCTCGACCCATCAGACGGGCTGTCGACTGGTGAAGCCGACAACCCTTCTTCACTGGTTCCCCCGGTGGAGACCGAGGACTTGTCCGTGCCCCCGGTGCCAGAGTCCCCGGTCAAGGCTTCCGAGCCGAGGGAAGAGCGGGTGTCCCCGCCCCTTCCCAGACCCGTCTCTCGAAACACCGAGGATCTCTGTCTCTGACATCCTCTCGGTCCAGCCGATCCCACCCACCGACATCGCAGTCTGTCCTCGGCACCGGCAGCGGCGCCGGCCGGCTATCTCATCTTCCTCCTAGAAGAGAGAGGCTTCGGGCGCGAAATTGCATCGACACTACAAGGACCTGATATGGCAGCAGTTACTTGTCTGGGAACAAGCCGACGCTGGCCGCCTTTCCCGCCATCAAGTGGCTGTCACCCGAGCGGCCGAAACAATCCCTCGCTGTAGTCGAGGTGCCCAAGCCTGGGCCAGTTGTTCGGCCGAAACCAGCTGCCCCACCAATTTGTGGTGGAACTTCCGCCTTCACAACCGAAATCAGGGGAGCCTGCCCCACAGGTTGTTGGTCACCCTCACTCCCGATCATCCTCGGCAGGTGGAGGGTGGCTCAGGCCCCAGGCAGCTCTTCACGGAGTCCAACTCCTCCCTGTTCTCCAGGCCCATTGACCTGGAGTCCTCCGGGAGCCAGTCGATGGACGAAAGCCCATCGTCCTTCATGGGTCTGCTTCAGCTCATATCGGAGTCTACCGGGATGCAGCTTGAGCCCATATCCAAGCGGGCCAAGTATCCCCTAACAGAGATACTGGACCGAGGGGATTCACCCACGGAGGCCTTTCCGGTGGTTGAAGCCATTGTTGGCCCAGCCTTGGAGCTCTGGCAGTGGCCTGCTTCCTGTCCTGCACCTTCGGCCAGGATGGCCAGGAAGTATGTGGTCCCTACCGGCTCTTTGTCCGGTTTTTCGGAACACCCCTCCGCCAAGGGGTTGGTCACCATTAGCGTTTTCCGGTGTTCCGGGAATGCTAGGGATGTGGATAAGTCCCCCAACAAGGAGTCCAAAAAGCTGGACTATGCCGGGTGCAAGGTGTATGCTGCGTCCTCCCTTGGCCTACGCCAGGCCAGCTGGGCCATGCTGATGGCACACTTCTCCCACGCCCTCATGTGCTCCCTGGATGAGGTGATCCCTCATCTTCCGGCTGACCTGCAAACCACGGTCAAGCAGGTACGGGACCAGGGAAGGGCGGTGGCGAAACAGCAGCTCCAAACGGCTCTGGACATTGGAGACTCCTGTGCCAGATCAGTTGCGGCCGCAGTGGCCATGCGCACAGAGCATGGCTGAGGATATCCACCTTCACGGCGGATACCAGCATAAACTAGCTGATGTCACCTTCCTGGGGACCGATCTCTTCAGCCCTGGAGTGGAAGTCACCTCCAGCGGATCGAGAAGTCAAATGCCACTCTGGACTCAGTCACCTCCACCCAGAAGGACAAGGGCCGTCATCAACATAAGTCCTTTCGCCCTTCTGCGCCTGCGGCTCGTCCGGCCCACCAGCACCAGGGCCAGCAGGCTCGCGCTTGGCACCCCAAAGCCAAGCCTCTGGCTTCCTCTAATAGGAAGCAGGGAGGAAAAGGCCCAGGAGGTCCCTTGGCAGGTCCCTCCTCCAAGCCTGCCCAGTGATGGGATGAGGGGTGTCGCCCCCAGCCTTGTCATTCCCTCCTGGGTTCCCCCCGTGGGGGGACAGCTCCGCCACTTCCTTTCCACCTGGTCCGCTATCACCACGGACTGCTTGGTGTTGGAGGTGGTAGGAAAGAGCCTGCCCTGGAGTTCGAGCAGGCCCTCGCCCTTCCGGGCAATGCCCCTCGGCGGGGGCTATGGGGTCATGATCTCTCTGTCAGCTCGCGGGCCGATATCTCCCTGCTCCTCAAAAAGAGGTGATCAGGAAAGTGGCAGATCCTTCTCCAGACCCGGGGTTTGTGTCCAGGTACTTCCTGGTCCCAAAACGGATGGGGGGCTGGCGCTCCATTCTCGACCTGCATGACCTGAACAGGTTCCTAAGATCTCGGACCTTCAGGATGGTCACTCTGGCTCAGATAATCCCATCCTTGGAACAAGGCATGTGGTTCTGTTCTCTGGACCTCCAGGACGCATTCTTTCATGTCCCAATCCATCCGTCCCACCATAGATTCCTCCACTTCAGGACAGAGGGATCCCTCTACGAGTTCCGGGCCATGCTCTTCGGCCTTTCCCTAGCTCCCAGGGTCTTCACCAAATGCATGGCAGTGGTGACAGCATTCCTGCTGCGACGAAGGGTCCGGGTGTACCCTTACCTGGATGACTGGCTGATTGCAGCCACCTCCAGAACAGAGGTGGAGCGGTCCAGAGATCTGGCCCTCCAGGTTTGCTCTCAGGTTGGTCTCATCAACGAGGCCAAATCGGAACTCGTGCCAAAGCAGGTGATGTAATTCATCAGGGCAGAGCTCGACTCTCTACGAGCCAGAGCACAGCTCCCGGCGGACAGGACCGAGGTTCTTTCCTCCTTTGCCCAATCATTTCAGGTTGGGCAACTGCGCCCTGCCCGGGACTTCCTGCGCCTTCTGGGCCTCATGGCGGCCTGCACCAGTGTGGTCCATTGGGCCTGCTGGTACATGCGTCCCCTTCAATGGGGGCTGGCCAGCCAATGGTCACAGCACTCCGATCCGCTGGATCAGCTAGTGACAGTGACCCAGGGGATGTGGAATGCTCTCCAGTGGTGGACCGTTCCAGCACATCTGCAGGAGGGCGTCTCGTTTGTCCGCCCGAGCTGATGGTCTCTCTATCGACCGATGCCTCTCTGATGGGTTGGGGTGCCCATCTGGGGAGCACAGAGCACCGCAGTCTGGTCCCCTCGGGAGTCCCGATGCCACATCAACCTGCTGGAGCTTTGGCGGTTCCTCTAGCCCTCACTGCCTCGCCTCCATTTCTATGGGGTCAAGTGGTTCAGGTCAGACGGACAATACCACAACCATGTACTACCTAAACTGCCAGGCGGGACACGCTGCATGCATCTGTGCAGGAAGCTCTCCGCATTTGGTCATAAATGCGCGAGCCTGAGGTGGATCTCCCCTTTATCCATGGCAGGGGCCTCCAACACTCTGGCCGATGCCTAAGCCAGATGGGGCTGCATCCCACGAGTGGTCTCTCCTGCCGGAGATAGTACAAGATCTGTTCTCCACTGGGGCACGCCTCAGGTGGACCTGTTTGCCTTCAGGGAGAATGCAAGCTGAGTCTGTTTCATGCCCACCCTCAGCAGGGCTTGCTGCAGGGGGATGTCTTCTCAAGGCCATGGACCCCAGGCCTCTTCTACGCCTTTCCCCAATTTCCCTTGATCCACAAGGTGCTTCTCAAGGTGAGGAGGGACAAGGCGCAGGTGATTCTGGTAGCCCCAGACTGGTTCTGCCAGTTCTGGTATCCAGATCTCCTCTGTCTCAGCTCCAGGCTCCTGAGGCGGCTTCCAGCCCACCCAAACCTGATCTCAGTCAATCAGGGGAAGGTATTCCATCCGGACCTTCAATACCTGCACCTGACAGCCTGGTTCCTGAGCGGCTAGAGTTCCGGGCCTTGGGTCTTTCCGACGAGGTCCTCAATGTTATTGAAGCGTCCCGTAAGGAGTCGACCAGAAAATGCTACGCCTTCAAATGGAAGAGATTCTCCATTTGGTGTCAGGGCAAGGGCCTGGACCCTTCCTCCTGTTACTTGGCAAGCATCCTGGACTACCTGTGGTCCCTTTCTCAGCAAGGGCTTCAGTCGATGACCCTTAAGGTGCACCTGGCAGCCATCTCTGCTTACCGAGCGCGGGCCGGGAAGCAGTCAGTGGCGCAGAAGAAGGTGGTCGGGTGCTTTTTCCAAGGCCTTGATCACATATCCCCTCCGGTGCGAGAACCTCCACCTCCGTGGGATCTACTGCTGGTATTGGCTAAGCTCATGGGCAAGCCATTCGAAGTGATGCACAGGTGTGACATCTCTCACCTGTCATGGAAGACTGCCTTCTTGGTGGCTGTCACATCTGCCAGAAGGATGGGAGAGCTCCAGGTGCTTTCCATCGAGTCTCCTCATCTTGTCTTCCACAGGGACAAGGTTGTCCTGCACCCCCAACCGAAATTCCTTCTGAAGGTGGTGTCGGAGTTTCACCTTAACCAGGTGTTGACTCTGCTGGTGTTCTACCCCAATCACACCTCGGAGGCCGAATATAGGCTCCATACTTTGGATCCTAGAAGAGCGCTCGCTTACTATAAGGAGCGGATGGCTGAAGTTCGGGGAGAGGTTCGCCAGCTGTTTGTCACCTACACTGAAGCCGCACCTGGCAGAACTGCAGCCAAGCGGACGATAAGCAGGTGGGTCACCTCCTGCATGGATCTCTACTATAGATTGGCGGGCATGGAGCCTCCCAGAGGGATAAGAGCTTATTCTGCCTGCCATACCGCTGCATCGGTGGCTGCTTCTAGGGATGTCCCTATCCAGGAAATCTGCAGGGCTGCTACCTGGAAGCCAGCACACACCTTCATCACCCACTACCACATCGACCTTGAGTCACACCAGGATGCTGGTTTTGGAGCCTCGGTTCTCCAGTCTTTATTTCCCAAGTAGGGGGTGTGTGCCTTGCCTCCTTCTCCCAGAGAACTGCTAGGAGTCTGCCAGACAGTGTGGATGAACAACATATCCATGTCCCTAGAAATACAGGTTACTCACCTGTAACAGGAGTTCTAGGAATGGATATGTTGTTCATCCACATCACTCCCACCTCCCCGAGCCAGCACAACCTGGCTTCCAGCGGGTCTAGATCTGGCATCATGGGGTGGAGCCGAGTTTTACCACCCGGGTGGGTGGGAGGAGCCAGCTTGAAGACCTTCCGGCAAGATTTAAAGTGGCAAGGAACCTGCCAGACAGTGTGGATGAACAACATATACCATTCCTAGAACTCCTATTACATGTGAGTAACCTGTATTCATGGAGCCTGCCAGGCCGTTTTCTTGTTTTTCTCCCCTTCTACCCCCCTTCCTCATGGCGTGAATGTGCATATGTGGAGGCGTGTGCACACCACGTCTCTGTGCTCCTTTGTCTCTTAGCCTCTGGCACTGCCCTCTGGCCTCCATTAGGGGGCAGCCAAGGAGCGGGATCACAACCCTCCTCTCCCCGGGAGAGGAGAGCAGTCCATCGGATGCTCGATCCTCTCCCTCCCCTGCCGACCCCCGGCAACCCGCGGTCTCTCCCGACCCGGGTCATTGGCGTGGCACGAGGTGTGGTGTCCAGTGCCTCGAGCCTCAGCGACCAAATTCCACTTCTAATATATCCTGTATATACCATCCCAATATTCCTCATTACTAAGGGCATTCCCATGGAAAGAGTATCTCATTCACTTGGTCTTTTGGTCTAGCTGCTCATTAAAAAGTGGCATCATAATTGCTTATGATGACATCATACTCTGTTTGTACAGTTGTGAAGTCATAAGCTAAGGATTATGATGCAACTTGCAGAAAAACTGCCAGAGCAAATGAAGACCAAGTGACAGCAATCCTGTTTTCATGAAAATTCCTCAAGTACTGAAGTGTGAGAAAGTACATGAAGTATAAGCAACCTGAGTCTAGTTCTGTTGTTTCTAAGTTGCCCTTTTGGTGCCTGAGGCACTTTTTTTATTATTATTATTTTCGTATTTATTCCTCCTCTCCCCTGCTTAGCTCTGGTCTCCTCAGGAGCACCAAGGAGTCATCCCTCTGCTGTCCGCCCTACCTGGTCAGTCCTCCGTCACCCATGTAGCCTCGGATTACCCCCCAGGGTGGGGACGAGGTGGGCAACACCGGGCAGTCTGTGGCGTCAGTCGGGAGGGTGCCAGGAGGGCAGCCGCAAATAGAGGGCAAGCTCCGGTGCTCCATTTCTGCCGGAGCCGAAGGCCATTTTCCTCTTTTTTTCTGGGGAGTGGCTAGTGCCCTGACGTCAAGGCATGGTACTGACGTGTGCCACTCCCCGACCCTTCTCTGCGTTGTCAGTGCTTGCTGTATCTCCAGCTTCCGCCATAGGCTAGCCGAGCACTGAACAGGGATCCCTATCACTCCCAGGAGAGGAGAGCTGTCCTCCGGACGCTCAATCCTCTCCCTCCCCTGCCGACCCCAGCAACCTAGGCTCGTTCCCGAACACAGGTCACCGGTGTGGCACGAGGTGTGGCGTCCAGCGCCTCAGCCTTCAGCACCACCGGGCCGGCCCTGCCTGAGGCACTTTAACCTCAGTAATTTCTCTTTTTATAATCTCTGTTCACTCTGAGTCTCCATGACCGTAAAATGGCAGCAACATGCTCTCCTTTATCTCTACATTGTAAAGCACTTTGGAATACAGAATGCATTCTATATGAATGGCGTAATATAAACCTGAATTCCATTGCACCATTCCTTCCTTGCCTGTCAAGAATCTGATTTGTCCACCAGTGCCTTGCAGGAAAAGGTTTGGAGGTCATTGTAATGTAACCCCCCTCCCAAAAGAGACCCTTCCTTCTGACTCCATCTTAAACAAAGCTGCTACTTGCTCCACTCCTTCAACCCCAGTCCTTGTCAGTTCTGCAGCTGTGAAACCTGGGGGCTGGACAGGACCTTTTCATCCATCTTCAAGCATAGAAGTGCTCTCGCTGCCGCGGCTAGCGAGGTGATTCTTGGCTTCACTCTGCTTGCCCCCATGGACTGTGGGCAGTGGGGCAAAGGAGCCAAACCAGACTGCAGCCTTTCTTTTTTTTTGGTGCAGCAATGCATGGACACCAGAGGCCCATGCCACACAGGCACTTCACTCCAACCCAATGGACTGCCGTCAGGGGTATGGAGAGGAGGTTGCACAATTTTAGAGTGGCCCTAAAGTTGAACCATTTGTCAGTAGCTGTGGGAGCCCTGCAGCTACCTCAACACACAGACAAATCCCTTCCTCCCATGGGAACACAGCTGCAGAAGAACCCAGCAGTGCTTCCCTGCCACCAAGTCACCTACTGGTCCCACCAGATGGTATCATAGACTGGGAAGTACTGGTCCTGACGGCTAGAAGCTGCACCATGGCATGGGAATGATCAAACACAAGTTAAACTGCTGGGGGGCTGCCATGTTTGTTGTGCCTCTGCCTCCAGGACAGCTGGGTGAGGATCAGAAGACCACACATGCTGCCTGGGAGAAATGGCTAATTGTGAGCTCAGCTCTTCAAAAGCAACTAATTGTATGCCACTGACAGCAGGGGCCATGGGTGTTGGCAGACATACTTTGCTGAGTACAGTAAAATTTGGAAAATCTAGGGGCAACATGAGCCCCAGGCCAGGGCAACAAACACAAAAAGAGCCTGATGTACCTGAACAGTTTTTCCCCTCCTTGGATTCTGTAGTAAGAGTTTGTGAATGATCTTGGGAAGATGTGTGGGTGCTAAACTTTGAGGCTGTGATTGTTTGAATGACCCAGTCGAGTATGTATGCATGAGTGCTGGCCGTGAATGAACTTCTGTGAGGCTGACTCCCTTGTTGTGGTACAGAGGCTTATCACAATGCATCCTAAACATGATAACTAAAAGCCAGCCAATTTCTGTCTGCTTGGTAGTGTGTGTTAGATTAAAAAAAAAAAAAAAAAAACGTGAATCTATTAGGATCATTGGCTTACTACATATTGTTAACTGTAAAAGGCCCCGGGCAGTGTTTATGTGACAGGGCAGCACATCATCTGCATTTATGGGGGATGGGGGGGGGGCACAACAGTTCCTTCAACTCTGGAGTAGAGGTTTAAAATTCCTGGCTACACCCCTGGCAAGGGCATTAACATAATGAATTATGTATGAGAAGCCAGCCAATGAGAATTGAACCCCACCTGGAGACGGACCTGAGGGTACATGTGAGACAGCAACATTAGGGGGAAACAGAAAATAGTGTGTGGATACTAGCTTTTAGGTGGTAGGATTTGTGGAGGGAACTCTAGTATTTTACTGCATTTAATGCACTCAATCCCTCATCCTGAGCCTGTTCCCATTCCCCCAATAAGTGTCTTTGAATTCAATATTGCTTGCTTAGTGTGTGTGTGTGTGTGTGTGTGTGTGTGTGTGTGTGTGTGTGTGTGTGTGTGTGTGTGTGTGTGTGTGTCCCTGTTGCTGAGGGTGTGGGTTGCATAAATTACCTGTGAGGCAGCACCCTGGTAGACACCTGTCAAAAGGATCCTCAAAGGTGGAAGCACCACACCACTTTATAATTACCAATACCAACTGATCCCAGGCACCATTCACCTGAAGCCAAGCACAGTACAACAGAAGCTGAAGTACACACCAAAGCTGAGTTAACCAAAAGGTGATGGTGTGTGCATCAGCTTCTGTTGTACTGTGCAGAGGTTGACTGCACTTTGAGGAGTGTTGTGCGCCATGTTTCCCTTTGTTTTGAGCCATTCGTCTGAAGGCCTCAGACTGTGCCCAGGTGCCATCAGTGGCTGCAGTAAATACTGAGTCAAAAAAAGAGCTTGATTTCTAAATGTATTCATCCTACAATGTATCTACTCAGGAGAGATGCAGCATCTTATTTTCCATGGGGTCACACAACTTCCCCAAATTTACAACTGGTAGGGCTAAGCAGGAGACCAAGTTAACTTGCTCAAGATCAGGCACTGAGCCAGCAGCTAAGATGTGATTCAATCCTGTGATTACAAATCAAGGAAGCCCTTCTGACCAATCAGAGCACAGGCACCCTGGAAACTGGCTCATTCGGGGGAGTGTGTTTAAAAAAAAAAAAAAAAAAAAAAAAAAAAACCTTTAGCATATTCATCAACCAAGAATACTGCCACAGAGACCACTCTTAAGGTTGTAAGAGTAGTCTCACTTTCTTAGGGTATCTGAACCATTCACCTTTGGGTCATGGTTCTCATGCCCTAGCAATGTGCGTGTGACCACTCCTACAAACATAAACTCAGCATCCAACAGTGTTAACCATATATCCTGTGTTCACAGTATAGTCCTGTAACTAGTAGATCCCACTAATGTCTGCATGTTTCTTCCAAGAGATATAAAACAATGAGACAAGTAGCTCAGTTTGCTGCAAATTTTTTTGTTTTGTTTTATGTTTTTCTGTCCTGCCCCATACACCTTAGACCCATGCACAGGTAGCATAATTGACTCCTTATGTAGGATAGGCTGAAAATGCAGTAGGACAAAAGTTATCTGGGGGAGGAGGGAGGCCTTCACATTATTCCAATTTAGACTGAGAGTATTCAATTGCAGACATGTGTTTTGTTGATGTGCATGAACCCTTAGTGCAGTTATCTCAGCCAAGTACCTGGTCATCCCAGGAGGACAACCAGGATTTCATACACTCTGAGGTAGGATAGGCAGTTTGCAAAAAGAGCATACAGAAAGGTTACAGGGAGAGAACTTGTTTGGTGTCTGCGTAATTGGATCCAAAGTGTTTCTCGGATTCCAAGCTTACATCTCTGATACGCTACCTTTTGAATGTATGAATCTCAGTATGCTTTGGAGGGGGCGGATTAAAAATTACCTGCATTTGAAACATGAACTCTCCAATGAGCTCATGTTAAAAGGATTTTCATAAGTAATCAAATCCTTCAAAACTACCTTTCCAAAACAGTGAAGGTACCGAAGCACTTCCAGTCATGTCAGACATGTCTTGCATAGAAGCTGCCCACCCCCAACCAAAGAAATTACCCATACTGTCTAATACAGATTGAGGTTATTGCTAATGCATTGATGCTGATGTGTTCTTTGAAACTGTCAGTTCAACTTTTTTTAGGAATGTCCATTTTCACATATTACTGTTTGTATAATAAATATTTTTGTGGCTTTTTTTTTTTTTTTTTTAGGTACAGAAAAATCTACAAAGGCTCCTCAAAGAGACTAAATGAAAAGACATCTACTTAGAAGTCTGGGAGGAATCCAGTGCCTTGCTCTACAAGAACAAAACTGAGTACCTTAATTGAGTTCTCTGCTGGGCAGAGCTCCACAAGCACAGAACTAAAATATGTTTTCAATGAGGAACTGTTTTGCTGAATGTAGAACTCGGAGCCAACCTTTCAATTACAGAAGGAAGTTTCTTTTTCATTGTGCAATATGAAGTGATTCTGCTGTGAATCCTGTTCAGTGGAAGGCTAACTGCACTAAAAATGCTCTTTTATGCCGTAGTCATTTACCTGGTGAGATTGTAGGCTTGTAAAAGGGTGCATCACCAAAGCTTTGTAAACCATGACATGTTAAATCTGCACAAATGAAGGCTAGCCCAGAGGAAAGATCATTGTATGGTAAAACACTCCGAGACTTAGTGTAAATGTTCTACATTCTTTCCAAGAAGTGCAGTTGCTACGCATGTGCTGTATACCTGCCTTCCGTGGCATGCTAGCCCTTCTATGCAAATAACCTGTCTGCAAAATGTAGGCACATATCATTATACATTTGCAGAAGGAAACTAGCTCATACATCAAAGAAAAATATTTTTCTACAGAAAATGTTTTATGGCGCAGGATAATTTTGCCAGATGAGCAGAAAATGCTTATTTTGCTACAGTCATTTTTGTTCATTAAAATCATGAAATGGACGAACGGTCATTCTTTCTGGATTTCTTAGATGAGCTGGTATAACTTGGCAGTCTTGTGGGTCTGAGGGTAGCTTCTATTTATGTACACACTAGACCTCTATAAAGCATTTCTATGAAATGTATTCCTTTTATTTTGTTTCACAGTTTATTGGTAAAAAAAGCAATACATTATAAAGTATCTTTTTGTACCACTCGGCAAGAATTTCTAAGGAACAGTAAACTGTTTAGATTGTAATATTTTAATGACCTTAAATAAAGATTCATAATACAAATCAAAACCTAAGAGTTTTATTTAAAGACTAGTACATTTGAAAGTCTTTGACATAATTTCACTATATAATGGACACAGACTCCCCCCTCCATAGATCACCACCAAGTATATACCCTGTTCGGGCAATTTTGCCTTCAGTTGGATTTTTTTTCTCCCACGTGTTCTCCCTTATTACCGTACCTTACTCTACCCCTTAGCATGGGCTGTACCAGACAGCCTAGACATTATAGTGTAACCCTGCAGAAGGAGCGGGCTCCTTGTCCAGGAGTTGCTGTATGCTGGAACCCACCACCAGCACTCACTGGCCAAGGTGTGTGACCCTCAGATAGCTGCCTGTAGCATCGCCTACCTCCTGACAGCACTACCAGAGTCCACTCCCAAACTTCGACTGTCTGCATGGAAGTGCAGTGTGCTGATGCTGGGCCATTGGGGTAGCCTTTTTCCCTCCCGTCTTTCTCACCCCCCGCCAATCATTTTGCAAGCCTGTCTACATTGATGTGCCTTATTGGCATCTGTATAACGTGGGCACCCGCAGCATGCTTCTGTTCTTTCGCCATCATCTGCTCAGTGATATACCGATCCTGAAGAACGCTGTTGAACATTTTGCAAGTAGTCTTTAATGCTGCTACTTCTTTTAGTTTATTTTAAACTTAACTTTTATGCTGCGAACAAAGAACCGTTCAGTTATTGCTGTTGTGGCGACATTAAAATTAAAACACTAAAGCCTGCTCAGTTTTTCATGGCTTCAACCAGGAAACCAGGTGACATCCCAAAAAAGCTTCAGAAAATTAAATTAAGAAACCGGTTGCAACAAAGGCAGCTAAACTGTCCTCAACTGCTTCTGTTCCTGGTTCACCATCCCGTAGAACTCTGTGGTCAACAGCCATCACTGACTCGTCAAAAAAAAAAAAGGGTTAACTCTTCGAAGTTGGCAGAGGAACACTGCCATTCAGAAAAATCACAAGTGCAGAAAGTAAATGGAGGCTCCTCCTGACCATTCTCATCCACCAGTACAATGGGGTAACTCCACAAAGACATGTCCCGGGCTCTGGCCATGGGGACTGCTGCCCCATGACTGTCTTCAAGACACCAAGATCAGGATTTGGCTTCAGCTTATCTACCCCAGTTAGAGACTTGCAGCCCATTCCCCCATCTGGCACTGACCCATTGGCAACTCAGCTGTTGACAACCCCTTTGGGCTCCAACACACAGGCATTGTATCAAACAATGGAGCTATTCCAGCGCCTACTGCTGCTGCCGCCATTGACACCTACACTGTCAATGTCCCCAGCTGGCCCATCATTGTTTCCACTGATGTTTCGTTTTTCTGTCACTGTGGTTGTGCAGGGCCCAGAATGGCAGCCATCGACTGGGCTCTTGTTGGCTGCTCCTCAGTTGTCTCCCATGCCATCGACCCTCAGCCAATGCTGGTTGACCTCAAAAACTAACTGAAATATAATCCAGAATTCATTGAAGAGGATGCCATGGATGAGAAGAAATTATAGATGTCCTTGACTAAAGCTCCACTCTATCCTCTTGCTCAGAGGAGTGTGAGAAACACACCTAGTATTTCAAGCCTTCCTCAAACGGGTTCAAGTCAAATTGAGGTAACAAGCTGAAGAGGATTCCTCCAAGAAAAATCTTTCTTAGAGGTTTCAGGCTTTCCTATGGTGACTATTCCTCCTCTGCATTCTGCACTTGAGTATGCTACTTTGGCTGCCTGGCAGCAGCCAGCTCAACTACCTGCAGTTCCCAGGAAGGCAGATAAACAGTCCTGCCTCTACTGCAAAGCCCCATTGTTCTTCACAGCCTGAAACAGACTCTGCAGTGATTAGGGCTGCTCATGATGGATCCAAGATTCCAAAGCGCATGCGTTCTCTAACTCTTGTTAATGAGTTGAGGAGGCTGAATGTGATGGAGAAGAGGACTTTTGCTTCTGCTTCCATAAGATTAAGAATTGCAAACTATCAGGCATACTGTATATGATTTAAATATCAGAATTGCTTTTGGAAGACAATGGCCGCACTGGTTGAAACATTGCCAGAGGACCAGGACAAAATACTGGCTCAGCAGACAATAGCTAATGACCAGGAAGCTGGTAAACACTTATGATCGGTCTATGATGCCTCTGATGCTGCATTCAGGACTGCTGCCTCTGGGATTTGCCTCTGTTGCCTTTGCTGACTTCAGGTGGCTGGTTTACCTCTGATGTGCAACAGTCTATAATGAATACACCTTCCAGAGGTAAGCAACTATTTGGCAATGATGTTGAAAATATTTTGAGAGAGCTGCAAACTTCTAGAATGACTCCCAGATCCTTGCATACTTTGAACCCCAGGCCCTGAGTCCATGGGCTTTTTGCTGGCCTTATGTCCGTCCTGGCAGTGGTTATTCAAGAGGCCCCAGCCGTGGCTTCCAGAGACCACAGCAGGCCACGTCCCAGGTGTAGACTAGCAATTTCTGCACTAACCACTGAGCCACCCAACTGCACTTTCTAATTTTTGTGATGCATACACATTATCTTTATATATGTGTGTGTGTGTGTGTGTGTGTGTGTGTGTGTGTGTGTGTATGTATATAGATATAGCCCTAACTTTCTATTGCATTTGGTTATATACATAATATGACCACTGCATTGCATGCACATGCTAACACGTATCGCTTGCTTTTGCATAGGTGATGGAAAATTACTGAGGTTTGCCTGATTTTCACAAAACTGCTGATCACACACACACACACACACACACACACACTGTTCTCTGGGTGTCCTTGAAGTGCTGCTGTAACTTTTTTGCCATAGTCTGCTTTTTGCTGTATTGACTCCTTTGTTAGAATAAGGTTATTAGAACTGTATTTTTGCAGCCCCAACTAGCTTGCTGTGGTCAGTGGGTCCAGCCTGTGGGGTGGAGTATGGAGAAACGCAGAGAATTCCCCTGCCAATGAGAATGCATACAAGGTTATGTATTTGGCCTTATTTGGTGGTAACTAATATCTGTGATAACACGTTTGTGGACTATATATATGTATATAGTCTGAATATTGTAAGAGTATGGATCCCAGTGACTTCCTTGCAGGTAACCCTTGCTTGCATCCAGTGCTGTCTGGTAATAAATTGGTTATTGCCTACGACTACCTTTGGTCTTCTGTTGTGTTTCTGCACACACGTCTAGAATCTGCCAACAGTGGTGGTGATGTCTGCTAGACGCATCTGAGTCACAGGCTCTGGTCACAGATCCTCCTTTTATAATTTTTCGAAAGGATAGGGCTACCTTATATACCAATCCTCATTTTCTTCCGAAGGTGGAATTTGAAAGAACATTAAGTCAGACTGTAGACCTTCCAGTTTACTTCTTTTCTCCCACAGATAGTGGAGAGCATCATTTAAATACACAGGATGTCAGTAAGATGCTGTGTTGGTACCTGGATTGTACCAAGGATTGTAGAAATTCCCTCAACTGTTTACTACCTTTGCACCCCACCGAAGGGTGGGCACCCCCATTACTAAACAGGTGCATCCAAATGACTGGCCATTTGTATTATGTTTTATTACTAGAAACGCGGTAAGCCGCTTTCCTTTTCCTGTTTGTGCTCATTCCACCCATGGGGTGGCTGCCTCAGTGGCTTGTCTTCAGAATGTGCCCACTACTGACATTTGTGCTGCTTTTACTTGGAGTACTGTTAATACATTCACTAAACACTACAGTCTTGACATAGTCTCTCGTAGATATGCTGACTTCAGCCTCAGTGTTCTGCAAGGCCTCCTCACTCAGGATCATTAGGTCCTGCCGTCCTCCCTCAGTGCTTGGTTCTGCTTGGAAATCGATTCCATGATGTGGCTCAGTGGATGGAGCTATCCCCAAAGAAGATTTAATAGTTACCTACCATAAGAATAGATCTTCAAGAATCTCCTCCATTGAGCCACAGCTCTCCCTCCCGCACCCCCTCCCGGCTGGGTGACAAGTGACTATACTGCCTGTTCTCACACGCTGATCTTCCAAGAATCTATCTTCATTCATTATCATAGGTCTGCACCACAGGCAATAGAACACTACAGGAGCAAAACATTCAGTGTTTTCAGCTAGGGGACCAACATAGGTGACGGTACTGCCTACAAGGCTGACTCATGATGTGGTGCTCATGGACTGGCCAGTAACTGACACCGGCCCCCTACTTACCCCAGTTCTGTTCTTCCTGCCATTGAGACAACAACTCCATGGGGGTTCTACAGAAACTTCTGCATCATGTCTTAGTTTGTCGATGCTTCACTCGACAGTGTAACTTTTTTCTTAACCTTTTTGGCACCCCTTTTCATTCTCCTGTGTACTCTAAGGTTTCAAGACCTTTTTTTCACTAATTTTGTATTTTCCATTTTTCAGTCATGTTGGGATCCCAAGGCCTCAACAAGCAAGGTGGGACACACTCCCTGCCCCTGTGCAAGGTGGCTCTCCATGTCTGGGCTCTTGTGCGCTGCCTGGAGGTGGATCTCCTAGCCATCCGTGTGGCAGGAGCCTCCAGTCAGCTGGCGGACGCCCTCAGCCAGGTGGACAAGGTGTCTCACGAGTGGTCTCTCCATCTGGAGGTGGTTTACATTCTGTTCTACATAGAAACATAGAAACATAGAAGTTGATGGCAGATGAGGACCACAAGGCCCATCCAGTCTGCCCATTTCTTTTTCTACCTTATGAATGTGCCATTGGCCTTTGCTCTGTCAATGGCCTATCTATTCATACTCATCTGTATTGTTCCCTTGTGCATATCCCATGCCGGTTTGAAGCCATGCACTGTATTTCTATCCACCACTACCTGAGGTAGGCCGTTCCATGCATGCACCACCCTTTATGTGAAAAAGAACTTCCTCACATTACCCCTTAATCGGCCTCCCTCTAATCTCATGTTGTCCTCTTGTCCTGCTATTTTTCTTATATTGAAACATGTTAGACTCTTTCACCTTGTTAATGCCCTTAAGGTGTTTGAATGTTTCGATCATATCACCTCTCTCCCTCCTTTGCTCTAGGGTATATATTAAGCTCCATTAATCTGTCCTCATATGTTTTCTGATGCAATCCCTGCACCATTTTGGCTGCCCTTCTCTGGACTGCCTCAGTTTGGTTAATGTCCTTGTGAAGGTGTGACCTCCAGTACTGCATGCAGCACTCCAGATGGGGCCTAACCAGTGTCTTGTAAAGAGGGATTATTACCTCCCTCTTACAACTTGTGATACCCCTTCTAATACACCCCAACATCCCTCTAGCCTTACCTACTGCTTTAGTGGTCTGCTTAGATGATTTCAGGTAATCGATAATGATGACATCCAAGTCTCTTTCTTCCCTTGTGACTGCCAGCAACTCCCCTCCCAACCTATAGGTGGCTTCAGGGTGTCTCTTCCCTGTGTGCATGATCTTGCACTTCTTTGCGTTAAACCCCAGTTGCCACTCTTCCATTTTGCTAGTTCATCCAGATATCTTCTCATTCTGCCCACCCCATTGGGATCATCTACTCTGTTGCAGATCTTGGTGACATCTGCAAACAGACAAACCTTACCCTCCAGTCCATCTGCAATGTCACTGATGAAGATATTGAAGAGGACTGGCCCAAGGACTGATCCCTGTGGTGCTCCACTTGTGACTTGCAGCTTTTCTGGCTATATACCGTTTACCACCACTCTGTTTTCTGCCTGTCAACCAGTTTGCCACCCAGTTGACCGTCTGACCCACCCCGAGCCTACCTAGCTTATTAATCAATCTTCTATGTAGAACAGTATCGAAAGCTTTGCTGAAGTCAAGGTAAGTGACATCAACTGCTTCCCCTTGGTCCACCACTCTGGTTACCCAGTCAAAGAAATCTATGAGATTAGTTTGACAGGACCTTCCTTTTGTAAACCCATGCTGTCTTGGATCCTGTGCTCCAATGGATTCCAGGTGTTGCACTATCCTTTCCTTAAGGAGTGTCTCCATAATCTTGCACACTACTGAAGTAAGACTGACTGGTCTGTAGTTCCCTGCCTCCTCCCTGCTACCACTCTTGTGGAGCGGGATCGCATGAGCCCTTCTCCAGTCTTCTGGGGCCTCTTCTGTGCTCAGAGACTCACTAAACAGTTCTGATAATGGCTCTGCTAGTTCCACCCTTGGCTCCTTTAGTACCCTGGGATGTATGCCATCAGGTCCCATTGCCTTGTCCACCCTGAGCCTATCGAACTCTTGTAGGACCCTTTCTTTTGTGAAGGGACTAGTGCATACCTCCCTCCCCACTGTGTCCATGGTGCTGAGCTGTGGATCCTGCCCTACCTTCTCTTCAGTAAATACCGAGCAGAAGTATCTATTTAGGATAGATGCTTTTACATGGTCCTCCTCCTCACATGCCCTCTTATCCCCTTTGATCTTGGCTATACCCCCTCTGGACTTTCTGCTTTCACTAATGTATCTATAGAAAGTCTTGTCACCTTCTTTAACTGTTCATGCTAATGTTTCCTCAGTTTGGGCCTTTGCCTGCATTACTGCCTTGCCTTAGGGAAGTTTGGTATGCCTCTCTATCTTCATCCTGCTGCGTTCCCTCATATTTCCTGAAGGCCAGCCTTTTGGCTCTGACCTTTTCTGCTACTGTGTTTGAGACCCAAAGTGGTTTCCTTCTCCTTTTGCGCTTCCTTTTCTCACTAACACAATGGGATGTTGCTTCAAGTATTGCATTTTTAATGCTTGCCCATTTTGCCTGTATCCCCTCACCTGCATTTCCTTTTGCCAGGGCTAGCTTAACTCTGTTGGCCATCTTATCAAAGTTGGCTCCTCTGAAGTCCCATATTTTTGCCTTGGAATAGGGTAATTTTGTTCTAGTGGCCAAATTGAACCATACCATGTGATGGTCACTGGCACCCAGGTGACCTTCTACCTGGAGATCTGTGATCCTTTCCCTGTTAGTCAGTACTAGATCTAGGATAGCCCTGTCTCTTGTGGGTTGTTGTACCAGTTGTTTGAGGCCCTCCACCTGTGGGGAATCCATCATGTGTCTAGTTCTGGCAGATGTTCTCCCATTGGGGCACCCCTTAGGTGGACCTGTTCACCTCCAGGGAGAATGCAAAGCTGAGGCTGTTTTGTGCCCACCCCCCTCAGCAGTGCTCACTACTGGGGGATGCTTTCTCAAGGCTGTGGACCCCAGGCCTCTTCTTTGCCTACCCTCCACTTCCCTTGATCCACAAAGTGCTGCTCAAGATCAGGAGGGACAAGGCACGGGTGATCCTGGTGGCTATGGACTGGCCCTGCTAGTTTTGGTACCCCACTCTCCTCTGCCTCAGCAACAGGCTCCAGAGGCATCTTCCCATACTCCGGACCTGCTCTCCATTAGTTGGGGGAAAGTACTCCATCTGGACCGTCAGTCCCTGCACCTGACAGCCTGGTTCCTGAGCGGCTAGAGTTCCAGGCTTTGGGTCTCTCAGGAGATGTCCTCATTGTAGTTGAGGCATCTAGAAAGGAATCTACCAGAAAATGCTATGCCTTCAAATGGAAGAGAGTCTCCATTTGGTGTCGGGACAAAGGGTTGGACCCTTCCTCCTGTTCCTTGGCTGGCACTCTGGACTACCTGTGGTCCCTTTCTCAGCTAGGGCTTCGGTCAACGACCCTTAAGGTGCACCTGGCAGCCATCTCTGCTTACCGGGCGTGGGCCAGCAAGCAGTCAGTGGCACAGGAGAAGGTGGTCGGGCGCTCTTTCAAAGGCCTTGATCACATATCCCCTCCGGTGCGAGAACCTCCACCTCCATGGGCTCTACTGCTGGTATTGGCTAAGCTCATGGGCAAGCCATTCGAACCGATGCACAGGTGTGACATCTCTCACCTGTCGTGGAAGACCACCTTCTTGGTGGCTATTACATCAGCCGGAAGGATGGGAGAGCTCCAGGCATTTTCCATCAAGTCTCCTTATCTGGTCTTCCATAGGGACAAGGTTGTCCTGCGCCCCCACCCGAAATTCCTTCCGAAGGTGGTGTCTGAGTTTCACCTTAACCAGGTGTTGACTCTGCTGGTGTTCTACCCCAATCACACCTCAGAGGCTGAATATAGGCTCCACACTTTGGACCCTAAAAGAGCGCTCTTATAAGAAGCGAACGGCTAGAGTTCGGGGAGAGGTTCGCCAGCTGTTTGTCACCTACGCTGAAGCCGCACCTGGCAGACCTGCAGCCAAGCAGACGATAGGCAGGTAGGTCACCTCCTGCATAGATCTCTGCTATAGGTTGGCGGGCATGGAGCCTCCCAAAGGGATAAGAGCTCATTCTACCCGCCATACCGCTGCTTCGGTGGCTGCTTCCAGGGACGTTCCCTATCCAGGAAATCTGCAGGGCTGCTACCTGGAAGTCAGCACACGCCTTAATTTCCCATTACCACATTGACCTAGAGTCACGCCGGGATGCTGGTTTTGGGACCTCTGTTCTCCAGTCCTTATTCCCTAAGTAGGGGGTGTGCGCCTTGCCTCCTTCCTCCCAGAGAACTACTAGGAGTCTGCCAATAAGTGTGGATTGAACAACATATCCACGTCCCTAGAAATACAGGTTACTCACCTGTAACAGGAGTTCTAGGAGTGGTATATGTTGTTCATCCACACAACCCACCCGACCTCCCTGGCTTCGACGCGCAACCTGGCTTTCAGCGGGCTAGGTCTGGCATCATGGGGCGGAGCCAAGAGTTTTACCACCCGGGTGGGTGGGGAGGAGCCAGCTTGAAGACCTTCGGGCAAGATTTAAAGCGGCAAGAAACCTGCCAATAAGTGTGGATGAACAACATATACCACTCCTAGAACTCCTGTTACAGGTGAGTAACCTGTATTTATTCTGCATTAGAAGATGCTATCTTTGCTACATGGCACAGACCGAACTTACTGCCTGCAGTTCCAAGAAAGGCTGTCAAGCATTATACTGCTCCATCTGCTAAGCTATATTATGCTAGGCAGCCAGAAACTGATTCAGTGTATCTTACTTCGAGTTGGAGCTCTTGCAGCAGGCTACAAACCATAAGGTTTAAGCCACCAGTTGCTGGGACCCCACGGAAAACTTCTAGCTAGCATTTTTCAGTGGGGACTGCCCCCGACAGCCCAGCCCCAACATCAGCCGCTGGTATAAAAGTGGTGATCCCCAGCCCCACCTCAGTTCTTCTCCTGCTGTCCACCTGTTTGCATCCTGCTCCACAGACTCCTACTGCTACAGTCGACTGTCATTGCACATTTACCTGTTTTTATGTTTGCTTGCATGCATGTGCAAGAAACATAGTGCCATCATACGAGTTTTCCAGAGGTGTGTCAGCCTCTTCCAATTCAGTCAGTGTATTTGCAGGTGCGGTCGCAGAGCGCCAATCACTGCTCCAGCTGTCTGACTGCTGAAAATGCAGTGGCATACAGTTGAAGGAGAGCTCCACTTGGTGAGCAGAGCTCCCCACACACACACACACACACACACACACACACGCGCACTGCGTCCATGCTTCCCCTCCCCACTGTACGACGGGGTGCCCAATCCCCGTCAGCTCCATCCCCCCCAAGCATCCAGGTGCCATGCTGGGAGCCCACCCCAGCGTGGCAAATGATGTAATGCCAGGGTGCCCAATCCCCCACGGCTCCCGCCCCCCAGCCATCCTTCTGCCACGGCTGGAGCCCACTAGCGTGGCAAGCATCCAGCGTCATCTTTTTAAAGAAAAGCGGTCCCACACAGTCTCCGGCCCCCACAACCGCACCCACCCCCCCACCCCCACCCCATACTTACCTCTGAGTCCGGCGATGATCTTCATGTGGACGGAACACGCCTGCACTCTTCAAAGCCGACCGCTGAACTGAGGAAATGCTGGTAAGCTGTATAATGGGATAGATAGGGTTTTCAACTTTATTGCATATCTCAGGCATTTTTTTGAATTTTTGCACCAAATTTTCAACATGGGGTTTTTGGGACCCCTTCTCATGAATTCTTGCACTGTCATGGCATTACTCAGGCCTGAAGGGTGATTTCGCAGCCACTGTGCGAAATCACCTTTCCGAATGATTAACAAAACAACACTGCCAATGTTCATAGCAGGTGCTCTCAGAAAGCGAAAAACTTGGTGAAAAATCTAAAAGATGACTGTTTCTGGCGTGCGTTGCTCGGTTCCTACGCACGCTCGTAAGTTCATGAATTTTCACTCCAGATTTTCAACATTGCCATTTTACCACACCTTCTTATGAGCAGTACAGCTGTCATTTTTCACATCTCACCCAAAATGTGTTTCCGGCCATGTAGCGCACAATGGCGCAGTCGGTGTGCGAAATCAATGTACGGGACACATTAAGAAAATCACAGTGATACTGTTCACGAGCAGAGGTCTTAAAATGGCTATTCTGAAAATTTGGTGACTAAACTCCATAAAATGACTGTGTTACGAGTGCGCATTGCGCAGTTTCCACGCACCCTCGTAGGTTCATGAATTTGTAATATTTTCAGTCCAGATTTTCACCAGTGGCATTTTTCCACACCTCCTTATGAACAGTACAGCTGTCATTTTCCACAACGTGGCCGAAATGTGTTTTCACACTTTCAGTGCAGAGATGCGTGGTCACTGTGGGAAATCATTATTCGGGACAGATAAAGAAAATCACACTGACACTGTTCATGATCGGAGGTCCCAAAATGCCTGTGTTAACAATCTACTGTAAAAAAAAAAAAATCCCCAAACTAGTTACATTACGGGTGTGCGTTGCACAGTTTCTACATACGCTCGTGACTTCACCATTTTTTTTTTTTTTAAGATTTTCACAGCAGATTTTCAACATTGCCATTTTTTACACCTCCCCATGAACAGTACCGCTGTCATTTTTCACATCCTGTTCGGAATGTGTTTTTGCACCTGTGGTGCCAAATGCCATAGTCGCTGTGCAAAAGCAGTTTTCGGCTAACAAACTGATGTGCCACTGTTCGCTAGGTGGGGGTCACAAAAAAACCATGTTGAAAATTTGGAGTGAAAATACCAACGAATGCCTGAGGCGTTAGGGTTTCCGACCATAACTCCCCACCCTGTAGAGTATGACAGGCATCAGGGGTGTGACTTGGGATTCTTGCCTGTCATGCTCATACCATTCCACCCCCACCCACACCCTGCAGCCAGTGAGAGGCATCAAGGTGTGCCTCGGACTCTTGAGGCCCAAACTTCACCCCATTCTCCTATACCTACCATCTCACCGTATTTCCTGATGGAATAAGTGCGATATGGCCAAAGACCCCAAGGCACACCGTGACACTTGTCAGTGTCTGCAGGGTGGGGTGTGGTGAAATGGCGTGGTCGTTATGCCTGACGACCCAAAGGCACACCCCAATGCCTGCCACTCTCTGCAGGGTGGTGGTGGGGTTGGCTTCAGTTCAGTACTTCGCTGCCATTCCTATTATGCAGCTCTGTAACTTCTACACTACCAATGCCAGTGCCAGCAAGCAAACATTCAGCACTGACAAATGCTTGTTTATTTTCTTTTAAAAAATAGTGATTTCTTTTCCCTTATCTCTGCATGTCAGCTTCTCCAAATTCTTCAGTTGAGTGGCGAAATTCCAAGAGTGTGTGTGGCAAACCGCTCCCATCGAAGGATGGCCACGAGGCCTACTTCTTCTGTCTGGGCCCAGACCACAATACAGAGGCCTGCCAACATTGCCAGAGCTTTAACCAAAGGATTAGGATTCGCCACCAGAAGGCCCTTAAGACCCACATTCTTGAGAAACAACTTGCTGCCATCCAGAAGCAATCCTCTGGGAAGAGCCACTCTTCTTCCTCCTCATCGTCAGTGACACACCAGGAGAAGAAATCTTCAGGGACACACAAGTACCGGGACAAGAAGACCCAGACATGCTCCTGTTCCCTATCTCCTCACAAGACCACTGCTGGTGGTTCCTCCTCCCACAGGAGGTAGGACCACTCTCCCCAGTCTGCTTTCACCCCCTCCTGGCAGCCGGTGAATCAGCCTTTGCCTTGGTGCTGGTGACAGGCAGAGGTTCATCAGGATCAGAGGCTTCAGTCCTGGCCCCACAGCCCCTGAAGCTATAGGCTAGCCCTAAGTCTTCGGCATCCTCAGGTGGCATAGCCAGAGTTAAATTGGGCAGCGGGTTGGCACCCGGCCTCTAAGTTTTCAGACAAGGCCCCCCAATGCCAGGAGCATGTATCCAGCTCTGCTGCTACAGTGATGTCTCAGTCCCATTCCACGATGTCTTCATCGCGGGCTCCTGCTCAGACGATGGCAGTGTCCCCCGGACCATCAGCAGCAAACACCCATCCATTCGACACCAGGTTCCCTGGCGTCCAATCCAATGAAGCCCCAGCCATCACTGGACCCTCCTACATCGCCAGTAGACATGAATGTCTCCCCTACACTGACAGAGGGCCTGACATCTGAGGCTCACACTCATAAGGACCTGGACGCTTGATGCCAGCTTCCCTGATGCTCACTGCTCCTCAGCCCCATGCGCCTGCTGGGCCCTTAGGTCCTCAGATTCCTCTGAGTGAGGTGAAGGACCTTTTCTGCTTTTGGTGGAATGAGATCAAGGGTGACCTTGTCCCTTCTAAGCCTTCCAAGCCAGTAGTGGTGGTTCCTGAGCCAGAACCCAGGGAGCTGACCCCCCAACCTAAAAGCCCATCCCCATGCCCTGGAGGATGGGCATAGGAACAGGTCTAAGCACAGGAGTCGGACACTAGCACTCTTCCTCTTAGTCATCAGGCCAACATCAGTGCCGTTCTACAGTCAGACACCATCACGAGACCTCATCCTCCTCCTCCTCTGATTCAGAGGACTCAAGTTGCAGCTTGTCTTCCTCTTCCAGGGACTGGGAACCTAGGGCTCATCCACCCACACCAGAAAACAGACACCCCTAGGTCCCCTCTTGACGATCCATCATTCATGGATGTTGTGAGGCATATGCAGGTCAAAAATGGCTGGGAGACAGAGGATCTGGACCCAGAGAGGCCCAGACTGGCCAAGTACCTTTTGCCAAAAGGAGCCTAAGCCTTTAGTGGTGCCCCCATTGGTGTACACCTTCCAGAACCTTAGTAGGATAACCTGGAAGCACCTCTCTTCTTCAGCCATATCCAAGAAATCTGATGGGTTCTATAGGGCACCCAGGGATGAGCCCTTCTTGCAGAACACCCAATGGACGACTCCATGATCATTGCTGCAGCCCGTGACCAGTCTGAGGCCTAAGCACCTTAGCAACCAGCCTCCTGACCAAGAGTCCAAACATCTGGACCAGCTGGGCAAGAAAGTTTACGCTTCTGCTACTTGCTGTATTAGATTCCTGAATTTTCTCACACACATGATGCAATATCAGAATGTCCTGTGGGAAAAGAGCCTGGAGCTGGCCTAAGCTTTGCTGGATGTACTAAAGAAGGCAGAGCTTCTGGATCTATTGAAGTCTGGCTCAGATATCTGCATGCACATGCCTTGTACGATACTGCTGATGCAGCTGCCTGGCCAGTAGCTACTGGTATCTGTCTCAGGCATCATTCATGGCTTTGGGTCTCTAGTTTCACCCAGGACCTCCAGGCAAGAATCTTGGACCTCCCTTTCAAGGGATTTGTCCTTTTTGAGGACGTGGCTGAGATGTTGATTACTGTCCTCCAGGACTCTGGCAAAGCTATCTGATCGGTCCAGAAGATGTACAAGGCCAACCAGAAGTCTTTTGTAAGTAATTCTTTAGTAAATCCTCTGGAAAGCAGTCCCGAAACCAACAGCAGAGAGGTGGTTTTAAATGCAAGGACACTTCCCAGACCCTGTGGGGGATGGGGCCCTCATCCAGAGCATCCAAACCCTCACAGGCCACTCTGCCAACCCCTGGAGCTTCAGTCTGATTCATTGCCAGACACCCCTCACCCAACGAGACCCTAGTAGGGGCGGTGGGGGTCACTTCTTCCTCTATCTGGAGGGATGGAGTAAAATTACAGCCGGCCAAGGAGTCCTTCAAATCACAGAGAGGACACACATTGGAGTTTCTGGAGAGGCCAGTGAATAATCCGCCAGTGTCCTCCCATTATCCTCAGTCTCAGATCGCTCTGATCGAAGGGGAAATTCTGGCTCTTCTTCAAAAGCAGGCCATAGTCCATCCCTCCAAGTCAGAGGAAAGAGATTTTATTCCCATTTCTTTCTCATACCCAAAAAGACCAGGGATCTTTGCCCCATTCTGGACCTCAATCATCTGAACAAGTATGTAGAGTACAAAAGGTTCCGTATGGTCACTGTACCAGGTCTAATTCCCCTTCTTCACCAAGGAGTCTGGCTCTGCTCTCTGGACATGCAGGATGCATACCTCCACATCTTAGTGTTCCAGCCCCTCAAAAGATTTCTGCGCTTCCTCTTCAAGGGGCATCATTATCCATTCCAAGCTCTGCTGTTCAGCCTTTCCTTGGCTCCCAGAGTCTTCACGAAGTGCCTAGTGGTGTTGGCTGTGGCCTCAGAAAACAAGGCCATTACGTCTTCCTCTACCTGGACGACTGGCTTCTGACAGCACCCACAATGGTTCATCTGTTAAGAACACTACAAGGCACCTTTATTCTCTTCAGAGAACTGGGGATAACTCTGAACCTACCAAAGTCATCCCCCTGGCCCAGCCAAAGACTCCAGTATATATTGGAGCGATACTGGACACAGGGCAAGGCATTTATGCCTCCAGAAAGAACAGATGGCTTTCTGTCCCAAGCTCTGACAGTATCAACATCCCATCAAACCTCAAACAGGTTACTCCTACAGATGTTAGGTCACATGGTGGCTGCCTTTCTGACTGTCCCTCTGGCTCGTTTGCATGTGATGGTCACCCAAAGGACACTCTGGGTACAGTGGGACTAACATTCAGATAACCTAGAACCAACTGTCAGTCTCCGAGCCAGTTCTTCGGACCCTGAGTTGGTGGATGGAACCTATCAACCTTTCCAAGGGGGTTTCCATCAGACAGGAGTCTCTGAGGCAGGTCCTAATTATGTATGCCTTGGGACAGGGCTGGAGTGCCCACTTGGTGGACTGGCGGGCCCAGTGGTCCTGGTCCCCTTTGGAACAGACAGTGCACATCAATGTCCTGGAGGTAAGAGCAATCCTCTATGCTCTACAGGCATTTCAGATAGACCTCTTCCTGTGCCCTCTTCTAATTCAGACAAACAATATGTCTGTGGTCTTTTACGTCAACAAGCGGGGGGAGGCTGGCCCGGTGGCACAGAGGGTTGAGGCACTGGACGCCACACCTCGCACCACACCGGCGACCTGGGTTCAGGAATGAGCCCGGACCGCCGGGGGTCGGCAGGGGGAAGAGAGGATCGAGCATCTGTAGGACTGCTCTCCTCTCTCTGGGAGGGATCCAGGGGTAGCCCAGTGCAGCAGTGGCCCCCAGTGGAGACCGGCGGCACTGCTACTTGCAGGGGCTCTCAAGCAAGCAAGGGGAGTAACTTGGGCAGCCGCGCTGGGCGTGGGTGGGAGCACCCACCGTGAGCTAGGTGGCATTGCATGTCCCACGTTGGGGTTGTAAACATTACAACCCCGCCCCAGATGGCGGGCGGCCCTGCCAGAGCCATGCCGCCCCTCTCCCCAACACTGGAACCTTCACCGTCCCCTTCGATCTCCTCGGGCCCTACGGCCCCCGGGCTCAGGGAGAAAGTAAATGACCTGAGGATGGGGCTCACAGTGGGCGGTAGAGCGACACTAGCCAGTGGAGAGGCCTGAGAGATTTCCGGTACCGGGGGTGACAAAGAGAACTGGGGGGGGGAGGCAGGAGGGAACTCACTTGTACCCCTTCTGCAGGGAGGCCATGAGGGTCTGGTATTGGGCACTGGAGAACTGCCTGGAACTCAACGCCATGCATGTTCCAGGCACCCAAAACATCTTGGCAGACAGCCTAAGCAGGTCTCAGTCCCTCGCCCATGAATGAGAACTACTCCAGTCAGTCAGTGCAGCGATTCGACAGATGGGACAGCCAGAGTTTGACCTTTTTGCGTTCCCACTCAACGCCAAACTACCCAGTTTCTGCTCACTAGATCCAGGGCCTGGTGTTTTCTGGTGAGACGGATTGTCCCTCTGTTGGCCAGGGGGATTTCTGTATCCCTTCCCTTCCTTTCCACTACTTTGGGGGGGGGTACTCAGACTGCAAGCAGAGGGAGTGGAGATGATACTCATTGCTCCCTACTGGCCTCATCAGATATGGTTCCCTCTGCTCTACCTTTAAAGCCCTACATGGACAGGGACCTGACTACCTGAAAGTTCTTCTGATTCCCTACATCCCCAGTCCTCTCTAGTCCACTGACGAGGGATTGCTAGAGATTCCCAGGGTTTGCCTAAAACCATTTGGAGCTCGTGCTTTTTCTTTTGCAGCACTGACCCTGTGGAATTCTCTACCTCATTGTTTAAGAGAATGCCTGACCGTCAGCAGTTTTAAATCCATATTGAAAACTTATTTATTTTCTCAGGTGTTCCAAGACTGAATTTTAAAATTTTATATTGCTGTATTTTTGCACATTTTGGCTATACTCTGTACAGCGCCTTGATATTGAAAGGCGCTATATAAATAAAGATTGACTTGACTTGCTCCAACAGTTAGCAGCAGACCCTCCGGTCCTATTGCCCCTGAACTCGCACTTGCTCTCTCAGGACCAGGGCACCCTAGTCCATCTGGACCTCAAGTTGCTGCACCTGCATGCATGGCTCCTGCAGATTTAATAGTAACCAGATTTGGGGTTTCCCCCTGAGTAGCTGATGTCCTTGTGGTCACAAGGACACCCTCCACTAGGTCCACCTATGCTATGAAGTGGGAGCGGTTCTGTCTCTGGGCCTCTGCTCGCCACCTTGACCCTTTACCTGTCCAGGGAACTCTGTTCTGGGGCATCTTCTTTATTTGATTCTGGTGCTATTAAGGTGCACCTTTCCACCATCTCTGTGTACCATGCACCTATAGAGGGCAAGACCATTGCCCAACTGGATTTGTCTCGCACGTTTTTGTGGGGGTATCCTGCACCTGAAGCCTCCCATTCGAGACCCTGTCCCTCCATGGGATCTTCTGTTTATTTTAGAGAAACTTACTCTGCCTCCCTTTGAACCGGCCGCAGACTGCGAGCTATACTTTCTGTTGTAGAAAGCATTATTTTTGGTTGCTGTTAGTTCTGCTCAAAGATTTACGAGCTCCTGGCTCTGATGTTTTAAAGGGCCTTATTTAGTTTTTCAAAAGGACAGGCTGTCCTTGAGGACAAATCCTAAGTTTTTGCCTAAGGTGGTGTCTGAATTTACCTTGAACCAGGACATCCACCTGCCTGTTTATTACTCAGAGTATTCCAACAGAGGGGAGGCTTTACGGCATACTCTGGATGTCCACAGGACACTTCATTACTACCTTAACTGCACCGGTCCTGTCAAAAAGACAGACCAATTGTTTGTCTCCTTTGCCTCCAGATCTGAGGGGGCACCAGTTTCTAAGCAGACACTGTCTAAGTGGTTAGTTAACTGCATTATAGTGTGTGTTAGAACATAGTTCTCACTTGATTTCAGTTTCAAGTAAAATGTGGTTCTGCTGCAGTAGTGACATCTGTACTGCAGCAGAACTACTTTTTGTTCTGCTTCAGTACGGACGTCACACTATCTCCCCCACGTACTCCTGCATTGCCCTGGTAACCAATCATGCTCATTGCTCCCACCCACAAAAGCAGCAGTTTCAAAAGTAAAAAATAAAAGTTCACCAGCGCATTGTCAAAGTCGCGGCACCTTCAACTTACTGTAACTGGAGTAATTGATTGGTAGCCAATGTCCGAGAGTCCGCAGTGGATGTGAGGGGTAAGGGGTGACAGGTGGAGGTTGAAGTGTGCTCTGGTGGTGGTCTGGGGGGCGATTCTACGAGAGCAGCCTTATTGTCGTTTCTAGGAATAGCCCTGCAGTTGCTGCTGTTGAAACAAATTATTTTGTAAGTTTACTGAATCTCCCCCCCCACCATTTTCTCTCTCTCTCTCTCTCTCTCTCCCTTTTGTCCTGCTATTGGCCATAACATACACTGTAAGGAAAAGTGTGTGGCTTAACGTTAACAACAAGGCACGTTCTTACACTCGTGGTTGCTATGATGATATGACCTCCGAGCTGCATTCTCGAGGTCAACAATCGTCATGCAACCACTTTAGAACTGCTAAGCTTGCCAGCACTCATCCTGTGTGTTTACTGTCATAGTACAGCAAGCCTTTACCCTGCCCGGTAAAAGGCCACTCTACCAAGGGTGTTGCTACCTCATTCGCCTCTTTGAGGAATGTGTCTGCAGCAGATATTTACGCAGCTGCTACCTGGAATTCTGTCCACACCTTTGTTAAACACTACAGTTTAGACATCGCTTCCAGACATAGGACCAGCTTTGGCCTTGCTGTTCTCCAAGGCCTGCTGTCCTGAAGTTCATTTTTGGCTATTTTTAGCCGGCTCCTGTGCCTGTCAGTCTCTTCTTAACTGCTTGGGACTCTGTCCTTCTCGTTATAGCCTGCTGCAAGAGCTCCAACTCGAAGTAAGATGGTACAGTTACGTAAGAACTTACCGTAACAGTAGATCTTCGAGAGAAGCTCTTGTAGCAGGCACTGCTTTCCCTCCCTCCTTCCCCCTGGTATTCCTTCTGCTTTCTCATTATTTTAATCTCGAACCTCCTCGGTTCTCCTTCCATCTTTGAGACTGGGTCCCAGCGGGAGAACTGAGGTGGGGCTGGCGACAGCCCTTTTTATACCACGGGCTGACGTCGGGGGGTGGTCCCCACTGAAGACTGCTAGCTAAAAGTTTTCCATGAGGTCCTAGCACCTGGCAGCTTGATCCTTATGGTTATAGCCTGCTGCAAGAGCTCCTCTCGAAGACCTACTGTTACAGTAAGTTCTTAACTAACAGTACTTTATCATGGTTGCTCATGATAGGTCCAGGGCACCTAAGCACCTGAGTACTCTGCCTCCTGTCAAGGAATCTAGGAGGCTGGATGGATGTGATGGGCAAGTATACTTATGCTTCTTAAGTAAACCAAAAAGAAACTGGGCGCACACCAAGGCTGAAATTTTAATTGATGAGCTACAGCATGTCAGACACAGTGCTAACACCCCTACGTAGCAACCCAGCCATGTGGGTCTTCATCAGGGGTGGAGTTAGCATGCACATACATTATTTATTTAATCCCTATCAATTATTTATTTACGTTCCACTTAGAAGCAGTCATTAATTGTCATATACATGATGCACAGTGCAAGCACAAAAATAATGTATCTTTATACTTTTTTATATACTGTCATTTAATATACAAATAAAACTAAACATAAATACATTTATTCCTAAAGATTATATTATGCATAAATCCCAAAACATTCAGATAAGCATCATCCACATTAAACATTACTTTTTGTGTTTTTTTTTTTTTTTTATGTATACATCATGACTAAAATACAAAGGGCCAGATCTTCAAAACTTTGCCCCGCGGCTAAATTAGCACTGCCTGGCGGGCAAACTTAGCCTGGAGCAAAAACATAGCTATATTCAAAAGGGAATAGCCCGGTGCAAAACCAGCTGAATATAGCAAACTAAGAAGTCGGGCAAACAGGGCCAGGAGTGCAGGGCAAAAATTGCCCGGGTTTAAGACTGCACTGAATATAGCAGACAAGACAGAAATGAATATAGCATTCAGACAGAGGCAGTGCAAACACCCACAGAAACAAAGTGCAGAGGTGTAAGCAGCTGTCCAGGATCACAGGAAAGCAAAATAGCCCTGGCAAACACAACTGCAGTACTAGTGCATGGCATGGAATAACCTGGACCCACAAGTGATAACAGAATACCGCAGAACACTGTCAAATCCCGATTTCCGCCCCCCCCCCAAAAAAGACATAGGACGCAGGAATGTCAAGTATAGCAAAGTATAATTCAAAAGGCCCCCCCAAAGACACAGGACACAGGAATGTCAAGTATAGCAAAGTATAATTCAAAAAGGGCACCGGTATGGCACAAAGGCATCAGGAACAGATGTACAGTAAAAAAAAGGCAATATACAGCAGAACACAATATGGAAAAAATTGGGTACAATACAAACATAATGAAAGGTAAGAGGGCAGGCATAATAAAGGGACTGAAAACAATGGGGAAAACAACAGTAATAGTGCAAAATGGAAACTATGTATATTATTTACAGAGAAATGGGGAAAGGATGTGGAAGGGAGAGGGACATGGACACAGGGAGCAATGGAGGGAAACAGGATGGCAGAAATAGTGCTAGGGACAGGAAGCAGGACAACGGAATGGGAGGTAGGATCTAGGTGCGGGCAGGCACTGGCAGACGTTCCTCCAGGATGGCTGCAACCCATCTTGTCTCAGCAGTTAGGACAGCCTGTTCTATCAGTGTGTGCTGTTGCCGCACCACCCTCTGTAACGGCTCATCCCTGCCTTCAGCCTCCTCTGGATGGCTGGCCCACCGTGACGACCAACATGGACCTACAGGAGAAAGGGGGACCATATCAGGACATGATGATGACACAAAGGCACCATGTACCACCACATGGCGGACAGCATGCCCCAACAACCAGGCCCACGTGCCAGTACAGAACAAACCGCAATGCACACCATGTGCCTGCAGGACAAGGCAGTATGTAACAGGTAGCATGCAACACCCCAATGTACATGGACATGCATAGATGTATGCTGAGAAACCTAACACAGTGGAACCCACACAGCACAGCGGAGTGCACACTGTAACAGTGCAAACAGACAGCCACCCCCTAAGATGCGAACAAGTGGACATTGAATGACATGCACATGGGATAACACATGTTGGGACATGCTGCCCACAGTCACACAGCTATGATACACAACACAGATGACACCCACTGGAGAAGGTTCCACAGCCACAGCCAGGTGTGTAACCAGATATGCCTGTCCATACACCTCCCCCAAACAGTGGCCCAACTCACTGCTGCCCCCCACAAGAACTGTACAGACTCAGCCTAACTGCTACCCACAGTGCCATAATATAGCAGCAGTACAAATGATGTCAGTAAGCTCTGAACAGGAGGGTGACACAGATGGAGGCTCGATGTGGACTACAGAGGACGATGACACTGGCAACGGAACAGTAGGGACTGCGGGACAGGTACCCAAGCAGTACACAACCAGGGAAAGTGCCAATGCCTACCCACACCCATTGCCACAACAGAAGTATGAGTAGCCCATACTGGTGGAGAGCATGGCATGGGGCTGTGCCACCACCCACAGCGGCAGCACCTTGAAGGCACACATGCAAGAAGACACACATATGAAACAGGGACACAGGCCATGGTCCACCAGTGGCAGGGCAGCAGTAGGCCAATGACATGCACAGAACAGTGCCACCCTGGTGGCCAAGGCCCGGTGAGGCACACACACCCACTTGTGGGAGCAGCACCTGCCATAGGGTCTGAAACCCAACACACCATGCTACCACTGAACAACCTCTGCAGCACCCTTGCATATCCCATGCACGAACACCATGCACTGCAGGGACTGAGGGACAGCAGCTGCACCCTGTAGGGGAAAATGGCCCCTGCAACACAGCTGGAACCCAACAGGCACACATGACATGCAAGCCACACAGGCCCATGTGGCACCATAGCCCCAGACTCTAGAGGCCCCCCCCCACAGCCCCTGTGCATGTACGCCACAGAGGTCAGACAAGGGCACAGAATAACATACCATCATCCACACTGTAATGGCAACACACTGGTAGGAAGATGCAGGCACCACATGACACTGTGGCCCCGTTTGTCATAGCGTGAACAGCCCTGGCAGGCATCTACAACATGTCATGCATAGACACTGACACACTATACATAGTACTGTTAATGATGCACGCCATGTGAAGTGCAGAACAGTGATGCCTTGGCAGACAGGGCAACAGCAGCAGCAGAAACAGCCAGCACAGCAGGCTGACCCCAGTAATCTCCCAGCTGCAGGCATAGTGAATGGCCGCCGGGCATGCACAGACCTGCTGCATCCTGCCACAATGGTGGACATTACAACAACATGTTGCACATGACGGTACAAGGCAGATAGCAGTGCACATGGCAGTAATGGCAGCAGTAGACCATACATAGTGCCAGCCATGTCACAGGCTGCACAGCAGAAGGCAAGACACTGGAGGCACGGAAGACAACACAGTTGCACACAGCCGGCATATCAGGCCCCACTGATGTAACGGTCATGGGTGCGCTGAATGGTGCCACTGTTGTCAAGTATCCAGTGTCCTCCCCCATCCAGCACATAGTCATGTGTGAACACTGTAGCCCCATGTGGCTGTACATACTGTAGCCACAATGGCTAAGGGGTCCCTGTAAGTGAGCACCCTGGAATCCAAATGCAACGTAGCTAAATCACATCAGACCTGGATGACCCAGGCGACTGTGCCATGACACTAGACACAGCAGTCCAATACCTGCAGTGGCGACACACACACATAGTAGAAATGCACAATGGCAAACAGTACTCGCGCAACACACTGCTGTTCCCATCACTGCTCTCCTCCATATGCTGCGGCATTGAAAGCACCCTCCGCCTGTCCATGGTGGGCCTCTGGTCGCCCCTTCCGTCTCCAGTGTGGTCTCTGCACTTTGCCGTGGGAAGATGGTACAGCAGCATTACTACAATATCAGTCACCATGGTATGCTAAAGACCACCCCTGACCCTGGTGGCATGGCACAACACACGCATAACTGGCACCCAGGCACCGTGCACCACCCAAGCCATGCCAAGCATGACACGGGACACTGCAGACCGCACAGTGCATGGCCAATGTGTGCAGAGGTGGAGCCTGACATTGCCATTCTGTACACACAAGCTGCCACAGCCCCCCATCATGATATGTACACAGCCCCTCTGGATGGTACCCCCCTCACAAACAAGGCAGAGTGTAGTCAGGAGTCCTCTAACCTGCAATGAGGGTACACAAGTATCTCACTCCTCAACAACAGGTGTGGAAACACAGATACACCCCAGTGGCATACAACAACCCAAAGACTACAGACTAGAATGACATTGATGACAGAAAGGCATACAGAATGTGACATGCACACAGCATGACACTACACAACCGAGTACAGTGCGTATGCTGCCCACACCTGTGACAGTGTGCAGCACAGCAGGGCACCAATGCCATGGATCTGTTGCACGAGCCGGTGGCCAGTGTCATGGCACAGACACAGCAGTGGTGGTGGTGTGCACCACACCCAGACACATACCTCTCAACAGTACCACATGACGAGGAATGTTCTCAGTGTACTCCACAAAAGCTCCCTGTACCACATTATGAGGGCCTGTCCCACATGCAGTGTTAACATACGAAAACAAAGAGCCATAGTAAATGATGCAAACCACATACCATACAATGAATAACAGACCTCTGGAACATAAATGCAAACATTGTGACAGTGTTCTGAGCATCGTAGGTGAAGATATAGAAACCTAGAATTTGACGGTAGATAAGGACCGCTTGGCCCACCTAGTCTGCCCATTTCCTTACCTGATGGATAAGCTGCCGATTCTAGTTAATCAACAGCTTACTTCCTCCTACCCCCCACTAGAATTGCCTTATGCCTGTCCCATGCATTCTTGAATTCTCCCACTGTTCCTGACTCCACAACCTCCTCAGCAAGGCTGTTCCATGCATCCACACCCCCATCTGTGAAAAAAATACTTTCTAACATTACCTCTGAGCTGTCCCCCTTATGTGTAAGTGTTCCACAGTTGGCTCATTTGTGCCACATTGTAAGAGGCAATGTACCACAGTTGGGTGAGAAATGGTTGGGAGGTCAGGCCAGACAACGCACCCAACCACACACTGTGGATGTACAGTACGAAGTAGGCACAGCTGCATGCAGCCCCCTGGCAGCATAGCAGAACACAGTGGATGTGGCAGGGGGCCAGGTGTCGTGGGTCCATGCAGCCACAGTAGGTGGTATGGGGCAGTGTGCCACCACAGTGCAGAACATTGCAGACAACACTCCCAAAATGCTACATCCCCCTGGCCCACACAGTCCACACACCCCCTGAACAGAGGACCACGTGGCAGTGGACCAATATGTAGTAGTAGTAAACGTTTATTTTTATACAGGTAGCAAATGGTAATACATCACTGGGACTAAAAACCCATTTTCAAAATGGACCTGTGTCAAATGTCATTACACAATTTACACAACAACATTAATAGCATAGATATGTACCGAACTTCACCAGCACAGCAACACAGCCCCCTCAGATGGTATGTGAATAAAGGAATAATGCATGACAGGGTGTGTGGCATGCTGGGATAACGCCATACCTGGGGGTTGAGCGCGGGCCGCAGGCGGTCCCCACGCCCCAGGCGTGTATATCCCAAACGATACACCCTGGAATGCATTATTCCTATTATACAATCGTTATATATAAAATAAAAAAATTATTTTAAAGAATGTTTTTATTAGTGTGTTCAAATATTTTTGTTTCTTAAGAGGAGATGCAAAAAAAGGGATGCAAGATCCATAATGCTATCTACATTGGTTCACAGTGAGGCTGAGATTAGACCTGTGGCGTCGTGCTGGGATAACACCATGGGTCCAGCCCCAAACTGACCAATCACAGTCCAAGATTCTTTCTTTCCATTGTATAATGGGCTATGTCTCACACACACACACACACACAAGCATACCACCCAACACGCATCCCCCCCATGACATCACTGTGGTGAGAGGCATCATCACATACCTAGCACAGGCACAGTCCCCTCCCAAACCATCACCCGGCATTGTTCCAGCAGCGGGTGCTGTCTGCGCTTGAGGTCCACATATTGGTGGCGGCACTTCTCCCCATCACGTGGTATTCCTGTGAGTGCTGTTAGGCGATGGGTAATTGAAGCCCAGACCTGGCTACAGGGGCGGTCACCCTCCTGGACCTCTCCGAACAGGCACCTATGCCGCTGTTGTGTGAGCTGCACCAGGTTGGCCGTCTCTACTTCATCCCAGCACCTGTCATGGCCCACCACTGCCCTCTGCCTATGTCCCCCAGACATGGCTGACACAACAGGAGGGAAAGGTATTGCTGTACTGGCAACAGATGGCCCACACACCCTGGCACTCCCAAACAGTTCAGCTTAGCACCATGCAGAAATATGCAATAGCACCGCTACGGAAGTTTGCGCCCAATGCGCGCGCGACCCTGCCATGACCTCAGTGCAGACATACCAGGCATGCGCGGTGCCATCGCATTAACAAGGGTTAAGCGCGGCGCTAAAACTGTCTCGCGAGCCATTCTTGCGCCAGACTGCCCGTCCCACGCATATGCTGCACCTGTGCTATCATTCCTAGCGTGGCGCTATGGTAACAGTGCTGCGCTAAGCACAGCTGAGCTAGCTCAGCACTATATGATTTGCCCAGCGTTAAAAACTTTGCCCGGCGCTATCATCTGCCGTTTTCAAACAGCATATGCAAATGATGGTCATTGTCTATGCATGGTGCTAACATGGTGATTAGCATATCATTATTGGCCCATTAGCATGCTTAACGGGCTTGTTAGCCCTGGTTGTGCTATGTAAGGGCGAACAGTACTCCACCTGTGTTGCTGATAGATAATACATGTTGATGTGGGATTACTGCTGCAGCACACAGAATGTCACTGGAACAATCACAGGGCCAGCCAGGTATGTACTGCATGTAGGCTGACACAGAGGTAGCTTTCCAGGGACATATCAGTAAGTTTGTGATGTAGTTCATGTTGACTGGGGAGTGCCTAGTGCCAGGCACGACCTGGGGGAGGGGGATACAGATGACTGCTAACTGACTGTGCCCTGGATGAGGCTGCTGTTTATGAATGTGTGTAATCACCATGCTGACAACTGTTGGGCATCCCCATGTCACGTGTGCGTGGCTTGATAGCACTGGATGATGGCAGACATCCAGGTCAGGGCTTTAACACATCTACTCTGCTTGTTGTATGGGCCGGTCTGTACAATCCCTATGTACTGCCACAGAGGGATTCTCAGTCCCTGTGACCTCGAGAGCACAGATGCTCGATGTGACAGAACACAGGTTGTGCATAACAGTGGCATCATGTATGTGATGCATTGTATAGATGTAGTATGTTACGTTGCAGTGTGTTACTCTGCACTCTGTTCCATACTGCACCGACATGTGATGTCTCAAGCAGTTCTAGACTACTGACACCACTGAGGTACTGTGAGGACGGTAACACTGTGCCAGCATGCCATGTGCTCCTGCAGCAGTGGTGACATCAGTACTGTAGCAGAACATCATAATGACGGCACTACTGCTGCAGCACATAGGGGATACTGGATGGGCAACTCAGCAGTACCAAGGTCTTCTGCCACAGAGGGATTCTGATGCCCTATGACCCCGAGAACACAGCTCGAAAGGTCCATGGCAATCAGAACCCCAACCTGGCAGGACACACTGGTTGTGCTTAGCGCTGCTCTGCATGTCATATTTATTTATTATTTAGTTTGTTGACCGGGTAAGTGCACTAGACAAATACTGCCTATTTCAGCCACAACCCAGGGGGAAGGGGATACAGATGAATGCCAACTGACTTTGAACCAGATTAAGCTGCTTGTAGTATTCTTGGGATATTGGCCACGGCACTGGGGATATTCCCCTACCTTTTTCAAGAAGTGCCATGGGATCTTTAACATCCACCTGAACTACCACCAGAACAGGCAGATGGGACCTTGGTTTAACATCGTATCCGAAAGACGGCACCTCAGGAGTGCAGCACCCCCCTCATGCTGCACTGCAGTGTCAGTATTAGGATAGTAACCCAAGTGCCTTGTGTGGGGCTAGAACCCACAGCCTTCTGATCTCCTGGCCTCAGAGGCATCTGTGCTACCTGCTGAGCCACTGATATTGCTAGTGTATAGTACTGTGTGCAATCTGTGTTGTGTGATATCTGTTGCTGTCAAACTGATACCTACACATGCAGTCCCTAGAGGTTCTAGGATGTTGTTCTCCCACATAGGGTAGAACAGCATTCCATGACCTTGGAACTGTGGCAGAACAGCATGTGAAAGGGGTGGAAATCTCTGCAGACCAACACTCCACTATACACTATCAGCATATTACAGGCATGGAATACCATGCGTGACAGCATTCCACTATACACTGCATAGTGGATGCTGCCTGATGTACAGGTGATAACCATGGTGTACTCACCTCCAGTGGTTGCTAGGGCATCGGTAAACCTCGAGAGCGCAGCTCGGGCGTACAATTGCTCTAGGCAACCACGGCGAGATTACTACCATGGTTATCACCTGTACATCAGGCATTGTCAGTTATAGTGGATAGGACTCGTCATGGGAATTCTCTTCCCCCCCCCCCAAAACACACATGTGAGCCTTACCCCAGTAATGAATCTGGGTACAGCCACGTGTGTGTGTGTGTGTGTGTGTGTGTGTGTGTGTGGGTACTGTACACACAGTATTGGGATACATGGACCAAATGACAGTGGGCCAACATAGTACCAGTGTTAACCCCTATCAGACATAGAGGATAATGTATGGGCATCAGATAACTCTGTATTCTCTTAGAGAGGTTACCATGGTAACTGTGTAAACCTCAAGAGCGAAGCTCGAGAGGTTTACTGTTGCCATGTAACCTCGAGAAGTGAATTCAGTGTTGTTGTTAACTGATGCCCATACATTGTCTTATATAGTGTATGGCCATCAGCAAAAAAATTTCTTAATAGTAACTGTAATACTCGTGCTGTTGCTCATCTCTCCCCCCCCCAACCCCCAAATGCGACAAGAAGAAGCCCCGCTTGGTCCCGTTCTCCAACTGCCACAGACTAAAGTATTTTAATAAAATATCACGCTACCCACCGATACAGAAGATCAGGACTGTGTCGTTACATCAAAGCTGCTGTTTTCGTTTTTGAAAGTATCTCACAGCAGCAGCCGTTTCCCGTGATCGCAATGGATCTGTTCACCACGCGGGTGAGTGCTGCCTAATGCGCATGAGTAGGGACGTTCCATGATGTTGTACCATCGTGGTGACATCCTCAGGATGGTACACCACTGTGATGTCTCCATGATGGTACAACAGCTGTGGGTTTACACTGAATTTTGCCCACAATAACGTTCTACCATACACTATAGAGATTGCTAGACTCAGTGACGGTACACTGTGACAACTGGAATGTTATTTGACTACTGTACTGAGGCTTCCAAGCGCATTCTGGGTGTGTAGAATACTGACTAACCGTGGCATTCTGTTTCGTTAACCCACTGCTAAGACATAGCTGAGATGAGTTCATATGGTTCTGACGTCACAACACTGGGATGTCAGGGTTGTAATCATCAGGGCTACCCAAACATTATAGTACTTTTCTGGATGGACGATAGGCTGACCCAGACAATGCAAGCCACCTGCCTGTCTTAGAGGACAGGACCTGATCCCAGGTGAAGCAGTACCACATGTGACTGTAAAGTCCTGGCCACGAACAGGTTGCTCCTGTATTGCCTGTATGTGGCAGGTTATGGTATCTGTGAACCATCTAACAGTGGAGTACTAGTAATGGCCTTGGGACTGCAGCTGATTACTAACTGGTGCAGTCTGGCTGGGCTTGTACATGGTGGTGCTGGGTGGCCCATTGACCCTCTTGGCTGTCCCTGTGTAGGTAGTGGTGCCCCACCAGCATTATGCACTGTCCAACGCCCATTGTGGAGACCATGCTTGACTGACTGCATGCTGTGGTGCTGCAGATGGCAGTGGGATGTGATCAGCAGTGTGGAGGCTGCAGTCTGGAGTGCATCAGTAGTCCACTATGACTGTAAGTTACATGTCATCCAGTGTGACAACTGCCACAGGTACCTGTGCTGTCACCCATGTCACCGACTGACATCTGCATCAATACAGCCCACCCCCACCCCTGTATTGTGTTGTGTGATGTGTACACGTGGGTCACAGCAGACAGGACTCATGCAGTTATTAGAGTCGCTAGACTGCGGTCCCAGCTGGTGTCTGTCTGTGCACAGCGCTGTGCAGCCAGGGGCAGGGGCAGTACCAACGTTGTTGTGGTCCAGGGTGTCTACCCCCATGACAGGCCAGTGCATCTACAGTGTGCACATCCAGGCCATTGCATGACATGCATTGACATACATGCTGGGGCTGCAGTACCCCAGTGTCATATTGTTGTACAGTACCCACTACTGCTCCACATGGTGGATCACACACAGGACTTGTGCACAGCTGTGCCAGGATCACCTATACACACACCACGCCTGTATGTGTGTGCAATGTGGCTGCACTGATACATGCTCTGGCACATGCAATAGTGCCTAAGCAGCACCCCTAGTGGAACGTGTGTCGTGGTCAACCATCTATCTCTGTTGTGGGGATGCAATCCATGGTTCCACAGCATGTGTTCCACGGTGCTGGGTATGCACAGGCTCAGCATGGCACTGGATGTGGGGGGGGACCATGGGTCAGGCATTTACAGCCATGGCTGCACAGTCCCACACATGTGCACATTAGACACCATCTGGGGCTGTAGGCCTTGTGATTGCCTTGCAGTGCACCAATGTCCATGCCAACATGTGCAGCCAGGCCACCTCTCACGTGTCACAGGCAGCAGCATGGGCAGCGCAATTGTCTGCTGCACACACACAGCTGGCTTCTACGTGTGCAGGCCTACAGGACTCCACAACACTGAGGTGCATCGTGCATGTCCTGTTGGTGTTCCTCAGGGGGTTGGGGCGTGTATAGCAGCTGTGTGTTGCACCATGGCTGTATGATACTGTTACAGCTGTGCAATGTTTGTTCACAACTCTGTATAACCCTTTCCTTGCCTTCTGTCCCACACAGGTGAGGCTGCAGGGCAGGAGCGGCTCAGAGCCCACATGTTTTCAGGGGATGAGCTGTGTGCCCTGGTACATGCTGTGAAGGAGCGGGAGATGGTCCTATGCCATAACAAGTCGACAGATGCCACTGTTCGGTTGATGTGGGAGGAGATTACCACAGCAGTAAACGCCATAGGTGGTCGTGGCCATAGCACCGATGCCGTCCGGAAGCAGTGGAATGATCTGCTACCCAGGGCAAAGGAGGAAGAGGAGGCACAATGGATCAGGGACAGGTTGTGGACTGGTGCGGGACCACAACCAATGGAGCAGCGGGACTGGGACCCATTGATGGCCATAGTAGCCTCTACCCTGTGGCCAGTGGCAGTTGGTGGGATTGAAGACGGTGGGTGTGAGACACCAATCATGCCACCAGGGCAGGTAAGTTCATGGCATGGATCCACCAGTCAGTGGACAGCAACATCATGGGGATAGAGGCATACATCACTACTGTCATGGTGCATGCATAGGGCTCACGTGGGTATGTTCCATTGTAAGAGTGGTGTTGGGGCTGCACAGTGGTGGGCATCTGCTGGCAGGCACATGTCATGAGTGCCATGGTGCAGGGGCTCCTAGGGCACAGGCTGCAATTGCATTGCATGCACACTGGGATCTGCATGGGCATGCTGTGGTGCACACATTGCTGGGGGTGCATGTGGCATTGTTGGGAGTGGGGGTGGAGGTGGGTGGTCTGGTCACTGTAGTGGTGACTTAAATCTGTCTGTTCCATTACATCATTACATGCCCAGCAGGCCATGTCCCAGGTGGGGCCAGGCACAGTGGTGCAGGAGGAGAATGGCAACACAGCAGAGATGTGCCCTTCCACATCAGGCATGGCTGCCACAGGGAGACCCGCAGTGGCCATGACAGTCGGCGCAATGTCTGTTCACAGACAACATGAGGCAATGGCGTATACAGGAACCTCAGAATAAGATGATACAGCATTTCTGGAGTCCCTGAATCCACTGGAGGATGCCCAGGTGGAGGATCTGAGTGGAGAGCAGGTGGTGATCCTGACTGTGACGAGTGACCACGGCTCAGGGGATGCAGGGGAGGAACCCAACCTGCCAGTTTTGGGTACGACTAGTGGCACCAGAGGGTTTGGAATAGTGGGGGATGGCACCATGCCTGACTTGGGGGCGAGGGATTCTCAGACACATGCCACCTTTGTGCCCACAGCTGCTATTCCCCTGCCCACACAGTGTTGCCCACTGGATATGTCCCACAGGGCAATGACCACAGGGCCGGTCCAGCAGCTTGCTCAGTCACCTGTGAGACCACAGTTGCAGTGGCCAATGCACTGCCAGCCTCCCCCACAGGTTCCTTCACATCTGCAACACACTGCCCAATGCCAGCCACAACCCTTGCCACAGGTGAAGGATGCTGATGCTGCACCTGCACAGGATGGCCAGGGTGTGTGGCCCATGCTCCAGGAGGCCTTGGCCTCACAGCATGCAGCCCAGCAGGACCTGCATGATCTCCGTAGGGAGCTGCGGCATGAGCTGTCACAGCTACGGGAGACAGTGGGCACTGGCCTTGCCCATGCTGAGCAGCCATCGGAGGAGCGAATGACCCGTGTTGTCACCACCATTGAGCGTGACTTTGTTGGCCTTACTGCTGCTGTGCAGGCCCATGCTGTGGTGCTATGAGACACTTACTAGAGCACTGCAGGGTGCACCCAGACACCAGCGCAGCTGTGCCTCACATGGGCAGAAGCATGGCAGAGGTGTGCGCAGGGTGGGCGCCATCTCCTCCACCCCTACCTCCCATTCGTCCACAGGATGTGCACGGTGTTGTGGTCACCCTTCCTCCACTCCTGTGCAGGCCTCACGGTGTGGCCGCAGATGGCCTGCCCTCCCAGCCTCGCCTCAGTCCACCCCAACTATGTCCTCAGCACATAGCACGCCCAGCAGTTTGCCATGAACACAAAGTGTGCGACATGTCCACGGAGGCAGGCACAGCTGATGTGTTCCACCACATGCGTGCTGTGGCCCTGTATCCCTCACTTGCATGCCCATGCACACAGCCACATCCCATGTCCCCTGCACACACACAATGTCCTCCATGGCCCTTGTTCACTCCCATGCCACAGCCCTGCCAACTGATATCTACATTGCTGTTTCCTGTGCACACCTGGGTGGTGGCCATACCTTTCAACCTTTTGTCCCCCAACCATACAACAGTGCCTCTCAGGATGTGGTACAACTGAGCAGAATGTGGAACACTTTATCAATGCATTCCCTCAGAAGCTCACTGGATTGTAACAGTGTTTGCATGTCTGTTCAGGCTGTCTTTTATTACTTGCCTGTTGTTTTGTTGGCATCGTCTACAATAGGGTTTACTTTACAATGTTACCACTGAGTGTGGGACCGGTCCTCACACTCTGGAACAGGGAGCTGCTGTGACGTAAGTGGAGGACTGTTCCTCGTACTGTTACAGTTGGGTATGGTGGTGGCCAAGAAACATCACACACACTGCACCACATCACATCGACACACTGGCAACTTGTACAGCACCTATATATTACACTGTTTACACTGTAATGCATCTGCACTACCATTAAATGTACTGTTGATACCATATTATTTGTCTGTATTATGTTTACTCACCATCCACCCTGCTTTAGTGTCTCAATGATGTTGCTTCTGTGCTCAATGACCTGGCGGGCCATGCGTGGATCCCGCCTCTCGAATTGCTGTACTACCCCCCCCTTACCCCTGGCTCTGGCTCACTGTCATAATGAACCTCAGGTTCAGGTGTACGTATCCCATGGTTCAGGGCCATGTTGTGTAGCATACAACAGGCCAGGATGATACGGCATACCTTCTGAGGGCTATAGTGTAAGGCACCGCCTGACTGGTCTATGCAACGGTACTGCATCTTCAGCATCCCAAAGACCCTCTCTATAATGTTCCTTGTAGTAGCATGTGCCTCATTGTACCATTCCTCAGCCACTGTTGCTGGCCGAGGTACTGGTGTCAGCAGCCACGGTCGTAGGGGATAGGCACTGTCCCCTGTGGAGATAAATCAGGTGTTAGTGTTGCTGTCCTACACAGTACCCACTGCTGCTCTGTACCATTGCTCCCTGCCCCTTCCATGGCTAGCCTTGCCTATCTCCCCCCCCTGTGCTGTCACCCTGTTGTGGCTGCCCATACTCACTGACTAGATGCCCACTTGGAATCCTGCCCTCCTCAAATGCCTGGCACAGCCGGGACTGGTGCCAGATGAAGGCATCGTGGGCACTGCCAGGGTACTGTGCAAAGACACTGGTTATGCGCCCAGTCACATCGCACACCACCTGGCAATTAATTGAGTGGTATCCCTTCCTGTTGACATACAGGTCACTGGAATCACCAGGTGGTGCACGGATGGGGACATGGGTACAGTCAATGGCACCAAGTACAGCGGGTAGGTGCGCAACTCGATGGAACTGCTGCATGGTTGCTGTGCGCTCTGCTGCTGTCCTGGGGAATACTATGAATTCACCAACAGAGCATCAAGGAACTGGGTCAGGAGGCGCGATGTGGTGGACTGCGATACCCCAATGGTGTCCCCTGTTGGGCGCTGAAATGTCCCAGTGGCTAGGATGCACATCGCTGCCATCTCCTTTTGCTCGACTGACATGGTGTGGCTGTGCCTGGTGTTTGGCTGCATCTCCTCATGCAGTAGTTCACATAACTGCCTCAACGTTCCCCTGTCCAACCTGTACCGGCCAATGATGTAGTCATCAGGCAGGGTCTCAAAGGAGGCTCTGGGCCGGTACCATCTGTGTGCAGCATATCTCCTCCTTTGTCTGCGTAATGGGCCAAGTTGAGCCTACTCCCTTTCTTCCTTCTCCACAACTTGCTCCATAAGGTGTAGCACTACAGCATTACTGAAAACTGCCATTTTGTTTCACTTTCTGGTCTGGCCACTCCCTCCTCTGTGGATTGCCCTGGGATTGGGCCTCCCTTTTATAGGCGGTAGGTAGTGCTGTGCTATGTGTCACACAATGGAGCTTTGTGCAGCGCTATATCTCTGAATATCCCATTGCACCCATATGCAGGTTCCCACCCCTCCACTTTGCCCCTTGCATACATTATGTTTTAGCCCGGTACTATTGCATTTAGCACATGCTATCTCCCTATTTGAATATGGCAGTCCCGCGTTAATCCTGTGCAAACAGCGTGCCACGCTAAGTTTTGAATATCTGGCCCTAAAGGTATTATTTTGACAGCTAAAGATTGCATATTAGGCTGGCCCTGTGGCGCTGAGTAGAGGCACTGGACATCACATCTTGAGCCATGCTGGCGACCCGGGTTCAGTGACTGACTCTGGTCACTGGGAGTCGGCTGGGGGGGGAGAGGAATCAAGCACCTGATGGCAGCTGTCCCTGTCCGGGAAGGGTTGCAAGCTAGCCCCACCACATTACTGCCATCTCCTGGATGAACCTGGATATTGGCAGTGCAGTCAGGGAAGCAACAAACAAAAGGAAGGGGCTAACATCAGCAGAGGGCCCTGAGCAGAGACGCGTCTCAGCACGCCCCATCCTCATTGGGTCTCCTCAAGTGCCAACGTTGGCAGGGGAGGGCACACAACAAAGGAAAGATACCCTACAGCTGGTCTGGGCGATGAGCCACCACACTTCTGTGGAAAAGGAACCGAGGGCAGACTCCGCTGTACACATCCTCTCCTGAGGATTGGAGGAGGTAAGCGGTGGAACCCTCTGCCCCACCCAGGGGGTTAACTGGGTCTCTAGAATTGAATAGAGTGGTGTACTGTAGGAGCAGGCACCTCGACCCTAATTGCAGAGTGCCTGGGGCTCTGAGACGGTGGACCAGTTGGGGGAGAGAGAAGGAGCAAAAATAGTAGAAAAAAAATTGCATATTAACAATCATTGTTTTTTTTTCAGTATAATATTATTCTTATATTAACTCTGTCACACAAGTCAAAAAAAATACTCGAAGATTTAATGTCACACCCGGTTTTTATTAGGAGGTCAAATATGCTAAAGGTCACTGATATTTTTATATGAACTTTTTTAATCCAAGAAAGCAACATTATATTGCCACCAGATCTTTTTTTTTTCCAGACATAAGTTATAATGACATGATTCAATACTGAGTTTCAAAAAATTCTGTTGTATGAAGTGTTCACACATGCATTCGAAGTTTGGATCATTTGTATTACTGAACGAACTTCAAATAACTTTTTGTTGTAATTGGCCCCCAAAAAGTTTTTTTTTTTTTTTTTATAACTAATCTTCACCTTCTAAATGCAGCAACTAGAGTGCAATTCTGCTATTAAAACATAGTCTGGAAATACATTTTTTTATAGCTCTTTCAGATTTTCTTTGACATTCCCGTACCTATTCCCAGGAGGTCAATTATCTTGCTAAAGGTCACGGACTTGGTCTTACTTATTTCTACTTAAATTGTAGACAAACTATATTTATACCGCATATACAAAAGAAGATTTTTCATTAGTATAACAACATAAGAGGTAATAAAAAGAATCCATGTGTTTGTATAAAGATCTTTAAGCTGTAAAAGATGTTCCAAAAAAGTTGTTATAATTAATCATCACCTTCCAAATGAGGCATGCAACTAAAGTGCAATTCTGTTTTTAAAACCTAGTCCAGAAAGATATTTTTTTACAGCTTTCAGATTTTCTTTGTCATTCCCGTACCTATTCCCAGGAGATTAAATTATCTTGCTAAAGGTCACGGACTTCTTCTTATTTATTTCTACTTAAATTGTAGACAAACTATATTTATTTATGCCACATATTCAAAAGAAGGTTTTTCATTTGTATAATAACTTAAGTAATAAAAATAATCCATTTGTTTATACAAAGACCTTTAAACTGTAAACGGTATTCCAAACGACTCATTTTATCAAAGCATCTCCTACCACTTCAGATTTCCCTACTTAAACATGTCATTCGTGGCTTTTATGATTAATTACCAATTCTCTTTTTTAATTTTTTGGAAAAGATATAAGATCTTGGTAAAACTTACCAACGGTGACTTAGTAATATATTGACTTATTTTTTTAATTTTTTTTTTTTTTTTACAAAGTCTTTAACAACTTAAATTGTCATAGGTACTTACAACTTATCTAGCTGGAGATAACTACACAGTTTATAAACTAAATATAATGTTACTTAAGAGGAAGTGCATATATAAATACTAACTACAGGGTTAAGGGGAGAATTCTAATTTCCCCACTGTGCTAGTAATTACCATAACTGATTACTCACTCAGATACTATCATTTCTTATCAACAGCATTTGTAATAAGTTTAGTCATTGAAACCCATTGGAATCAATGCTCCTAATTTTTAATTCATCTTGTTTCACATTGGTTCAGCATGTTTTCTCTATTTCCTCCTCTTGGAAGGAGGGGACACTTTATCAAGTGCTCGAGACTGAAGGCATTGTGGGTTGCTATTATGGGCCTCATAGAAATGAGCACCCAAAGCATTCTGAAACTTGACATTGATAATGGCTTGTACATGTTCTTGTATTCTCATCTTTAATGGTCTAATTGTTCTCCCTACATAAAGCTTTTTGTAGGCACACCATGCCCCATAAACCGTGACGGGGCTTTGGCAGTCAACATAATGTCTCAAGCCAAATTTCTGCCCTGTTACTGGATATTCAAAATGACTGCCAGTTTTGGCATAATAACAAACGTTAAGTTCTCCTACACTTGAAGAATCCCTTTCGTGCCAATATGACTTTTTTATTTTCAAAATTGATGTAATGGCTAGATGTTAAAATTTCTTTTTAAATTAGTCCCTCTCCGGTAGGAGATTAATGGACATGTCCCTAGAATGGAGCCAACATGCTGATTTGCTTGCAGTAAAGACCAGTGTTCTCTGATTATTTTTGCCACCCCACCAGATCAAAAATTATAATCAGTCACAAATACCATTGTATTCATGGCATTTGTCTGTACTGATTTGTTTTTTGGGTCCAAAAGTTTTTTTTTCCTTTTGAAGTTTCTATCTTTATCCAAGGCATCAAAAATTATTTTGGCACTGTACCCTCAATTTTTAAATCTCTCTCACAAGCTAGTAGCTTCTGATTTAAAATCAAAATCTAATGTGTCATTTCTGCGTAATCTCAGAAATTGGCCAAATGGCATACTCTAAATTAAAGTTCTTGGATGGCAACTTTCTGATTATAACAGTTTGCTTCCTGCAATAGGTTTTCTATAATTCACACTTATCACTTTGCCGTTTTTTACTGCAGGTGATACATCCAGATAATCAATTTTCTCTGGATCCGAATTGTGAGTGCAAGATATATTTAAATCATTCGCATTCAACCACTGTATGAAACCCCCAATAGTATACTGTCAACAGGACTTAGCTTTGGATCCACTACAAACTTTGCCTCATTCAACTTAGATGTGGACTTATTCAAATTATTTAGAAAAATGGGTTTAAAGTTGCATTTCGAAGAAAAAATATGGGATGTTAGTCTATCTAGGGAAGATATAATGGGTAATAACAATGAATGGGAAATTGAACTGAATGTAATATCAGATTAACAACTGTATAGTCCTAAAAAAGTTTAATATTTAATGATATTGAGGAAGGAATAAACAGTGGGGGTGGGGGTGAAGATATTGATTTTATACTAAATAAAATTGAAGAATTGAGTGGTTTAAAAAAAAAAAAAAGGCACTGGGCTTAAAAAGAAAAGTAAACTCTGTTGTGTAGGTCCTAGAACCAATACAGTTTAGCTATTTGAAACACTGGTAAGAACAGATATTGAGCATGCTTTGCATGGCCCTGGACAACATAGGTACAATAACCTTACTGAAAATGAGTGGCAAGCCATCCATGAACTTAAAGCAAAACACAAAGTGACTATAAAACAAATTGGCACAGACACATGCCATGAATAGAATGGTATTTATGACCGATTATAATTTTCGATCTGGTGAGGTAGCGAAAATAATCAGAGAACATTGGTCTTTATTGCAAGTGGATCCATGTGTGGGCTATATTCTAGGGACATGTCCATTAATCTCCTACCAGAGAGGGACTAATTTAAAAGATATTTTAACATCTAGCCGTTACATCAATTTTGAAAAAAAAAGTCATATCTGCACGAAAGGGATTCTTCAAGTGTAGGAGATGTAACATTTGTTGTTATGCCAAAACTGGCAGTCATTTTGAACATCCAGTAACCGAGCAGAAATTTGGCTTGAGACATTATGTTGACTGCCAAAGCCCATTCACGGTTTATGGGGCATAGTGTACCTGCAAAAAGCTTTATGTAGGGAGAACAATTAGACCATTAAAGATGAGAATACAGGAACATGTACGAGCCATTATCCATGTTAAGTTTGAGAATGTTTTGGGTGTTCATTTCTATGAGGCCCATAATAGCAACCCACAATGCCTTCAGTTCTGAGCACTTGATACAGTGTCCCCTCCTTCCAAGAGGAGGAAATAGAGAAAACATGCTGAACTAATGTGAAACAAGATTAGATCTTATACCTTTTTCAAAAAAATTAAAAAAAGAGAATTGGCAATTAATCATAAAAGCCACAAATGACATAGTCAAGTTAAGTAGGGAAATCTGAAATGGTAGGAGATGCATTGATAAAATGGGTCGTTTGGAATACCTTTTACAGTTTAAAGGTCTTTGTATAAACAAATGGATTACTTTTATTACCTCTTATGATGTTATAGTAATGAAAAACCTTCTTTTGTATAAATAAATATAGTTTGTCTACAATTTAAGTAGAAATAGGTAAGACGAAGTCTGTGACCTTTAGCAAGATAATTTGATCTCCTGGGAATAGGTACGGGAATGTCAGAGAACCTGAAAGAGCTATAAAAAATGTTTTTCTGGACTAGGGTTTAAAAACAGAATTGCACTTTAGTTGCATGCCTTATTTAGAAGGTGAGATTAGCTATTAAAAAAAAAAAAAAAAAACTTTTTGGGTTCCAATTACAACATGATGTTATTTGAAGTTCGTTCAGTAATACAAATGACCCAAACTTAGAATGCATCTGTGAACACTTCATATAACATTTTTTGAAACTCGGTATTGAATCATGTTAAAATTATTGATGTCTGGAAAAAGATCTGGAGGCAGTATAATGTTGCTTTCTCTTTTTTCAATTTTTTTTTTTTTATGAAAATAGCTCAGAGTGTGGGTGCTTCATATTATCTCATGAAGACTTTGTTTGACTCCATCATTGTTGAATTCATCCTTAAGCCAAATTGTCCAAAATAGCCAAAAATGGTTGCCAAATTTGCCCAAATCCATTATAATCATTTTCTAGATAAAAGGTGGACCTGTGTCAATATTGCCCTGATCAAGCATTTTCTGGATCCATTCTCTATAAGTAGGAGGTACCATATTTTTCCATTGCTGTAAAATTATTTTCATAGCCACTAAAACACCAATATTACACAGGGTTTTCTGACATCTGTGTTGATCCTAGGACTCTACCAGGAAGCCAAAAATGGCAATCCCAGGATCAAAGGGAAAATCATAGCCCAAAACTTGAGTGGCCTAGATGGATGTCCAGTAATCCTTTATCAAAGGGCAGCTTATTAGCATATGGGATAGGGTACTCCTTCCCCTCCGACATCTGTAGCAAAGTTCCAGAATCTAGGCATCAAACTTGGGAAGTTTAACCGGAGTATAATAGGTCCGATGCAGTAAATTGAAATAGATCCGTAATAGACAGTTCTTAATCATAGTGTTTTCAAGATTTACAACATGAGACCAGTTGGCTCCCTTTCCCAAGCTGACTTATTTAACTCAGACCTATGTAGAGATTCTACCAACACAGTTTTATATAATTTAGAAATTAGATGAATGCTGGTCTCCAAGTTTACAAACAGCTGTTCCAAATGGAAGATCAGAAGGGGGAAGGAGTTATGGTTCTTTTTATAAACAAAATTCCCGACCTGCATATAGAAACATAGAAACATAGAAGTTGACGACAGATGAGGACCGCAAGGCCCATCCAGTCTGACCATTTCTTTTTCTACCTTATAAATATGCCATCAGCCTTTGCTCTGTCAATGGCCTATCTATTCATACTCATTTGTATTGCTCACTTATGCTTATCCCATGCCTATTTGAAGCCCTGCACTGTATTCATATCCACCACTTCCTGAGGTAGGCCGTTCCATGCATCCACCACTCTTTCTGTGAAAAAGAACTTCCCACATTACCCCTTAATCGGCCTCCCTCTAATTTCAAACTGTGTCCTCTTGTCCTGCTATTTTTCTTATATTGAAACATGTTAGACTCTTTCACCTTGTTAATGCCCTTAAGGTGTTTCAATGTTTCGATCATGTCACCTCTCTCCCTCCTTTGCTCTAGGGTATACATATTGAGCTCCGTTAATCTGTCCTCATATGTTTTCTGATGCAGTCCCTGCACATTTTGGTCGCCCTTCTCTGGACTGCCTCAGTTTGGTTAATGTCCTTGTGAAGGTGTGGCCTCCATTACTGCACGCAGTACTCCAGATGGGGCCTAACCAGTGTCTTGTAAAGAGGGATTATTACCTCCTTCTTCCGACTTGTGATACCCCTACTAATATACCCTAACATCCCCCTAGCCTTACCTACTGCTTTAGTGGTCTGCTTGGATGATTTCAGGTCATCGATGATGATGATGCCCAAGTCTCTTTCTTCCCTTGTGACTGCCAGCAACTCCCCTCCCAGCCTATAGGTGGCTTCAGGGTTTCTCTTCCCTATGTGCATGATCTTGCACTTCTTTGCATTAAACCCCAGTTACAACTCTTCCGAACCATTTTGCTAGTTTATCCAGATTTCTTCTCATTCTGCCTACCCCATCTGGATCATCTACTCTGTTTGCACATGACACCAAGATCTGCAACAGACAAACCTTACCCTCCAGTCCATCTGCTATGTCACTGATGAAGATATTGAAGAGGACTGGCCCCAGGACTGATCCCTGAGGTACCCCCACTTGTGACTTGCATCTCTTCTGGCTGTATGCCATTTACCACCACTCTCTGTTTTCTGCCCATCAACCAGTTTGCCACCCAGTTGACCAACTTCTGACCTACCCCAAGCCTACCCAGCTTATTAATCAATCTTCTATGTAGAACAGTATCGAAAGCTTTGCTGAAGTCAAGGTAGGCGACATCAACTGCTCCCCCTTGGTCCACCACTCTGGTTACCCAGTCAAAGAAATCTATGAGATTAGTTTGACAGGACCTTCCTTTTGTACTGCCATCTATGATTCGATGGTAGATCATACTTTAGCTGGAATTGTTAAAAGGTCATGAAACTAGAACCTTCATAGAAGTCTCCAAGGGTCCGGATTTGTCTATGAAGATACCATTCTTTGAAAATCTTTCCCTTCGTAGAAGGAGAGAAATATTATTATATATTGGTGTCCATGCAGAAATTTTCTCTAAAATATTAAGTATTTTTATAGCATGGGCCCATGCATAGGCTGTTGTATTAGAAATGTACAGAGTACCTGGAAATGGACTGGTACCATTAGTAGAGGATAGTGACAAGAATTTCGTTAACCTAAATCAATTAATAGCTTCTTCCTCTATTCCCGTACTTACTATGTTCTTTTTTTAACCTATATTGAATATCCACTGAAACACAATTTCCAATTGGACTGCAAGATAATATACCCAGAAGTTGGGGCATCCTAAATCGCCCTTTTCCTTACTGTACTGAAGCTTATGTAGGGCAACTCGAGAGGAGGCTCCTTGCCATAAGAATTTCCACACTATATTATCCAGATCTGTTAAAATCTTTTTTAAAAGGATGCAGAGAATAGATTTAAAAAAAAAAAAAAAAGTCTGGGCAAAATATTAATTTTTAAAATGCTAATTCTGCCAAGCAAGACCAGTGGAAGATGCTGCCACTTTGACAGATCAGTTTTTATCCAAGATAGTAATGGATCATAATTATGTTAAATCATCTTATTAATGTCTTGCGCTAAGATGACACCTAAATATTTAAGTATCCATTAAATTTGAATAGTTGCCTAAGTATAACAATTTAGACTTACCCCAATTCACTTTATATCCTGAGAGGGTGCAAAGTTCTTCCAAAATATTGTTGAGAAGTGGGTAAGAATGGTTGGGATTACACAGGGAGAGCAGAATATCATCTGCATGTAACATGATGACAGTGTTGCCAAACCCTGAAGCAAGGCCCAGCTGTTGAACTTTTGATCTAATTTTAATTGAGTGGTTCCCAAAAAGTGTGAAAATTAGAGGAGATAAGGGGCAGCCTTGTCTTGTCCCTCTCAGAAGTTGGATGTATGGTGATATTCTGGAATTGGTCCTAACGCAGGCCAGAGGGCTAGTACAGATTAATTGTGTCCATTTTAAAAAATTACCTGTAAAACCATAGCCTTTTAAGGTTTCCACAAGGAATGGCCACCGTGCTCTATCAAAGGGTTTTTCAGCATCTAAGGACAAGAGTGCAGTGTCCATTCCCAAGTATGCATGTATAATATCAAAAGCCTTTCTGGTGTTGTGTTGTAACCTCCTACCTTCTATAAAACTGACTTGGTCTTCATGTACCAGATTTGGAGCATGTTTAGCTAGTCTTCCAAACAAAATTTTTGTAAAGATTTTATAATCACTGTTCAGTAAAGAGATAGGTCTATAGGAGCCACAGCACTCTGGAGGTTTATCTTTAAGTAACAAGTTAATTTCTGCTTCATTGAGGGATTGTAGGAGCTTCTCTTCCAAAAATGAATTGAAGAGTTTCACAAGCCAGGGGACCAAAGTACCCATAAGGTTTTTATAAATTTCAAAAGGAAGGCCATCCAGGCCAGAAGATTTATCATTAGGCAAGGCTTTGATAGTTAGTGAAACCTCATCCTCAGTAATTTCCGCACTTTTTTTTGAAATTCAAAGCTTTATTAATTTTACATAAAAGACAAATACATAGTACAGATGCTATAACAGAATAAGACCAAGTTCCATCTGTAAACAGAAATTGATAGGAATGAGTAGCAAAAAAAACCCAACCCCCCAGGAAGGTAACATTCAACTCCAGGTGAACCTGAGGACTATTAAATGGTGCCATGGAATAATACCCAATGAGGAGAAATTGGTCACATAAAGACATCTCATACTGAATCCGTCAGTGGATCCCAAATCGAGGATTCAATGGAGATATGACGTGTACAACTTGCCCCATTTTTTCTGAAAAGTAGGCATGGCATGCCTGGAACTGGCTATTAATCTTTCCATCTTAAAGCACAAGGAAATTTCCTCCAACCATTCATTATAGGAAATAGCTACTTGATCTAGCCAGTGTCTAAGCACTAGTCTTTTAATTGTCATCGAAATTATGGCCATGTGAAATTTCTGTTCTTTGCACCTAATATTCGAGTACAAACCAAATATACAAACTTCAGCGGTAAATAAATCCTCCAGACCCAGGATCGGATCCAGGCCATTACGAATTGCATGCCATAATGGGGCAACTTTGACACATGACCAAAATGTGTAATAAATTCCCCACTTCTATGCCACACCTGATGCAACTATCAGATTTTGATCTGTCAAATTTGGCCAGCTTCAATGGTGTATAGTACATATTATTTAAAATATAGAATTGGAGAAGTCTATTCCTATCTAAAGTAAGGAATCTGTACACATCACGCAAAACTTGAGTCCAGGAAAGGGAATAATTTCCGCACTTAAGTCAGCAGCCTGCTGCTCTGAAATTTTAGGTAATTTAAGGCTGGCAAGTTATTCCCTAATCTTGATCAGATCTATTTGTTTCTCTGGCATAGAATACTATAAAACAAATGAAAGGCTTGATTTATCTCTTCTTTTGATGATACTAAATGACCACCTTCTCTTTTGATGATATTAATTCTAGTTTTGTTTTATTCTGATTTCAGCTGGTATGCTAGTAGTTTACCTGGGATGTCTCCATAGAAATAATATTTTGCTCACACTTTGTACATTTCTTTTTCTGTTTTTTCCTGAAGTAGCTTTTCCAACTTATTTCTTACCAGCATAAGATTTACCTCTGTTTGCTTGGACCCTGCTGCAATGTGTTCTGCTTCAGCAGCCACTAATTCTCTTTTTAACGAAGACAGATACTAATCCCATCTCTTCCTTCTAATACCAGCTTGTGATGCAGCCCACCCCCTTAAGTAAGCCTTCAAAGCATCCCATACTATCTGAATACTTACACCCTGATGGATGTTATGACCCATAAAAGCCGTGTGATTTTCTTCTGGAGTCTGTCCCTGAAACCCCTAAGAAACCAAAGCGAGTTATCGAACTTGCAAGAATTAGAAATGTGATATTGGTCCCCTAGATCACTAAAATCCAATTCTAGAAATATTGGAGCATGGTCAGAAATCCTTATTATTTCATATGAAACATTGTGGGATAATTTACCAAGATCTAAAGAAATTAAAAAAAATAATCCTTGAAAATGTTTTGTAAGACTTGGGGCCAGATATTCAAAACTTTGCGCCGGGCAAAAACTGTTTGCGCAGGTTTAGCATGGGTTTGCTATATTCAAATAGCGTATGCAAACTGCATTAGTGCCAGGCAAAATCATAATGTATGCAAGGGGCAAACTGAGTGGGTGTGTACATGAATACAGGCGCAATGCTATATTCAGCGACTAGCGCCACGCAAAGTGTTTTGCACGACTTAGCGCGGTGCACATTGCTGCCAGGAAAAGGTAGTCTTAACCCTGGGCAATCAGCTTTGTGCGACATTATGGTTTTGCGCGACCCTAACAAATAAATATGACACACAGACAAAGCCAGACATAGAGGAAACATGCTGCTCACTGATGGCATCACAATGATGCCATCATCTGCCACCAGTCCCAGCCATGCCAGGCAGTAAGTGGTGACCCTGCTCTCAGTGGACAGCATGGCAGTGTAGCCATAGAGCACATGCCTGTGGACCACTCTTCTGAGGACACCAACAGATGCCAGCATTCACATGCAGCACTGTGGGCGTGGAGGATGTTGAGGAGAGAGCGTACAGGTGTCCAGGCTGTGCCACAGACCAAGTGTGGCCACAAGGCTGGGACACATCATGCAGTGCACATGGGCCAGTATTGGGAATACCCCAACACCAGTGTGCCTTTCTGATAATATATGCCCCCCCGGCCACATACCGCACAGCTGTACAACTGCCACAGCACAAAAAGCAGGACATGTATATGTCACTGTGAGTATCCCATGCCAGAGGTGCAGCATCTGTGGGTCACACAACAGCGTAACAGTAATGTCCACTGTCAGTAAACGCCTGTATGTTGGGCCTGTCACTGTGTATAGTGCAGTCATCAGCACTCCCCTACACACCATAGGCAGTGCTGTGTCCACACACTACTGGCCTCCTTGCTACTGTAGTGTCTGCTGTGTACTGTAGCATGACCTACAGTGTAACAGTTGCATGCAGCACCACCACCATCTGTGCCTATGCTGTGTTGTCCCAGTACAGCTGCAGGCAGCAGTGCATGTGAAAGTACAGTGTTAAAAACTGTAATATTCCCTGAACTGTTTGCGCAGCGCTAACGTGTTTGCGCAGGTTTAGTGCAGGGCTAAACTGTTATCCCGGTGCAAACTGCATGCAAATCAGGGCATGATGAGATGCTAATATGGATGTTTGCCCAGAGACTACCTAAGTAGGCTCATTTGCATGTCACTTTTGAATATGGCAAAGTTTGGCACTGGGCAAACGTGTTTGCACCAGGCTAACGGTTTAGCCCTGTGCTAAACCCGAACAAACATGTTAGCGCTGTGCAAACAATTCAGGGAATATTATACAGTTTTGAACACTGTATTTTCACATGTGCTGCTGCCTGCAGCTGTACTGGGTCCACACATTTGCTGGCACACACAATGGCCACATAGTTCACCTCTACCTACCTTCACATCGATGTGCACTGTGTTGCTGTTGTGGTTTGCACTTCCTGGTTGCTATATTCAGAGCTGTCTTATTCCAGGGCTCAGTCTGCCCTGCATTCCCAGCCCAGTTTGCCCAGCCTCATTTCCATGCTATATTCAGAAACTGTTTGCCCCGGGCTATTCCTTTTGAATATAGCTTGCTTTGTGCTCTGGGCTAAGTTTGCCCACCAGGCAGTGCTAATTTAGCCCCGGGGAAAAATTTTGAATATCTGCCCCTTAGAGTAGTATGAAAATTGTTTTAGAGAAGGAAAGCGTCATCCGAATGGGTTGTATAAATTTAGGTCTTGCATTTATTGCTGTAACACATGAAAAACCCTTTTCTTTCTTTCTTTCCCTCATTGGGGGCTGTCTACCAATTAAACTGCGTGTTAGGTTAAAATCACCTCCTACTATTATATTGGGGTCCAATTGGGACAGTTCCAGAAAAGAATCTGTGAAAATGTCTAGATCATCCCGATTGGGACCATATATAGAAAAAAGGGTAAAGCGTCTATTACAGATCTTAATTTCTGTCATTACAAAACGGCCATTTTAATCCATCACAGACTTAACTAGCTGATGGCCAAGTTGTTTCCTAATAAAAATGGCCGTGCCTATGGCCTTTTCAGAGAAGTCAGGCATAACCAACAGCTCTACATAAATTGGAGAAATAAGAAGTGTTCCTTTTTATCAAAGCGGGTTTCTTGTAACAGGAGGCAGTCTGTGTTCCTCCTTCTAGCTAGATGTATTACTTTCCTAATTTTAATCCTTTCTTTGCACCCTTTAAGATTCCAGAACATAATTTTCAATAGCCCCATTTAAAATGAAAAAAAAAAAAACAGTGATGCCATAATCCGGTTCCGCCACAGTAACTATTTGGTTCCAAATGCTAAGGAGGGGAAGGGGTCTTCCACTCCCAGATGAACCAGATCCACCTGAAATTGTAATCATGGACAAGATAATCACAACAAAATATTTGGGCAACATTACCATGCTGTCTATTGACCATACTCCGCACCTACGCATTCTGTTCTTTTGGTCAAATAAACTACTCAAGTTTGAAAAAACCAAACTTTTTTTCTATGCTTATGTTCCTTTTTTTGTACTTTTCTATCAACTACCCAGTACCTACCCACTGAACCCAAAACCACACGTAAATAACCTGATGCATTTAATCTCAATAACAAAAGGGTGAGATAGAATGTTATATCTGGTGTATTTTATTTGGGAAAATGCCTTAGTAGAAATAACCTCCCATCTTATCCATCCCTTTACTGAAGTTTCACCCTGTATATCTGAAAAAGGTAGATTTGAAAATGTAGGACCTGAAGTGTATTGAGAGTAATAAAAACTTAAATGTACCAGGAGCCCCCATGTCAAAAGGGCTCCTTTCCCTTCCCCCATTGAAAGCGCGGAACCTTTACTGTATGCAAAGATGCAAAAACAATGGGGTAAAAATGTTGCAGGTCCCCTCCACCCCCCCAACAATCTAATTAAAACTCCTACATTAACCTTATCACCCCCAATACCACCAAAAATAGAAAAAGAGAGAGGAATGTACTGAGAATAAAGTGGATGATTCCCTAAGTGCACACCATATGTAACACATTTATACACTGGACACCCCCCCATATTCCTCCAATCCCTGCTTTCCAGAGCAGTTTAAAGACAATTTCTACCCTGCTGCCTATATTGCGCACCACCCCCCGATCAGGTTTTTCTTCTTCTTTCCTATTAGGAAATATAGCCCCTTTCAGTGGTGTATTCTTCTTTTTTTTTTTCTGTGTGTGTGCTCAAACTAGTAGAGCCCAGTGATTTTCACTTACTTTTAGGGGGGTGTGTTTTATTAGGCAAGTTAGTAAGGCCAGAGGGGACAATGGGGGGGGCGGTACTCAGTTGTGCTGGTTTAGATTCAGACAGTTTATCTTTTTTAAGAGCCTCAAAAATGAAAACCCCTTCCACCTGGCGTTTCCAGGTGGGAGGGTTACCTGTAGCCAGATCTGGATATGAACTTTCCAACGACGAGGGCAAATCCTTCTTGTTGTTTTCCTTCACCTGATGTGATGAATCAAGTGGTGGATTAGTTGGGTGAAGTTGTTTGCTCGGAGTCGCTACGTCTTCTGATAATGTTACCAGAGTTTGAGATACAGCCGGTGCCAGTAATGGCATAGACGTTGCCGAAGCCCAAGCAAGCTTCTGGACACGTTTATATATTTATTGGAACATCAGTTTAACAACCTTTGAGCCAAAGGCTCATTTACAAAGGTACCTTATCACAGAGAGGACAAAACAGTGCAAACAACATATATACAAAAGAAAAACCAAAAATAAGAGTACTGTTAAGAGACAAGGCGAGTTGGCAAAGCAAAGTTAGACCAAGGTATTCCATACTATTACAGATGAGCATTACAGGATTGACAGTAAATAGTTGATACATGCCGAGTAGTACAGTAGGCTGACATAGGCAGGGCTAGGCAGAAGAAATCAATGTAGAGGAGTGTGGGGAAGAGAGTAGCAATATAGGTAGAGATAGACAGAAGGTCTGTGAGCCGCTCAGGGAGCTTTGTCTGGACAAGAATTGGAAAAAGACTTAGAGGCAGCCACAGCTGTGTGTAGTGAGCAGGTGTTTTCTAAGGATGGTTTTGAAGTGAGAGATCGTGGAGGCATCAGTGATACTGGTGGGGAGAGTGTTATACCAAGAAGGGGCTCTGTAGGGGTATGCCCCTTTGACCTTGCGAGGTTCTTGCCCTCGGTACTACCAGTGCAGTTTTGCAGGAGATTCGGGTATGCACTGGAGGGTTTGCTCGGTGGATAGAGGCAGTCAGACCTGGTGAGGATAGACCAAGGAGCGACTTTTTAGTTAGGAGGCAGGTTTGGTATTTGAGGCATTTGTCTAGGTTGAGTAGATTAGCCATGGTGTATAGATGGCAGGTATGGGTTAGTCTTGGTGCCCCAGTTATTAGCCTACATGCCTTGTTTAAGGTGAGGTGGATCTTGTGTAGGGCGGTCTGGTCAGCAGCCCCATACACAGGTAAGCCATAGTCTACTAGGGATAGTACAGAAGACGTGACTGCGAGTCGGAGGGCATCAGAGGGGAGACAGTTTTTATGATGGTAAAGGATACCCAGCCGAGTGTTAGAGGCTGGGGCAAGGGCAGAGATGTGGGCATGAAATGAGAGAGCAGGGTCAAAAGTTATCCCTAGGTATTTATATGAGTGAACTTGCTCAATTGGGAGTTTTGAGCTGGAGTGGACTTGGAGTGGATAATTACTAGATTTATTTTGGGGGTGGGCAAAGAGCATGGTTTTTTTTTTTTAAGATTAATTACTTAATCTGTGCTTAGTGAACCAGGCTTCTGCGTCATTGTAGGATACTTGCAAAGAGTCCTGAAGGGAGATGTGATTATGGTCCGAGGCAAGGAGTACAGCATCGTCTGCGTAAAGTAAGATTTTACTGGTACAATCACCTGGCAGGGAGTTGAGAAAAAGAGAAAAGAGCAAGGGCCCAAGAATGGAGCCCTGCGGGACTCCGGAGTGGATAGGACAGGCACTGGAGAGTGTCCCATTAATTTTAACACATTGTGAGTGGGCAGACAAGTAGCTGGAGCACCAGGAGACTGGCCCAGCGGCAAAGACTAAGTGGCTAAGGGCATCCAGCAGGAGGGGGTGGGAGACAGTATCGAAGGCTTTTGATAAGTCTATGAACACTGCACCCGCTATGGAGCCAGAGTCCAGAGAGGAGTGAAGAAAGTTAGAGAACTCAAGGAGGGCAGTGTTGGTGCTGTGGCCAGCTCTGAACCCATGTTGTTCAGGGCAGAGGATGCTGTATTTGTCTAGGTATTCAGAGATTTGGGAGGACACAATCTTTTCAAAGGCCTTTGAGAGAGGAGAGAGGATTGAGATAGGCCGATAATTACCAGGGAGAGTCCTATCGCCACCCTTGTGTATTGGGGTGACTGTAGCAATTTTCCAGGCAGAGGGGAATTGCCCTAGGCAGAGAGATTTGTTAAAGAGGCTGGTGATTGGTGAGATAACCAGATCCAGAACCTGACGGAGGTGACTGGGATCGAGGGAGTCACTGCCAATAGTATTGCTCTTTAAGGCCTTGAGTAGGTAAGGTCTGACTTCCCAGGCAGTAACATGGTGCAGGTAGAACCAAGGACGTGTGAGAATAGGGACAGACCGGGGGGGGCAAAGAAGTTGTCTGGGAGCACAGGGCTAAGGTCAGTGAAGGATTTGCTGAGGTGGTTGGCAATGAGGACTGGGTCTGTGGAGATAGAACCATCAATGTTGACAAGTGAGGGTGGGGGGGGACGCGTGCCCCCATTCAGTTGCTTGATGTTGTCCCAGAAGGTCCTGGCATTCCCCCATGAGGAGGTGAGTGAGGCTTGATAGTGTTCAGCCTTCGCCTTGCGGATGGCCCAGGTACATTTGTTCCGGGCAGCAGCATAGGCCTGCCTGTCAGCTGGGCGGCTGGTTTTGGTGGCAATGTGCCATAGGTTATCCCTATTCTTAAGAAGTTGGCCCGGGGGGGTGTAACTCTAGGGGACATGCCTTACTTTGGACCGGGCGCAGTTAGTGGTGCAAAATGTCGCAGGCATTGTTAAAGGTATGGGTAAAAAGGTTAGAGCCGTGTCCATATCAGGGGCGTATTGTATGGGAGACCAGTCAGTATGGGCTAGGAGTTGCTTAAGGCCTTTCAGCCCACCTGGTCTTAGCCGCCGCCAAAGGGTGGATTGCACTGTGGATTTGGGCGAGGAGGATGACCAACAGAAAAGAACAGGGGAGTGGTCACTAAGACTGTCAGGAAGGATTTGAATATTGCAGATGTGGTTAGGATTGTTTGTGAGGACCACATCCAGGAGTTGGTACAGGCCTGCCACACCCCGCCAAACAGGCCTGAAAAAAAAGGGCGTAATGATGAAGTGAGGACCAAAAGGCTTCAACTGCCCTCCATCACCTCTTCCTTTCTACCTCCTTCTTTCCCTCAGTCTGCCACAAGAGAAAAAGGGAAAAATTTAAAATAAGGAGGAGAGCATAGAAGCGCGAGGCAGAAAAAATGTCATTTGGAAGCAACCAAAATCGAATTGTGCAGCGCAGAGCAGACCTGCCATAGCAAGAGGCTAGAACAAAGAGCCAAATCTTGACTGGCATTAACAAACGCATAGTGCTGGAGCCCATTTTACGATGTGCATGGCCTGGAAAGAGTAGGAAAAATGACTAGAGGCATTCACAGTCAATCAGGAGATTTAAGGAGACTGCGTTCACCCCCGCGCATAGCATACTGACATAAGCGTAGACATGCACAGTATGCTCTTCCCTAATGTTGCTTTCTCTTACTAAAAAAGTTCATATAAAAATGAACTATCAAACGGTGACCTTTAACATATTATTTGGCCTCCTAGTAAAAAAATGGGTGTGACATTAAATCTTCAGACATTTTTTGACTTGTGACAGTTAATATGAGTAGTATTATACTGAAAAGAAACCATGAATATGCAATCTTTAGCTGTCAAAATAATACCTTTAGTATTTTAGTCACGATGTATACATAAAAAAAAAACACATAAGCATCATCCACATTAAACATTGCTTTTTTTTTATCTGAATTGCATTACAGTTTCTTGGGATTTATGCATAATGTAACATCTTTAGGAATAAATGTATTTATGTTCTGTTTTAATTTTGTTTTTTATATTAAATGATTTTATATAAAAAAGTGTTAAAAATATTATTTTGATGCTTGCACTGTGCATCATGTATATGACAATTGACTGCTTCTAAGTGGAATGTTAATAATTAATAGGATATATATATATATATATATATATATATATATACACGAGATGTACGTGCATATTTACTCCACCCACTGATGAAGACCCACGTGGCTGGCCGCTACGTAGGGGTGTTAGCACTGTCTGACATGCTTTAACATCTAAATAAAAATACAGCTCATCAATTTAAATTTCAGCCTTGGTGTATGCCCAATTTCTTTTTGGTTTACTTATGTTATGGTTATCTGACTGGAACACCTTTGGGGTATTTGATGTGCATTCCTTCTCTAACTGTTCTAATACTTACGCTTCTGCCTCCCTAGGCCTTAGGATTGCAAACTACCAGGCCCAGATGATCAAATACCAGAACAGTGGAAAGCTGCTAAGGCCATAGCCCATGCTTTGCCTGAGGTTTCTGCCAAGAATGAGTTGATTAAAGCTTTAATTTCTGGCTCTGAGGTTGGCAAACATTTGCTAAGGTCTGCCTATGCTTTTGGGGAAGATGTGACCTCCAAACTATTTCCGGGTCACCTAATACTATATCTACTTGCCCTGCTGTGAGCAGGGTGAACGCGCGCGAAGACGTGCAAAGACATTGCATCGGCGTGTGTTTCACGTGTTTAGATGTGTGGAGATAAGAAACGTAACCTATCATCCATTTATATACAGCCCTGCTAGTAAGAAATGGAATAATAAGGTGTTATAGGACTACTTCAGTAGTCTTACCTATAATGTTTTGACTGAAAGAAGGGTACTCGGTCAGCTTAGGTTACCAAATAAAAACATCACAGCCCAAAATGGCTCACACTATCATGATGTTAGAAGGAGAAGTAGGGCTAAAATGTATTTCATGTAACATGTACATCATTGCTACTCAAAACATCATGCAAAACAACTTCAAGTGCAGTAAATGTGTACTGAATGAAGAACTTTCTCAGGAAATGGCTACGTTCAGCTCCAGACTAGCTGCTATTGAGACTAGCCAGAAAGAAATAGTGGAAAGGTTTAGAACCAGATCGGAAAATCCACTTCTCGCAGATGTAACCAAAAGTATCAATAAAACTGCATATTTAAATACTGCAGCACCAAGCACAACCCTGCTTACTAGCACTCTTGACTCGATCATTATTGCAACCAACACCACAGGTACACCTATTTGGGAACACATACAAAAAAAAGGGAGAGAGAAATTGAAAATGCTGATAAAGCAGAAGAAGAATGATGGTACCTATAGTTGTTCAAAGTGCAAAAGTACCAAAAAAGGGCAAAAGGCAGACCACTTTATTTTACCTACACATAATTGCTTTGCCCCAGTTACCCCTTGTATAGAGCCAGATGAGAACTCTCCTTCAACTTCCATGATTCCAAAAACTATTGCAAATATAGTGGATAAGAATGGTGAACCTAATCTAAGGATATGTACAAGAAGTCCAGACACTAGTCAATACCAAATGAATGAGAACACAAATCCTTTAACCAGAGGAACAATAAACCGAATGGTCATATCTACCTCTGACCATGTTACAGATACACCTATGGACACAGTTATCACACAAATCACCAAACAAATGTATGTTTTAGGGGACTTGATAATCAAGCATTTAGACTGAGCTGTATGTAATGATGATAAATCAAATAGGACAATGTCATTCAGTGGAGTTAAAATATCAGACATAACATCAATGCTGGGTAATATTCTCCTACCAGCCCAAGAGAAACCTTTAGTAATAATACATACAGGGGCCAATAACATCATTCACGAACCCTTAACAAAGGTGAAACAAGAAACACTGGCCATGACCAATAAACTTATGGAAAGAGACTGTGAAACTGCCTTCTCAGAAATTTTACCTGTTCCCAAGACAATGGAATTTTCCAATCAAAAAATTAAAAGACTGAATGGCTCAGAAGATGGTGTGTAAAACAAGAAATTGGGTGTATCATCCACTGGGAAGAATATAGCAATAAAATGGAGCTCTTCTCAAGGGATGGGCTACACCTGAGCAGGAGAGGTAGTTCTCTACTGGGGAAACTCATTAAGACATATATTAATAAATGTTTAAACTAGATTGCAGGGGAGGAGAGACAAAAGTTTTTTGCCTCTCTTACATCAACGGATCAAACAATCAAAGATAAAGTCTTCCAAAACTGCAAACCATTAAGTTCTGGGACTTGTACATTAAATTCCAACGTGGTTAATGGTATCCATAACAGAAAGCGATCCCCAAAAAAAACAACAAATCAATAAAAAACAGACTTAAACTACAATTGGTGAATGCAAGGAGTCTCTCACAAAATAGAAGAGTTACAACACTTCCTGATGGTTAACAACATTTACATATGCTGTGTAACAGAGCCCTGGTTCAAAGAAGGCGATTGATTGGTGCACAGAAATCCAAGGTTATGAAAAAAATAGAAAAGACCTGTAAGCATACACAAGGAGGTGTTCTATCTGATTCTATATCTGATCATTGCCCAGTGTTTTGTACATGTAAAATGATTAAACAGACCGTCCCTCCAAAATTTGTCCATAAATAGACAATGTGGAAGCATATAAACAGGAGCTGGAATTGACTGGGCAAAAATAATGGATTCACCTGCTCTTGACTACAAAGTAGTACAGTTTAGTGACTAGATAAACAACCTATTTAATAAACACACTCCTATAACAAAATAAAGGGTGAAGGGGTCTTTTTTCCCATGGTTAAACAAAGAAATAACGAGACTTAAAAGTTTGGGAAACAAAAAGAAAGCAATATTTGAAACTTAAGAATGCTGATTCCCTAAGGCAGTATAGAACTTATAGAAATGAGGTTAAGAAAAATATTATTGAAGCTAAATCTAGGTATTTCAAACAAACTCAATGTAGAAATCTAAAGGATCCAAGGAAATTCTGGCATTCTTTTAAGCATCGATATAATCCTCAAGAACACATGTATAAAAAGTGTAAAAAATGGTGGTGATTTGATTTTAAGTGATTCAGTCATGGCAGGCTGTTTTAATGACTTTTTCATTTCAAAAACACTTGGGGCAGGATATTCAGACTGCGCCAGGCAATGGCGCAAGTGGAGGCGCAGCGCAACTGAGATGCACCGGGGCCAGGACAGGGAGATATTCAAAGGTGATGTACCATGGCGCATCACCATTGAATATGGCACAGAATACGCATGGCACATGTACGATGCACCGGCGCATTCTCCAGACAGGGAGAACTGGGAATGCTCCAGCGCAACTGTAGTTGCGCTGGGTGCATCACCCGCAATATGCAGACTTGGGCATGCAAATGGGGCCATAATGTATGCAAAGTGCAAATGGGTCCATTTGCATGTCATTATGGCCCCATTTGCATGAGCTGTGCAGGACAGCCCTGCGAAATGCGCCTGGCACCCTGCACTGAATGTTGTATGGACTGAGCAGGTCCTGGGTAAACCTTAATAAAAGTACAAGCCCTGGTGATCCAGTGGTATCCCCTTCCTCCAGTTAGCCCGATTGTGGGCAGAAAGATGTTCACAGTATCCCTGGTAGTCCTGTGGAATCCCCCTTCCACCCATAGCCGCGATCATGGGTAGAATGAGGTATACTGAATCCCTGGTGGTCTAGTGGTCCCCCCACCCCTCCCGTAGCACCGATCCCAAGACTCTATAAGAACAATCGCCCTGGTAGTCTAGTGGTACCCCTTCCCTATCCCTATCCCAACCCTCCAATTGCTGTCTACTGTACTTATGAAATATCCCTGGGGGTTCAGTGGATTCCCCCCTCCCATCCTGTACCACTGATTATCATGACTCTACTAAAATAAATACCCTGGTGGTCCAGTGGTTACCCCCAGCCCACCCAGCTCTCTCCCCCCCCCGCCATTGGTGGGCGTCTGCAACCCACCGAATGACAGCTTACAGTATGCACTGTTAGCCTATTGGTCCACAGTGTGGACCAATGGGCTTGCAGGGCATACTGTATGGGACAGTTACAAATATGTGAAGGTGATCAAAAGTACAGGCAGGGAAGGGGGAACCACTGGACCACCAGGGTGTTTATTTTAGTAGAGTCATGACAATCGGCAGTACAGGATGGGAGGGGGGATCCACTGGACCAGCAGGGATATTTCATAAGTACAGCAGACGGCGATCGGAGGGTCAGGATAGGGAAGGGGCACCATAAAACTACCAGGCAGTTGTTGCTTATACAGTCTTGGATCGGTGCCACGGGAGGGTGGGGGACCACTAGACCACCAGGGACGGTATATTTATCTTACTCATGATCACAGCTATGGGAGGAGGGTGGTTCCTCTAGGGACTACCAGGGCATTGTCTGTTATGCCAATACCCACAATTGGGCTAGCGGGAGGGGGTGCCACTGGGCTAGCAGGGACGGGATGGGTGCTTCTGGACAGTGTTCTTGCCTGGCATGTGGCCACCCACGGCTGGTGGCTGCTGTGTTGCACCTGCAATACAGCAGCCCATCTGTGGGTGGTCAGCATTTGAGCCTCAGTTTCCTGGCTCAACTTTATGCCCCGGTACGTCGCGCATCTGGGGGTTGTACCAGCAGATGCGCTGCACATCCCGGGTTGAATATCGTGATGTGCAGCATATGCATAGGCATGCCCCCTTCAGATGTGCCGCATACATTATCGATGCACCCCAGTGCATCGGGTCTTGCGCTGCACAGGTCCCCCATCTGAATATCACACTTAGGTGCATTGCAGGGTTGCGCCAAGTGCAACCCCTTTGAATATCCGGCCCCTGGTATTAACAATATAGGGATGGACAGTAAGGGGGAGGGTTATGGCAGTGACAGTTCCATCCCTCAGGATAGAGAGCTACCCTACTTAAAATTTTCTAAGATAGAGGAACCAGAGGTTTTAAAACTGTTACTGAGCTTGAAGGATGGCAAGGAAGGGGGGAACAGATGAGATTTCCTCCACTTTACTCAAGTTATATGCTCCCTACCCAAAGGGTCTTTTAACTTGTTTAACCTTCCATTAGAATAAGGCAGAATACCTGCCTTGTGGAAGGAATCTACTGTAATCCCTGTTTACAAAGGGGGTGACAGACTTAGTTTGTCTGACTATAGACCTATTTCTTTGCTGTCTGAAATCAGCAAGCTCTTGGAAAAATGTGTTATACAACAATTACTTGAACACTTGGAAGAGCAGAAATTGCTTATATAATGGACCAACAGATGGTTTTAGAGCTGGCCGATCCACTACGACAGCACTGGCCAGGTTCGTGGACACTGTACTGATGGCTGCAGAGGATGGAAAGGCCACCGGTGCAGTCTTCATGAACCTGGCCAGTGCCTTCAGTACAGTGAATCATAACATACTGTTATATAAGTTACAGAATCTGGGAATAATGGATGTTCAACAAGACTAGTTTCGGAGTTACTTGACTTATCATATTCAGTGAACAAAGGCTAATTGTTTTATATCACAATCAAGGGAGATAAAGGCAGGGGTCCCTCAAGGGTCTGTGCTAGGCCATCTGTTTTCAATTTTTGTAAATGACTTAGCCTACCCTTTTACCATTAAAAATAGTTTATTGTACGCAGATGACTTTATCTGGGCATTAGGAACAAATAGCAATGATATTCAAGATTCCCTTCAAAATAAATATGTTTTTGCTAATTGGATTCAGTCAAATAGAATAGTAATAAACTAAGCCAAAACAAATGTAATGTTATTTGGCCCTTTACAGAGGCTTCAGAAAATAGACCCAATTCAGACAATGGGACTTGGAGGTCTTCCTCTCCCCTTGGTCACGATATTTAAATACTTAGGCATTTATTTAGGTCCTCAGTATGGTTCCTCATATAGAGAGGCCGAGTGGTAAGATATATCAAAAACTCAGCTTTCTTTATTGAAATATTAAGTTCCAGACAGAAGAGGCCTGGCATGTCATAGCTAAGCACGTCCTGCTCCCAACTATGGATTACGGTAGCACTAGATTTGCACATAGCAATCAGATGTTTGAGTTGAAATGTAAAGTTCTTTATAACAATATTTGTAGGTTTGACCTCCACACCCTGTGTAGAACGCACCACTGTCAGCTCTACACAGAACTGGGGGTACTCCCCCTTGAGAAGCGCTTAAAATGTATGCCAGCAAATTTTGCTTTTCATATCATAAGTTCAGGAGTTCCTCTAGTTCTATCAGAGTCAATGGTTATTAATGAACGTTGCCGGAGTACAAGACAAAATTGCTTGATTCATTATACTGTTCCTGTTTTTAAACTTCAAATGAGTAGAAAAGCATTTACTTGGTATGCACCTCTATTTTAAATGAGTATGGAGAGCTGACTCAGAAAGCACAATCTGTATCACACTTTAAACACTTATTGTTAAATATTTTGTACTGTGATAATGTTTGTAAATGTGATTGTTTGTCTATGTGAATTGTATTGTAGTGTTATGTGCCAGGCGTGGCTGAAAAAGGGCAGTGCCCAGTCCATTTCCGAGTTAAAAATAAAACAAATTTTGCATTGATTCATGGGTTCTGGATAGGATAAAATATAACAAAAATTGTAGAATACCACAATGGTGGAACAAAAATGTTAAGCGTAACATAAATAAAAAACAGAAACTATACAACAAATATAAAAAGCATCCAACATCATGCAATTGGTCTATCTATAAAAAAGCAGCAGCCAAAAATAAAAGTATAATCCAAAAAAGCAAAACAGATGGAAATAAGATTAGCTACAACTATAAAGGATAATAAAAATACATTTTTCAATTATATTGGTTCCCTAAAGGGAAGCAACAGTATTGGGCCGCTACATACACAAACTAGTACAATCTCGGGGGAACAAGAAATGGCCACAGAATTAAACAACTATTTTACTAGTGTATATACTGACAAAGAAGTAGTAAATCTGGATCATTTAGCAACTATGGTCCCTTTTGTTCCATTTCATGAATCTGATGTTCTTGAAGCAATTAAGACCACTGAAACTATTAGCTCAGCAGGCCCAGATGGGATAACCCCAAAGTTCCACTGCAAACCAATTAGTTGGTCTCCTAACATTACTATTTAACACATCATTAATAGAGGGAAAGACACTCCAAGAATGGAATGGGGCCACTGTTACGCCCATATACAAAAATGGCAGTAAACATGATGTAAACAATGATCGACCAATAAGTTTGACATCAGTCTTGCGAAAACTACTGGAAAAAAAAATGCTAAAACAACGTATTACTTTACATTTACAAGATGAGGGACAAATTGATGCAACTCAGCATGGCTTCATCCGGGGTAGATCATGTTTAACAAACTTGCTACATTTTTTTCAAACCTGTTAGTTCTGCTGTAGACAATGTATTATCAGTTGATGTTATTTGCCTTGATTGCTCAAAAGTATTTGATACGGTAACACATAGAGTTTTATTAGAACAAATGATCAGTCTAAATTTTCATCCAAACATAGTTAAGTGGGTAAATTCATGGCTGATAAACAGAAAACAATGCGTAGCCATTAGGGGGCTCAAGTCACCATTGAGCACAGTAACAAGTGGTGTGCCTCAGGGTTGGTTTTGGGCCCAGTACAGTTCAATATCTTGTAACATCTATGCTGCCACTGAATAACATCTGGCTCTGCAAATGTGCAGACTATTGCAAAATAGGAGGTATTATAACGGGCAAAGAAAGTGCACAACATTTCCAAAACAATCTTATTCATCTTGATAATTGGGCAGAGAGAAATAAAATGAGCTTTAATGCTGCCAAATGCAAGGGTATGCATTTTGGAAAAAAACAACCCTGGGTATAACTACATACTTAATAATACTGTATTACAAACAGAAAATGAAAAAGATCTGGGTGCAGTCATATCACAGAAATTATCATTTGATACACACTCCAATAATATTGTAAAAAAAGTCAACAAATATTAGGCTGTAGACAGCCAGAAGTACTTGTGCCACTCTACACTAGTCTGGTAAGGCCACATTTGGAGTATTGTTCTCCTCTGAGTGCCCCAATTTTCACTAGAGAGAAGCAATTAATTGAAAGGGTACAGAGGAATGCTACGAAGAAAATCACTAACCTTAAGAACATAGACTATGCTTACAGACTCTAGACACTGGGGCTATATTATATGCACTACAGGAGATTACGAGGAGAGCTACTGTATGTCTAACATATGCTGCAATTCATAATGATGTCACAGTTGAAACCATTGGATTAGTTAAAAACAGTACTAATAAAATTGCTAGATCTCATCATTTAAAACTAAAGGGAGACCATTATAAAACCACTAAACGTAGTCAATGGTACACCCAAAGAGTTGTATCACACTGGACCGCCTTGCCTAAAAGTGTTGTAAAAAGTGAAACCATGACTATTTTTAAGAAGAGACTAGACATACATATGGAAAACAAAACATTTGAATAACACCATTAATATGGTGGCGAGTTCACAAAAGGCCCCAAGCCTCCTGAACTTGTTGACACACTATGAAACTATAATGGTTCTTCTAGAGCTGCTGCTTTAGGCATATCCATGAGATGATATTCTTGGCTTAGAGTTGCTGATTTTGCTAATGATGTGCAGCAGGCAGTTTTGAATGTCCCATTTCAGGGGACAAAACTGATTATGATGTTGAAGAAACATTTGGGAGTCTTCAGACATCCAAAATGACCCTCAGATCTGTAAAGTCCCTTTACTCCACTTCTTCTAGGGGCCATGAGAGGAGTTGTTTTCCATCAGCCTTTTGCAAGATGTGGCAGTGCCCACAGTCAACAAGGCAGAGGTAGCTCTTTGCTAGACCCTTTCCCCTAGTTGCCATTTAAAAGTACCCAAAGCAGTTGGTGCCACTGGCTCTGCACCCATCAGTTCCACCTGACTCTCTTCAGACTATAACCCCAGTTCCACTGTTGCCCCCAGGAGGGGTTGTGGGGGCAGGATCTCATTACACCTAAAACAGTGATGGGAGATTACAACAGATGAATGGGTACTGGTCATAATGGCAAGGGAGCATGCTCTTGAGCTGTTAGATACCCCTCCAGATCATCATCCACCTTCTTCCAGTTATCCTCTTGGTCATTTGTCCCTTCTGAAGGAAGAAGTGCAGTCATTATTCCAAAAACAGGCTATAGAACTTGTTCTTCCAACCCAGAGAAACAAAGAGTACTATTCCAAGTATTTCCTGGTCCCAAAATGGTTGGGGGATCAGTGTCTTGCACTAGATCTCAACTTCTAAGTACAGTGTAAGAAGTTCCATATGGTATCCCTCCATGCCTTCATTCCCCTTCTACAAAAAGGGGACTGGCTAGGTTTCCTGGACATGATGGATGCATACCTTCATAGCAAGATCAGAATCTCCATTTTATGCTGGAAGGGGAAGCATTACCAGTTCAGAATATTGACCTTTGGCTTGTCAACTGTGCCATGGGTCTTTACCAAATGGTTGGCAGTAGAGACAGCAGCCCTTGGCAGGGAAAGCCTGTATGTGTTCCCCTATCTGGATGACTGACCTCTGAAGGCCAACCCCAGAGAGGTTTTCCTACACAACCTGTCAAGAACAAGGCAATTATTCAATGACTTGGGTGTCCAGTGAATGTACCCAAGTTGGTATTGACTCCCTCTCAAAGACTGCAGTACATAGGAGCAGTCTTGGATATGGAGAAGGGATATGCTTTCCTGCTACAGGACAGGGTGGACAACCTAATTGCCCAAGCATAGCTGATACACAGAAATCACTATATTCCTGCACAGACCATGTTACAACTTCTAGGCCTCATGGCTGCTGCCACTGTGACGGTGCCACTGGCATGTTGCACATGAGGATCTCACAGTAGATATTAAGGGTCCAGTGGGATCAGCTTATGGGTAAGCTCGACCAAAGGTCTTTCTCACATCCCCGATGTGCAGGGTGCTCTTATGGTGGATGGATTGCACCAACCTCTTACAGGGCATTCCATTCCCTACTCCTACACAGATCCTTACCTTGAATGCCTCGTGTTCCAGATGGGGTGTGCATCTGGGTCTCTACCAGGTACAAGGGTTCTGGTCCCAAGTGGAGGCCAAGTTACTCATCAATGTCCTGGAAATGATAGCTGTCCTATACAGCCTTCAGGAATTTCATGAACATTTAACTCTGGGTCCTCTGCTAATCCTGATGGACAACACCAGTGTGATGCATTACGTCAATAAACAAGGGGGCACTAATTCCTATCCCCTATGCAGGGAAGCAATTAGAGTATGGTACTGGGCTCTGTCTCACAGCTTACAACTGTCAGCCATGCATCTCCCAGGTACTCAAAATGTCTCAGCAGACAGGCTAAACAGGTCACAATCCTGGATGCACAAATGGGAACTCCTGTCCTCTGAGATAGACAACTTCTTCACAAGATGGGGTCATCCAGAGTTGGACCCATTAACATCTCCATAGAATGCCAAACTGCCACGTTTCTGCTTGTTCACTCCAGGGCCTTGAGTTTTCTGGCAAGACGTATTGTCCCCATCTTGAAAAAGGAAATTCTATATGCATTTCCCCCAATTCCTGTAATACATAGAGTCCTCCTCAAACTGTGGATGGAAGGTGCTACCTTTATCTTCATAGCTCCATTATGGCTTCACTAGATATGGTTTCCATTCCTACAACAGCTGGCAATGGAGCCTCCAATTAGTCTACCACTGTGTCAGAGTCTGTTGTCACAGGACAAGAAGTCCCTGGTCCATCAGGACCTGAAGTTCCTATGCATGCATGCATGCATGCATGCATGGCTCCTGAAAACATAGCCATGGCACATTTTGGAGTATCCTCTAAAGTTGCTGATGTTCTAGTTGTGGCTCGAAAGCCTTCTACCAGACGCACTTAATTCTTGAAGTGGAAACAGTTTACTTTGTGGGCTGCCTCCAAGAATTTGGACCCATTCACATGTCTTGCAAATGCAGTAATGGAAAATTTGCTGTTCCTGTCAGATTCTCACCTACAGTATTCTTCCCTTAAGGTGCATGTGGCTGCTATATCAGCTTTCCATGCCCTTCTTGATGGACGTACAGTTGCAAAACTGGAGGTGTTCCATACTTTTGAAAGGTATTCTACATACAAAACCTCCTGTTCATAATCCAGTCCCTCCCTGGGACTTGAATTTGTGCTTGAGAAACTGACGTTGGCTCCATTTGAGCTGGCGGTGAGTTGTGGCCTACATATTCTGCAATGGAAAATGTTATTTTTAGTTGCAGTCACTTCTGCTCAAAGGATTTTGGAGCTGTGCGCTCTAATATGTGAGTCTCCTTATTTGATTTTTCACAAAGGTAAAGTTTCTTTGTGTACAAATCCTAAGTTTCTACCAAAGGTGGTATCTGACTTTACACTGACTCAAATGATATTCCTGTTTATTATCCAGAGCATGCCAATCAGGGTGTTGCACTGCTCCATACTTTAGACATACATGGAATACTGCGATAGTGTGTGAATCACACCAAGGACTGCAGAAAGACCTCTCAGATTTTTGTTTTGTTTACCCTGGGAAAGGGGTAGCTTCTGTATCTAAACAGTGCCTGTCCAAATGGCTGGCACATTTTATTTCCTTCTGATACAGGTAGTACAGTAAGAAACTTCCTGGTGCAATTTGTTGTCATTCCATGAGGGGGATGGTCACTTATACGGCATGTTTCATAAATGTGTCTGCTGCTGACATTTGTGCAGCAGTTTCATCAAGCACTATCCATACCTTCACTAAACATTACAGTCCGGACATAGTCTCTAGATGTGCTGGCTTTGGGCTTGCTGTACTGCAAGGCCTCCTCTCTTGAATGTATCAGACTGTACCAACCTCCCTGTGCCTTTGGAACTGCTTGGGACTTGTTTCAATGATGCGGCCTAATGGAGGAGATATCCTCAAAGAAGATAGAACAGTTGCATACTTACCATAACAGTAGATCTTCGAGAGAATCTCTTCCATTAGGCCATGCTGTCTCTCCCTCCATCCCTCTTCTGCTTCAGTGAGGGTTACCTCATATATTGTGCCTGATCCTAATTCATGGCTGTTATATCCAACACCATATATCATCTGCTGTGCTTGGTGGGGGACTGAGGAGTGATGGGGCCACCCATGTTTATGTAGATGCTGACACAGGATGACATCGTCATGGGCAGCCCTTGGTTAGCGAGTTTCCAAGTGGCCCTAGTGCTGATGGCTGTAGTTTTAAAGGTGTGGCCTAATGGGAGAGTCTCACAAAGATCTACTGTAGTGGTAAGTATGTAACTGATCTTTGCCTGATCAAGGGGCTGGATGATGCATGTGGTGTTTGGAGGTGAGAAAACAAGCCTGTTTCTGGCTCTGTTTACTGTGATAAGGAAAGTTACCTAGGAAGACAATTTTCTATGACCACAGTTTCCTGTTCCAATCCCTCCTCACCCATTCCTTAAAAATGTCAGCAGTCATCCACACATTGTGGGGTGACTTATACCCTATGGGCTGGGGAGATGATGAACTACCATGAAACAAGGTGGTTGTGTGGACTTGCCAACCAAGAGTTTTTTTACAACAAGCTAACACAGAGTTTGCTCCTTAGCATAAAAATATAGACAATGACTGGAGAAAAAGACCAATTGTTCATCTGGTCTGCCCGTAGCACCCTATCTGGCACCAAAACCAGCTTATTCCTGGGATTTGTGCCATTGAGGATTTCCTCTAGGGTGCAAAACCTTGGCATGATCTTTGACAGTGAATTATCATTTGATTTTCAAGTGTCCTCCGTTGTTCAGATGAGGTTTTACCATCTTTGGAATATCGCCAGGGTCAAGCCCCATGTTCCATCTATGGACCTCCCCACCTTGGCGCATGCCTGCGTGACATCCAGACTTGATTACTGTAATGCGCTCTACCTCAGGGTCTCTGGGGTAACCTCTACCAGCTACAGCTAATGCAGAACGTGGCTACTAGGTTGCTAATTGGGCAGCCGAAATTTTGTCATATCACCCTGGTTTTGTGTGATCTGCACTGGCTGCCAGTAAGGTGGAGGATTCTCTTTAAGGTGAGCTTGCTCACCTTTAAGACCATATGCGGGCAGGGTCCTGGTTACCTGTCAGACCTTCTTACACCTGTCATCCCGGTCTGCTCCCTCCGGTCCTCCTCTAGGGGCCTCCTGGCGATTCCCAGGACGAGGCTTAAAAACGCTGGCGACAGCATTTAGTGTCACCAGCCCTGTCCTGTGGAATTCGTTTCCTCCATCAATTCCAGAGGCCCCTTCAGTTGAGGTTTTTAAGACCAGCCTCAAGGCCTTCCTGTTTAATCAGGCCTTCCCGCATCTTAGGTATTAGTCCTCCCTGGGTATGCTGCTTTTCTGTTTGAGTTTCAGCTTTTATAGAGATCTTTATAGAGACCTTGGTTTGAATCCCACAGCTTCCACTTGCATACTGTGTGACCCTGAGCAAGTCACTTGACTTCCCTGTGCTCCCAGGTCGCTCCTGTAAAAAAGCTTTCAGCTTAGTGTGCTACTCCTGGTTAAACAACTAAATAAAAAAAAAAATTATGAATTATATTTCCATATGCTGATATTTTATTGTTTTTATATTGATTTGTATTATTGTATTGATAGTATGTTTTTATTGTTTGGTGCCCAGGGCCTCCGGGATTGGGCACCAGAAAAATAAAATTTGCCTTGCCTTGCCTATCTTACTCAGAGAGTCTTTGTCCCTCTATTTAACCCCATTGAGACTGGTGCCTAACCAACATATAGAAACAGAGAAACATAAAATTTGCTAGGAGAGTAAGATGGACTGGCCCACCTAGTCTGTTGACAGTCCGGAAGAGCTGAGCTGGTTGGTTTTGTACAGCGGCAATCTCCCTGGACAGGAATTTTGCAGTCTTACGGGTGATTGTCTAACTTTTTCACTCTTATCTTCCCAGCCACTTCCTCTGTGAACCATATTGTTTTTTTTCTTTCTCTTTGTTTTGCTGAATTGCCTAACACAAAGGCTTGTTGCTTCTGCTATGGCTTCCTTGAGATTTACCCACTGTTTCTCCACACGCACACACCCTTCCTTCTCCCCTGCCAGGGCTTTACTGAGACATTTCCCCTTTCTTGGCAAAGTCAACTCATTTAAAGTCCAGGACCCTTGTTGTCATGTGGTTTGTCTCCTCCACTGTTCTTACACTGAACCACACCATGCGGTGATCACTGGACCCCAGATGGCTACCTACCCTTACATCTGTAACTCTGGCCCCATTGGTGAGTACCAGATCTAATGCCACTCCCTCCCAGGTAGACTCAACCACTGGCTGTTTGAGGCATGCTCCCTGCAGGACATCCAGGACATCTGTGCTCCTTGCTGTGGCTTCAATCCACATTTGGTATATTGAAGTCCCCCACCAGTAGTACTTCCCCTTTGGCTGCCATTTTGTGGATGGCTTCCACTATTACCCTGTCTAGCTCTTCCTCTTGTGCTGGAGGTCTGTAGATCACACCGGTGCGAATGGCTGTCATTTCCTGTTTCAAGGCAGACCCACAGTGCCTCTACCCCCTCCTGCATTCCCTGAACCTCAGTAGTTTTAATCCCCTCCCTGACATAGCCACCCCTTCTCCCTTTTTACCCACCCTGTCTTTCCTGAATACAGTATACTTTGGTATTGCTGTGTCCCAGTCATGGTTCACTGTATGTACTATATCTCAGTAACAGCAATTATGTCCACATCTGCCTCTGCCATCGAGGCCACTAGGTCCATGATTGTATTTCCCAGACTATGAGCATTTGTCCACATGGTCTTCCAAGTTTTGCTACCTCCCTCTTGCTCACTCCCCTCCTATCCTCATGCTTTCCCTCTGTACCCCTCCCTACTTTGTTCCCAGCAGGAATATTACTTTTTCCCTCCTCCAGGTTTGTTTGGTGAGTTGCACTCATCTTGCCTCCCTTGTGAATTCTCTTCAGATTCCGGTGTTTATTTATTTATTTATTTATTTTTGAACTTAGTTTTTATTGGTTTTTCATATTCCATTTCAGGTTACATTCAACTTCATTACAGCAATATGTAGAAAAGACATACATCTGTGTTAAAATTAATACTGTAATGGCCAGACATCGTATTAACCCAAATTGTTCTGTATACAATCCTTGTTACTGCTTTTAATCATAAAATTTATTACTTATTATTTTTGTTTTTATTTTTTGGTTTTGCAGGCTGGACCGAATAGTGGTGTCTTTTCCAATAGAGCATCCGACAGATTCCTGTGTTTATTTCCTATTTGTGTGGGATTGACAGCTAAGTTCACATCTTTTATGCTGTCATTGATGGGTTCATTTACCCCAAACCCCTCCCCGCCCCATATAAACGTCCAACCCAGACATCAAACTTCTTTCCCAGTGCTCTTACCCCTTCCTTGGTCAGGTGTAGTTCATTATATTTGAAGAACTTCCTCTCCCAGAAGTCTCCCCAAGCACCCATGAAGTGAGACCCCTTTCCTTGTCACCAGCTCTACAACCAGGCATTGAAATCTTCTTTCTCCTTGCTTCTGACTTTGACTGTGTTTCCTCCTTTGCCCCATGCTGGAAGAACCTCGGATTAGGCTGGGGAGGTCAACTGAGTGGCCAATCGTGCACCTAGTGTAACTAAGTACTGTTTGGCTTCCTTTACTGACTGGTTCACCACGTTGTTCGTCCCAAGGGGTACCAAGATGTTAAGGCCATCCCCAGCTCTTTCCACTATCCTTCCAATGCGACCAGTGTCATGCTTTGCTGAGGCACCTGGGAGGCATTTGACTTGCTCATTTGCTTGTGTGTAGTCACTTAGGTGGGCCTCTACTCCCCTTATCATGGAGGTTCCCACTATGAGTATTTGCTCACTCTTTTTCTTATTGGAGTTTGTTTTGCTGCCACTGACTGCCATTTCAGCTTGTTGAGCTTGGCCCTCCAACTAGCTTGTTGTCATCCTTCACGTGGCCGTAATCCTTTACCTCTGTTAGGGGTGCAAAATGTTTTGCTGTTGGGGTGACCTTGGCCTAGACTGCGTTTCTCTGGTCCATCTCCCTTCTCCTTACCACCTGCCATCCCCCCTGGACTGGAACATCTCTACAGGAGTGGACCTGGAGCGGGGGTTCTGAGGGTGTAGAATTTGAGGGTATGAATTCCAATCCAGCAGGTTCTTCAGCTGAGATCTCCCTCCATGCTGCAACCAGCTGTACCCTGAGTTCAGTTAGAGTCCTACATATATGTAAGGCCCCCTGCAAAAGCAGGGCTTATACTCCCACATTTTAGGTACCCCTTTTTCCCCTTCTACCACCCCCCTGAGCTAGGAAATGGGTTTAGTGCTCTGGGTACCTCAAGGTAGCAGTAGGGGGCAGAAATAGGGCATATAAGGGAGCGTACAAGATGTATCTGGGCCTTTCCAGCCTGGGCATTAGGCCTGGGGCTGGAGGGGGCAGGC